>JAHHUM010000022.1:0-509238 GCA_036173005.1 Crenichthys baileyi
TTTTTTACATCCGACTTTATATCATCTTTATAAATCTAGTGGAGGTGACTGGTGTAAATATAAACATCCAAAAGTCAGATATTAAAACAATAAACTTTAAATTAATCGAGACTAAAATGGTTGCCTCAGGACCAGCAGTGGTTTAGTGTAGTCTTACCCAAGGATCTTTCTTTGAGCTTTTAATTTTACATCTGATTCAAAGACTCACACTTTCCACAGCATAATATAGTTTAAACAGGGTGTTGTCTGGCTGCAGATTTTATTTGCAACGAGGCACATAGGCTTTGTAGTATTACGCATAACCACACCTCAAAGTTTTCCTCAGGGTGTTTTAGGTGTTAACTGCCTGTTGCATAAGAGAACTATACACCCTTTGGAAGTTGAACAACTCATAAATCTTGGATCTTTAAAGTTATTCCTTTTTTTGGCTCTGGTAGAGAAAGAAAAACAATCATACCTTATCATTAAACCGTTATGCGTGCCACAGAATTGTCAGCACTGTTATCAAAAAGAATCAAGATGGAGAAGATTATCATATCTGGGTGCTAACAGGAAGTGTTAAAGCTGATCTGTGTCCTCGGGCGCAGTGATAGGAGAACAATGAGGCGACTCGCGTGCAAACGTAACTCCCAGACTCACTCCAAAATAGAGGGAGTGGGAGTAGCTTTATTGTTAAAGAAATGTATTAGAAATGGTCTGTTGGGTGTGGGGCACTTTCTCTTTCTGTGTTGTAGCTGGCTTTTAGATGTTTTTTTGGCACTAGTGGCCTTTATTTATTTATTTTTTGACAGTAGGCAGACAGGAAAGAGGGGGAGACATTTGGCAAATGTCGCCGGGTCTGGGACTTGAACCCAGGACAGCTGCTTTGAGGACTGTAGCCTCTGCATATGGTTGCGCACTTAACCCCTACACCATCAGCGCCGCGCTCTTATAGCTGGCTTTTATGATATTTAAAAAACTGCAATGACTCACAAAGATTTAATAATTTTTTTTGTTGAACATTTTTTGATTTAGCTGCTAAAAATAAAAGCATACTGACTATGAGTTACTGCAATTCCAAGTTTTTTTTTGTGGGACCGTAGTTATAGTTCTGCGAAGAAGTATTTGTCCCCTAACAGACATCTTCTGTTTTCGCTTTTTTGAATCTTAAACAATGATAACCTGAGTAAATACAGAAAGCAGTTTTCAAATCATGATTTCATTTCAGTCCCCACTCTGAGGAAAATATTCATTGGGACCTTTACTGTACCTTCACCAACAGTAACCTTTGGACACAAAAGGGACCGTTTTTAGAAGGTGTTCATTCTGGTACATCTGGGAAACAATAAAAGCATTTCAGTAAAAAAAAGGCAATACTGTGATGGCCTGGGACTGTTTTGATGCTTAAGGATCTGGACAACCTTCCGTAACTGATGAAATCATGATTGTTCGTCTAGGGGAAAATCCTGGAAATGGTCTTAATATCAAGCGCCCCTACGTTATGAAGCATGTATCCTAAATAGGCCATTCATGGTTGAAAACCCTCTGATGTGGCTGAATTAAAACAATTCTGCAAAGAAGAGTGGCCCAAAATTCCTCCACAGTGACGAAAAAGACTCATTGCATCTTGTTGTAAACAATTCATGGCAGTTGTTGCTGCCAAGGGTGGCACAACCGGTTAATAGGTTTCGGGGGCAATTACTTTTTTTCCCCCATCAAGCCATGTTGGTTTGGAAAGCTTTTCCCTGAATAATTGAAATCAACATTTGAAAGCTGTATTTTGCATTAACTTAGGTTATCCTTTTCGGAAATTAAGATTTAAGCGCAACAAAAAGGCAAAAACAGAAGAAAGACAGTAGATAAAATACTTTTTCAAAGCACTGCACATACCTGTTTTATTTGAGATTTCAAAGAATCTGTTTAGCAGTAAACAAATGTCTTTGAGTTGACACAGGCTGCAACCCTCCTGCTGTCTTTGTCCTTGTAAGGAGACTCCCAGTGTTTCCGTTTTGACTTAGTCACACAAAGAAACCCTTTTTATTTTAATGCTGTCTTTTAACCTATATTAACTCTATTCACTCCAAATAACATTGAAAAAACCTGCTGCCTTAATAACAAGGCAGACTCTAATACATTTGATATAAATAGCTTTGACATACACATAGTGGATTTAGCTCACCTACTGATGGGCATTTAATTGAATTGAACTGTTAACAGTTTGAGTGCAGGTGGTAACTGAAAAGGCCATGGCGTAGACTCAGGAAGTGACAACACCAGTGATGAAAACGCTGTGACAAGCATGCGTCTGAGGAGGATGTGGTGCAGTTGTGAACTCCAGTGACCCTAGCCAGAGGTCTGCGGCAGACTGGACGAGTGTTGTGGACACAGTATAGCACCGCTGCCAGCATTTTCTTCAGCTCAAGGCTTTCAATCTGAGTGCAAGCTGGCGAGCCCTTCAAAGGAGTACTTCTTTCTAATTAGACAGTGTACATTCCGTGGCTTCTGAATGGAAGTTTTGTTGGGAAAGTGGATTTCTGGTGACACATGTTCCAGCTTCAGGCTATGTTTAGCTTTCTCCATGGCAAAGGCTATGGGTAAGCAAAGCGGTGGTAATGTTATTTAATCCCCCTCTCATTTGGTAAACATATATGTTCTGGCATGTCATACAATTCCCACTGCCTCACCCAGTCCTTTCTAACACCCACACTCAGAAAACCCCTTTTTATTTTAATCCCCCTCAATATGTCCTAGAATGACTCATCCTCACATGGCTGTCTGATACAGTGTTGTCACTTTACACTCTTTAATGAGTTTTTCCTTCATTCTGAATTCTACACTGAATTTTACACAACAGCATGATTGTTGTCTCTTATCGCACAAGATGACTGTGCATTGGGGCCATGCTTCATATAGAAGGCTGAGCCCGCTGCAACATGCAGCAAGACAATGAAACTGGCTGCTAATTTTGTTTAACTACAGCTGCTGTGGTCAAAAGGAGTAATATGACAAGAGGGGAAGCAATGGGGAAAACCAGAACTCCATATTTAATTATAGCTTACAGCTAATCGGAGGCTCTGGTGCTTTATTATTAGCATTAGTTGAATGTTTTCCTCACTTGGGTCTGATTGCCAGTAGGCTCCCATAAGCTAAAATAATGTTTCTCAGCGGAAGAATCCTTTGACAGCAATGGTAACATTTGGTAGTCTGATTGACGTGTCATAATTCTCAATTGAATTCTCGATCACCTCTTCACACCATGTATATAAAATGAACACTTGATAAAGAAACTACTGGCTTGCCAACAACAACACTCTTAGCTTTGGACTCTGTTGGGGAAGAAGACATAAAGTAACTTACCTTTAGTATTAGGGATCTGTTTAAAATGTATTCAGAGGAGGCACTGAAATGTAAGAAGCTTTTTACAAGGAATCTATTTTGTATAACAGGTCTGTGGCAGCCAGAAAACAAAAGAGAGCAAGATTTTTACCAGTTAACAGGAAGTTGATGTTTTATCCTTTGAGCTTTCAGTTTCTGTCAGAGAAAATGTTGGATTTGGGAATGTTAGCAGCAGGAAATCTCAAAGTTAAGATTCAAATACTGTAGGGAATTCATATTTATACTGGGGTGCACCGATTGATCAGCCCCGACTTCCTTAATTTTGGGAGATCAGTGATTGGCTGATTCACCTACATGTGAAACTGATCTTACCAACGGTTCATTCATATCTGAGAGCACTGCGTCATGTGCAGTTAAAACAAGTTTGTATTGTTTCATGGGTATTGATCAGTGTTTGTTAAATAAGATTGTAACTTTGAAGGTGTGCTGTAAACCTATAACACCCATCAGTGTTAGTTAATAAAAAACAAATTAGTATTGACCAAAATTGAAATTGGCAGGTCAGGCTTTTTAAAGATTGGTTATCAGCCAGAAAACTGCAATTGGTGCACCCCTAATTTATATAGTTGTTTTTGTAATGCTTACCACACCAACCCCACTAATATAAAATGCTAAAGCTAGAATAAAATTTACCTTTGCTTTAAAATTGATGGAGTACCCAGAGGTAGTAATAAAAAAAAAGACAAGCCATTGAATGAGAAGGTGTGTCCACACTTTTGACTATATATATATATATATATATATATATATAATATAAATATTTATAAATAGAATTATTATCAGTTCTCTGGTCTTTGCAAAGATTGTACAAGGAGAGCAAGAAGGCGTTTTAGCCCAGCTTGAGTGAAAGGGGCTCATTTCATGCCAGAGGTCCTAAACTGTGTAATATGATAGGAAGTGTTAGCATGATGAGACAAGTATAAAAGTATATCTAAAATTATTTTATTTTCTGAATGAAAGGTACTTCCACAAAAGTACCATTACTTCTGAATGAAAGGTGTTTTCTCTTGATTTGACTTGTATTTCACAGCAACCCCCATCTACAACATCACCTTATCAAGTTTTAAACATTACTTGAATCAAACATATTAATACTCTGTTAACACTAAATTTACATTTGAAGTGGGTCATGGCCTATGACATTTTGGAATGCAAAATATTCTTACTTAAAAAAGCCTCAAGTGTTGGACCACAGCATGGTCTCCTTATAATTAGCATTTTGCTTAAACCTCACGCAGACACTAGCACGGTCTTTGTAGAAATTGTTTTTTCTCATAACTGTGCTGAGTCTGTAATTTAAGATGTAAGTTAAAGTTGGGTAAAATTTGAATACATTCACCCATAATCCTGTAATAACTTCATTTTTTATATCGTTATCTTTGCACAAATCTCAGTCACTTTGATGAAATTCAACAAAAGCAGGCTGCAGCAGAAAAACTCCACCCTGCAGTCGCTCAAGAGTCCCAACACTATTCATGAGCAATGTTTGTTGTGTTTGTGAAAAGGCCAGTGCTCCTTTCTTCCTTTTCCGTTTTTATTGAATCAGTGAAGACAACAAAGGAAGAAGAGAACAAAAGGTTGGAAATTGAGGGGGCAGTGTGTGTGATACCATGCTGTCAGGGGCCCTTTGTAATCAGAGATGGGCGTATTATTCCACAAAAGTACCATTAAGCCATATGTTGGGCCTCTGGGGGACTCGATCCAGCAGTAAAAGTGACCACCTCTGCTGTCTGTACTGTGTGTTGCAGATGGGAGGAGGAACTGTCCAAGCGAGAGAAGCTGGAGTCCACTGTGGACTCCCTACAACAGGTTTGGAAACATAAACAATGAGATATGTTCTGCTAACATGCGCATGGAAAGATATTTGACATCATGTCACCATTATATTATTATAAAAAAACAAGAATCCCAGATAGAATAGAGAAACTGAGGCTACATGGAGCAGAGTAAGATTGGAAACAGCCAGATCAGAATAACCACATTATATAGCCATCAGAAGGCTGCTGGCAGAGATGTGCTGGAGATATAAACATTAAACATTACCAGTAGTCTTCCAGTATGTTTCTGCTCGGGGCAGACAAAAGGAGGTAGATGTAGAGGGGAAATGAATTTAAAGTGCATCACCTTAAATTTAACACGGCACCAACAGACGTCCCAGCTGGTGGTAGTCCTTCATCTTTTTGGCAGCCTCTCGTTTTTCTGCTTCTGCACCAATCAATCTGTAGCTGCATGCATGTTTGTCGTATAGTCTGGATCAGCAAAACACCAGATAGGACTACTGAGGGTTTTAACCTTGCAGTGCACACAGATATGTCAATGTATAGAAGAGACAGGAATCTGTTTGAATAAAGTCAGCATTAACAGCCATTTCTTGTTCAGAGAGAAGAGCCAGAAGAGTCAATGTGCTAACTTAATACAGGAGCATAACCTGGCACTTCCTATAGGATAAACTAAACAGTATTTAACTACTGAAACTACTGAAACCATGTTACCATGTTTACTTAGACCACTGTTTGGTTAGAAATTATACAAAGACAAAATTTGAGGCTATAGGTTAAATTACAATTAACAATTCCTTTAAGTAGGCACATAATTTAGTTACTGCTTTACAGGCGTGCTAATAAAAAGTACATCCTTGTTCAGTTCATGTTGTTTTTACAAACAATGATAGAAAAAAATGAATCTGTCATTACCAAGTTTAAATTTATTAGAATCTAACCTAAAGTGTACAAAAACACACAACATAGCAAAGCCATAAAGAAAAAACTATGTCCTTGCTGCTTCCAGGGAATTTTAAATATAACTTTGCAGCTAAGTGCTGCTAAATTAAGCCGTTTATTAACTGATAATCAACAAGTGTGATCAAAGTGGAAGTGTTCTTGTCTAGAGAATACCAAAATGCCAAGATGGGAAAATATCAACAATGATCTTAGAGAAGCAAAGATGAAGGCCCATCAGTCTGGGAATGGATACAATTTGAAGATTGTACACAAATGGAAAACATTTGAGATAGTTACCTGTGTCCCAAGTAGTAGGCATCTGAGACAATTCATCCCAAGATCAGACTGTGCAATGCTTGCAGAAATTGAAAAGTTGTTCTACAGGCCTCAGCTAGAATAGTAAATGTTAAATTTCATGATGGTACAGTTCAATAAACAACAATAAACAATATGGCTTGTTTGAAAAGATTGCCAGACAAAGAATATAAAAGGAAAATATGGCACCACCAGTTATGTTTGCTAATTTTTCTTCTGAATGAACCACAAGACTCCTTTGGACAGATGATGCCAAAGCAAATATGTTTGGGAATAATACACAGTTCCATATTTGTAGAAAACTAAACACTGCATATCAGCACAAAGACCTCATATCGATTGTCCAGCATGGTGGTGGAGGGGTGATGATGTGGGCTTGTGTTACAGCCACAGGGCGTGGCACCTTGCAGTCATTAAAAGAACCATGAACGTCTCTGTTTATGAACATATTCCATAGTCAGATGTGAGACAGATGACGTTTGGCCCAACTGGATCATGCAACAGGACAACGATCTGAACCACAACATCAAACAACAGAACGGCTGAAAAAGAACAGAATAAAACTTTTTCTATCGCCCAGTCGATGTCCAGTCCTCAACCTGATGTGTTCCAGAAACGAATGCCAATAAACCTAAATGAACGAATCAATATCGTAAAGAACAATTGGCCAAAATACTTCTGCAACAATCTTAAGAGACTAAAAAAGTCATGTAAAAATTACTACTTTAGCACTAAAGGTGGCTTTAAATGCAATTAATTATGGGGTGTACTGAGCTTTTCACATACATATTTTAAATTCTGGTTTCATGGTGTCAGGTTATGTTTTTTATGGATTTGAGGTTAGACTAATGATTTTAGAAACCAGTAAGGTTAAAATAATTTTATAATGTCCTAATACAAAAAACACAATTAAAGGGGATGTATGCTACTAAGCTACTATATATACTAATCGTTTTTTTCAGCCGTTTTAAAAGAGTAAGTAGTACCATTATAACTAAACAGATTTGCCAATTGAATCATGGTACTCCATGGGAATTTACTTTATCTGCTATGCAAAGTTGTAATGAAAGTCAGTGTTTTAAACTGTATTTATCGATGGAGGCATAAAGTAGACCCAGACAGGTATTCTGAATACAAGACAACCAAAGCTACTGTAAGTTATCACTAGAGAAATACACAGAACAAGGTGAGAACAGGTTACTGCTACAAACTGATGTGATAAACTGGTGAGGAGGAGAAGACCTGTCAATCCTCTTATATACAGCTCAGTAATAACCAGGATGAGGATCAGGTGCGTGTAGATCCACAGCAGAGGAAGATCAGGTAAGAAAGGACAATATAACAGGAGAGAGCAAGTAATCTGAAGACAACACTTCATCCAGGATGACAGATTATAATATTTTCTTTACCTCTGTGAGAGAACAAAACAAAAACACAGCACAATATGGGAGACTTATATATGCTGATGGGCTGATTTGGGTTCCTTTGAAAGATCCCATGTAAGTTTAACCCAAATTTCCTGCTTTTTAGTTGATCTTTGTTTACAAGATGCTAATTGTACCCACATAATTCCTGAAAAGACAAGAAAGAGGTTTATCTGCCTGTTTATGCAGCATTTGACAGCTTAAATTACTGAAAACATATCCATGTAACACATTTGCATCTTGTGATTATGAGAATGAACACAAATTGTTGTCCCTGGGTTATTAGGTTAGCTACTGTTAAAGTTGATGTGACTTAAATTAAAGTTTTAGTTGACCGTACCCACTGTTGAGCTGATCCAATCGTACTTAAGCATGATTCACAACTATTTTAAAGTCTTAACTAAACTATGTAATGGAAATTCATTCCATGAATGATAATTGTTGCTTTGGATTGAATCCCTTTTGGTCTCGTCCATCTAGAGCGCCCGGGAGTCATCAGAGATCCAGGATGAGCTGAACGAGAAGGTAGACAGACTGAAGGCTGAACTCGTGGTCTTCAAGAGCCTGATGAGTGACGTACGTATTTGCTCACTGCTACGATGATGTCACTATCCCTTCCTTAAGTCTGACAAAGCTTTCCTTAATACATTAAGGCCTTTGCTGACTCATCTATCAAAAGCACACATTACTGCAGCATTTAGCATTTTCCCAGGAATTATCAGAATAAATCTCATTTTGTTATTGGTCTAAATAGCAACACACCCTTCCTTCCTTTTTAATGCTGTCTTTTAACCTATATTAACTCTATTCACTCCAATGAAAATGTGAATTGTCATAAAGCCTAAGATAAACATTCATTGAACTGAATAGAGGATTTAGATCTATAGCCCTTCCTGTCATGTTCAGGCCTGCATTGTTTCCAGGCAGGTGTGCTCTGGTGTGATATACAGTTAAATACACCACAGTATTTACAGCTGTTGTTTGGCTGCGAATAAAGAGTCAGGCTCTGTTATTTTGGAACCTCTCCATTGTTTATCTTGCTTATCTCCACATTGCCATCTGGTTGCTGTTAAATTATGTTATTTTCTGTTTTTTACTTCATCCCTGATGTGTGAATGCAGAGACGGGTAAGTGACAGATAATCAGATGATTGTTTAGGAGGCATAGATTATTTAATGTGTTTTAGAAGATAGTCGGTGTGTGCGTTATGTGGTTGCTGATGTGACTTTAAATCTGGTGATTGGACATTTGTTGCACTAGAAAAGAGTTTGTCCTTTACTGCTTGATGTCTAATACTGAAAACAAAAACAGAATCTAACGTTTTTTTCTACTTTGTAAAGAAGAATCCGAGTGCATTATTTTAAATTCATAGTAATATTGCTGTTTTTGTAAACTATTAAAACATCCATCATTGTCTAGAGGACTTAAATATGCAGAACTAACAGAGAATGACAAGCCTTCAATTTGAATTAATTAACACTAACTTTTCAAACATAAAAAACAAAGTTACAAGAATAAAAATGAATATTGTCAGCGAAAAACTCGCATTGATGGATGCCTTTTCAGGATTGTTAATACAAACTCTTTATAGAGTTGCATAACTTAAGTGGAAAAAAGTAAAGATAATAGTTTAGACCTTTTAATTCTCCTGTCAAAACATTTTAAAGCCAGAGTAGCACTCCGAAGAAGCTACATTTTCTGGATAAATTGTGGGAATGCCCCTTTTAAAATAAAAGCTGGAATGATGAGATTCTGTCCCGACACCCAGCATCATGTAATGGAGGTCAAATTCATCAGAATATGTCAAACAGGTATGAAGAGAAAGATTACACATTTCAGCTAACTGCTCTCCATCCCTTTGCAGCAAATGTCAGACCTGGACTCAAAGATCCAGGAGAAAGCCAGGCGGGTGGACATGGACATCTGCAGGCGTATCGACATCACGGCCAAGCTGTGCGACGTGGCTCAGCAACGCAACTCGCAGGACATGTCTAAAATGTTTAACGTCAGTCCCGCCAGGTCACTCCCAGAGAAGGCAAGTCTCCCTGTGATTGTGTTCTGTGAGAAAAGCTGACAGCAAATGCAGCAAACAAATATATGAATTCTTCTGCAGAGGAAACATTCAGCTCAAATGAAATCTGAGCTGCCAATCCCTCACGGTGTGGCAATTGATACTTTCAGCACCAGCTGATGCTGCACTTACTGACCTCTCCAAAATCTGCAGGATGCATGGTCTCTAACGCACTAGAAAGTGTCTGAATATTAGTTATATTAAATCTCATTTTACTCATTAAAACTGGTATTTATGGGGTTAAAAACAAATAAACTCATGTTTGTTATGTAGGACAATTATAAATAATGCAAAAAATTTTGATAAATACAAATTTTCCAGCAATGTTTAAGGAGCATTTTTTGTGTCCATGGGAAGTAGTAGTGCAAAAAATGAAGGGACCTCAAAGGGTTAATTATCTAAACTATTGTCTTAACGCCTTGAGTTCCTCGTTGCTGAAAAGCACTATATAAATAAACTTGACTTGACTTGACTTAACCTGACTGAGGGCTGCATTTTACTTAGAAAAAGGTCTAAGCCTAGTTTAAGAGCTTGTTTGTATCTACAAACAACATTATCTGTCACTCATTTCAGAAAATGAAACTCATACAGATTCATTACACATCGAGTTAAAAATTTCAAGCCTTTATTTCTTGTAATTTGGATGATTACGTCTTACAGATAATAAAATCCATAATCAGCTAATTCGCTAAAAACACCTGTAAAGAGTCCCTGAGCCTATGAATGGTCTCTCAGTCTGGGTCAGTAGGCTACACAATCATGGGGAAAACTGCTGACTGGACAGATGTCCAGAAGACAGTCATTGAAACCCTCCACAAGGAGAGTAAGCCACAACAGGTTTTTACTAAGGAAGCTGGTTGTTCACAGAGTGCTATTTCCAAGCATTTTCATTAAAGGTTGAGTGGAAGGAAAAAGTGTGGTAGAAGCAACAAGGAAAACCGCCAATTTAAGAGCAATGTCAAGCAAAACCCGTTCAAGAATTTGGGGGAGCTTCACAAAGAGTAGACTGAAGCTGTAGTCAGCACATCAAAAGCTACTATGCACAGACAAATCCTACACATGGGCTAGAAGCATCTTACCAGGGCTGAGGACTAAATAAACTGGACTGCTGCTCAGTGGCCTAAAGTTCTCTTTTTAAATAAAAGTAAAGTTTGCATTTCTTTAGATCAATGTCCCAGATTCTGGAGGAACAGTGGAGAGGCACAGAATCAATGTTGCTTGAGGTCCAGTGTGACGTATTCACAGTGATGGTTTGAGGTGCCATGCCATCTGCTGGTGTTTGTCCACAAAGTTTTCTTCATGTCTCCTTCTGCTGACAAAATTTCTAGAGATGCTGATTTCATTTTCCAGCAGGACTTGGCACCAACTCACACCACCAATGGTACCAGAACCTGGTTCAGTGACCATGGTGTTACTGTGCTTGATTGGTCAGCAAACAGGCCTGACCTGAACCCCTTAGAGAATTCATGGAGTATTGTCAAGAGCAAGATGAGAGACACCAGACCAATAATGCAGATGACCCTAAAGGTCGCTACGAAAGCAACCTGGGCTTTCATCACACCTCAGCAGAACCACAGGCTGATTGCCTCCATACCACTCTGCATTGATGCAGTAACTCATGTAAAAGGAGGCCCAACCAAGCATTGAGTGCATGGAAATGAACATACTTTTCAGAAGCCTGACATTTCCGTTTAAAATATCCTTTTTTATTGATCTTATGTAATATTCACATTTTCTGAGACGCTGAATTTTGGATTTTCATTATCTGTAAGCCAGAGTCATCAACTTTTCATGAAAAAGGCTTCAATTATTTCACTTTAAATTTAATGAATAAATAAGTTTAATTTTCTGAAATGAGTGACAAAAAATTCAGAACTATTTCACAATGTATGTGTGTGTTCTGCAGGGCGCCATGGCGTGCTGCAGGAGAAAGGAGCGTAAGACCATCTCCGATGAGGAGACCTCGGAGATGGATGCAGAGCCCAGTACTTCTGAGGAGGAGGTCCCTGGATCGCTCAACATCACAGACGAGATGAAACGCATGCTCAACCAGCTGTGAGTGACACCTTCCTCCTAACTGAATCTAACTGAATGCGTTTTGGACTTGCGTTCCTTGGTCTCCCTCTGCTGTTTATTTCAAATATTGCAACTAATGGGCTGTATGCTATTTTAGCAAAGCTGTAGCTATTTATGTTGGCATTGGAATGATTTTGCATTGACAGTTGACTTATTATTTCTCTAGAAGTTAATAAGCTACAGCGGCTGCGTCCTTTTTTGCTTTTCTTCACTCTAAACTTTATCTTATCTGTGACTTTTTAATTTCCTCTTTGCGAGCAACCTTTGCTGAACCTGCTGGCTGTTACACCTTTCTTTGCTTCCCTCCCTCTTCCTCTCTTTTTTCTTTCTGTTTTCTGCCCCACACAGACATTGTTCAGATAACTCCTTTGTTGCCAGGCGCGAAACGTTTGAAATTGACGACGACTGCGACAGTCTGACTTGGGAAGAAAATGAGGACACTCTGTTGCTGTGGGAGGATTTCACCAACTTCAACATGCCGTGCACCATCGCCGCAACAGCCGGCACAGCTGCCTGCCCCGGCGATGGGAGCGGCGAAGCTGCTGATCCGGTAGGCTCTCCCTGAATGAAAGCACTTTCTTCAGACTTGTACAAGTCAGAGCACACATCATTACTATGGATGCAGCGTAAGACGTAAACTCATGCATGATGAATGAGGCCTCTATCTGTGCTCTCTAAGGATTCCCAGGATGGAAGTCTTGGCAGCCTCATTGATGAAACAGAGTCACTATTTAAGAGCAGGGAGAAGGAGTACCAGGAGACCATCGGACAGATTGAGGTAGACTGATACGCTGATATGATTTCGTGGTGAAAGTCTGGCAGCACACAGAAAGCATTTAAAAACAAACAACTTAGAGATCCGAGTCAATATCTGCTCATTCCAAATAGAAATACTGTTGCAAGCATTTAACAAAATACCACAGTTCTATTCTGCTCACATCCATAATATGAAAGAAGTAATTGTTGGTATCAGTTGTTTGATTCTTAATATTACAGTCAAGTTACAATTAAACATCTTTAGTTGCATGGAAGTAAACAACTCCTGACCTCAAGCAGCAAAACTTAGCCACAAAGATCTTAGTGGACTACGCCAGCTGTCCTGGAGTCAGGACTAGAGACAGGTTTCTCCGGCTCATAACGAGTTCTGGCTTTCTTTCAGGTATCACCTGTTGTTTCCAATTTTTTGAAGACTCTAAGATCCAAAAAACAAGACAAATTGCTGCAGGTTCATAGACATAGTTTTACAGTCCCTACATACAGATTTAGACATCTTATATATTTGCACTTTGAGACCAAATATATGCCACATTTAGTTCAGACGTTAATCACTGTTAGGATGTATTCTCATTCAAAAATTAGAATTCAACACAAAACTCAACATGATGGACAGTTTTACCCAGTGACAACATAACGTCCGCCAAGCCAAAGTGCTTTGTTTGCAATAACATAGGTATACTTTCTTTCACTTAAATGCATTTAAAGTGTTTGACTTGGATTCATCATTTCAACACCTAATCAAGTTGACATTCCTTCAGATGGAACTGGCCACAGCAAAGAGCGACATGAACCGACACCTGCACGAGTACATGGAGATGTGCAGCATGAAAAGAGGCCTCGATGTGCAGATGGAGACCTGTCGGCGGATGATTAAAGGCGGCAGGAACTCTCCGTCTTTCAGCTCGGCAGCCAGCAGCGACTCAGGGAACACAGACGAGATCCAGGACGATATCTCAGATAAAGATGCAGAGGCTGAAGTCCCACTCAGTTGATGGCCGCATGGCTGAGATTTGTCCCACCTTCTGTTGTCTGCCTCAATTAATCATTGGAGTTTAAATAAGGGCAGAGCATCATCCTGGCTGGAGGTGGAACAAGCTTAACATGGTGCAGGTTCAGAACTGGTGCTTTTATACTGTTAAGAAAGTGGTGGTGGGGGTGTCTTTGACACCAAGCTGTGCTCTCTTTCTCGCCGCTGATTCCAGGGCTTCAAATCATTATGCAGAGGAGAAAAAGAAATATTTTAAACAAGCTGAAAAGTATTTTCTAACCAGTTAAGATCCTTTTTTTCTAAAGGAATTGAATACAGTGCATATTGTACTCCTCTATTCACCAAAACAGTTACTATACATCTCTTAGATTGAGAAACCTGTGTTACTACTGATTGAAATTCTCTCTTATTGTGTGATTTGATCCCAGGTTTGGTATTTAGAGTCCATATTTAAGTGTTGGGGTTTAAGTGTCTTCTGTCAGGCAGACAAAGAGAAACGGAGACAAATGGTGTTGAAGTTCTGCTTGTTTCTGAGGGAACTCTGCAGGCTTGCCAAAAGTCAACAGAGGAAAGGAGCACAGCCTTTTTTTAGTAAATGCACCGGTGCACTACTGAAATCTATGCAATTTAGCTAGCCTTATTGTTTTTTTGGACTGGCTGTCACCCTTCTTAGCTTCTCTTACAGCCATTTGCCTCTTTTAAGGAAAGCAGGTATTTTTTTTATGCTGTACTGTCTTTGTTGGGGGCATCAACTGGAACAGTGCCCATAAAATATGAATATTTCATAAAAGAGTGCTTTGCAAAAGTATTCATAACCCTTGAACTTTTCCCGTTTGGGATTTTATGTGATAGACCAACAAAAATCCATAATTGTGAGGCAGAAATAATAAGATATTTTATTTTTTATAAAAATAAATAAGTGTGCTGTGCATTGTGCAGTGTTCTGGCCTTCTATATCCGTACTTTGCAGAACCACTTTTTTACAGCTGCAATTATTTTGTTGTTTGTCCCCTCCAGCTTTTCATTAGACTGGAAGTTTTGCACATTCTTTGCAGAATAGCCCAGACTCAGTAAGATCGGATGGAGAGCATCTCTGAATATTAAGGTTCAAGTCTTGCCACAGTTCTCAATACATGTTTAGGGATGTTGTTCTGCTGGAAGGTGAACCTCTGTTCTAGTCTCAAGTGTTTTGCAGCATCCAACAGGATTTCTTCAGCTGCTCAATAAAACCATCCCCACAGCATAATGCTGCCACCACCATGTATGGACGGTGTCTTCATGGCGATGCACATTTTGCATATAGACAAAAAAACTAACAATTCAATCTCTTTTAGATGTTCAGATGTTCAAAGCTCAGGATATTAGATATTAACAATATCCCAAGGTATTATACAGTATATATATTTTATCTTCTCAACAACTTTCTCCCAGACCTGTCTGCTGTGTTCCTTGGTCTTCGTGATTCTGTCTGTGCTTCACCAGTGTTCTCTAACAAACCTCTGAGGCCAGAAATAGGACAGCTGACATTATACTGAGATTAAAGTACACTAAAATGGGACTATTTACTAATAAGGTGACTTTTGAAGCCAAATAATTGCTCTGGATTTTATTTAGGGGTATTAGAGAAAAAGGTTGCATACATAAGCATACAAGACTTGGGATTTTTATTTATATAAAAATAATTTTCAAACTATGTATCGCTTTCCTTCCATTTCTCAATTGTGCACTGCTTTGTGTGGGTCTATCACATAAAATCCCAATAAAACACATTGATGTTTGTGGCTGTATCAAGGCAAAATGTGAACTAAGTTTAAAGTATGACTATTTATGCAAGGCAGCGTATTTGTTTGCCAGGCTGCTTGCTGCTGAAGTAGGCAGTTCTCTGCTCTGAATCAGAGGAAACGCCACTCGTGTTGTGCCGCTAATTTGCACAAATCGAAACTTCGTTTCTTGAAAATTAATAAGGTAGAAGAGTTGGATTGTAAGAACCTGAATCATCAGTGGTAAACAACTCCCCTTCAGATGTTCGTGCTAAACCAAAGGGTATAGTTCACATTGTTCTGCAGAGTCCTCTGCAGGAGAGCAGGTTCCACTTAGTGCTTTGTTTCTTTAGAACAGGGCTAAAAACATCAGTCTGTCAGCATGTGATCCTATGTACCCCAGAGGCCTTTTGTGTTTGTCATTTTGCTGCAGACTGAGAAAATATTTCAGCACAGAAACTAATCAACGAATGAAAAGAGAATGAGCATTTTTTTTTTTTTTTAATCATTGGTTCATTTTATATTTGAGTGTGATTCACAGGATACAAGATTAAAAGCTACTTCTATCTTGACGTTTCTGGGGGCAGAAAATGCTGAAGCATGCTTATGTGCACAAAAGAAGCTATGGGTCTTTGTTTATACATATATTTTGAGCTAAAAAGCTGCAATACAGACTGTATACTGTCTGTCATATTCGCTACAAAACTTTACTTGTGGCGAAAGGTGTTTTGTTTTTAACCAGTGTGTTAACCATTAAACTGTGTAGCTATATTAAGCTTCTAACAACTTGAACATAAATTTTGTTGCAGTTATTTTTTTATAACTAACAAATCACGATACAGAATTAACACAACAGTGAAGAGAAGCCTCACTAATGGAAAACATGTCAAATTGTTGATATAAAAACCAGCCTGATGAGTAACAAAGAGCCATTCTGTTATTTCTACTGGACTTTGCTCACATCATTTAATGACTGTAGCATCCACGAACGGCAGGTCTGATGTGTTTCTCGCTCCTCTGATCGTCACACTTAACCAGCCAACCAAAGCAATCGTGCACAGTAACGTGATGAAGATGAAAATATAGATTCTGACTTGGGAAAGTTGTGCAGACTCAGAAGGCACATGCCAACCTCACAGGGTTTTCCAACATCCCCAACTCCAGCAAACTACTGGATGTCAGGTATAACATGCCCACTCTCCAAACCCCTAAAGCAGGTTTCCCACGTTTTACTTCAGAAAGCTGTAGCGACTCTTATTTGTTGAATGTAGCTTGATTGGAAGCCTTATAGACCTTAAAATGATGTAGCGGATAAAACCACAGGGACACATGGTGTTAGGTTACCTGCTAGGACCCTCAGTGCGAGTTTCTCTGTACTGAACAAGTTCTCGAGCTTACCACCAACCAGGCGTATGTAAATTTTGCTGGATGTGAATGTTTCATACTAAAAGGGGGTTTTATACGAGGAGTTTTTACTCTTTGGGTGTGGGGATTATTTGGTTTATCTTCGCTTGCAAACATATCTGCTGTTTTAGTTCCATAAACGCGACACGGAGGTCCAAGCTGCAGCAATATTTGGATAAAAACTGCTGAACTCCATCAGGTCCCAGTGTTTATTTTGCCTCACAGGAAACATCTTTGTTTTAATTGGCTGTTGTTTATCAACGTTTATTTATATTCTTTTACTCTTAGATTTGTAAGTTTATTCTTAATATTTTTGTTGAAACTATTTATACGGTGTACTCCTGCAGGTGTTGGGCTGTTTTCATTTAAAAAATGATGAATGTACTCAGTCGATGTTGGGGTAAAGTTAAATAAAGCGGTGGATTGGGTAAAAATTGTTATCTGGTGGTGTTTTTTTTAACCATTTCCTTACTTCTAAATATTATTTGTCAATTTGAAGAATGAATTGACAAAATGCAGTGTTTACATGAGTGTATTATATAACACCTCCTTACCTTAATGAGCTTTTACATCCACACAGCCCCAGTAGATCTCCATGATCTCCAGACCAGAAGCTCTTAGTTCCTTGGTTATATTCTTGGTTCTAATTTATTTTTTCTTCACCTGTTCGGCACTTTGATTGCTATTTCGCTTGTAAAGCATTTTTTTTTAAATAAATACATTAATAAAATTAAATAAATTGGATTTTAATTGGATTAAAATTGACTTTAAAAGGAAATTAATACAACTGTAAATTTGACCTGTTTTCTTTTTAAAAAAGACAATCAGTGATGAATTTTATTGACAAATTCCTAAATAATTTGTTTTGAGGTCAATTATACACTCACCGGCCACTTTATTAGGTCCAACTGCTCGTTAACGCAAATTTCTAATCAGCCAATCACATGGCAGCAACTCATTGCATTTAGACATGGTCTAGACGATCTGCTGCAGTTCAAACCGAGCATCAGAATGGGGAAGAAAGGTGATTTAAGTGACTTTGAACGTGACATGGTTGTTGGTGCCAAACGAGCTGGTCTGAGTATTTCAGAAACTGCTGATCTACTGGGATTTTCACGCACTACCATCTCTAGGGTTTACAGAGAATGGTCCGAAAAAGAGAAAATATCCAGTGATCAGCAGTTCTGTGAGCGCAAATGCCTTGTTGATGCCAGAGGTCAGAGGAGAATGGCCAGACTGGTTCGAGCTGATAGAAAGGAAACAGTAACTCAAATAACCACTCGTTACAACCAAGGCATGCAGAAGAGCATCTCTGACACACAACACGTCAAATCTTGAGGCGGATGGGCTACAGCAGCAGAAGACCACACCGGGTGCCACTCCTGTCAGCTAAGAACAGGAAACTGAGCCAACAATTCGCACAGGCTCACCAAAATTGGACAATAGAAGATTGGAAAAACGTTGCCTGGTCTGATGAGTCTCGATTTCTGCTGCGACATTTGAATGGTAGGGTCAGAATTTGGCGTCAACAACATGAAAACATGGTTCCATCCTGCCTTGTATCAACGGTTCAGGCTGGTGGTGTAATGGTGTGGGGGATATTTTCTTGGCACACTTTGAGCCCCTTAGTACCAACTGAGCATCATGTCAACGCCACAGCCTACCTGAGTATTGTTGCTGACCATGTCCATCCCAGTGTACCCATCTTCTGATGGTTACTTCCAGCAGGATAACGCGCCATGTCATAAAGCACGAATCATCTCAGACTGGTTTCTTGAACCTGACAATGAGTTCACTGTACTCAAATGGCCTCCACAGTCACCAGATCTCAATCCAATAGAGCACCTTTGGGATGTGGTGGAACGGGAGATTCCCATCATGGATGTGCAGCCGACAAATCTGCTGCATCTGTGTGATGCTATCATGTCAATATAGACCAAACTCTCTTAGGAATGTTTCCAGTAGTTTATTGAATCTATGCCACGAAGTTCTGAAGGCAAAAGGGGGTCCAACCCAGTACTAGCAAGGTGTACCTAATAAAGTGGCCGGTGAGTGTATGTCCACACTAAAATCTCAAACTATTCTGTCAATAGCTGGGCCATTTTCGGGTCTGCATTCTTGATCTGATCTGCATTTGGGAGACCCCTAAATATTACTGTACACAAAGAGAATCCACGTCAAGATGAAAACAAAACAATAAGCGTTTTTTAGCTGGTATGATTCTAATTCTTATTGGTCTCCATTATATGACATGTTTATGAAAATGTTACCATTCAGAGTAATAAAAGGTTAAACGACACACCAGTGATCTATTCTGAGTTTCCTATTCTTTAATCACAAATGAATGTTGAAGGACAGTAAGTCCCATACTCCTAAACTTTTCCTTTAAACTTTTTTGGGACATTACAACCACAAACCTCAGTGCATCTGACATAATTGTGAAGAGGAAGAGAAAGGATACATGATTTTCAAATTTTGCTCATTTTTGCAAATTTGATGTTACCCTGTTGTTCTTAAACCCTTAAACAAAACGAGGTTCAACAAATTACTTTCAGAAGTTGCATAATGAGGAAAGAGTCTGCATGTGGGTAATTCAAACTCAAGTGTAAATCTAGCTCTTTTGTGGAGGCCTCAGAGGTTCGTTAGAGAACATTAGAGAACAAACAACCTCACGAAGACCAAGGAGCACAGCAGACAGGTCAGAAAAAAGTTGTGGAGAAGATAAGAGCAGAGATAGATCATAAAACTAAATCCCAAGCTTAAAACATCTCACAGAGCTCTGTTCAATCAATCACCTTAAAATTTAAAAAACAACCTATCAATATATGACCTAAACAGGAGAGCATAAAGCAACCAAGAGATCGCTGGTATCTCTGAAGGAGTTGCAGAGAGCCACAACACTACAGTTTTATTTCTGACAGTATCAAAGGGCCTGGTACCCCATACTCCCGGAGTACCCCCCACAGGATTCCCAGAGGGACACAGTCGAACGCCTTCTCCAAGTCCACAAAGCACATGTAGACTGGTTGGGCGAACTCCCATGCACCCTCCAGGACCCTGCTGAAGGTGTAGAGCTGGTCTAGTGTTCCACGGCCAGGACGAAAATCATACTGCTCTTCCTGAATCTGAGGTTCGATTGTCCGTGCTATATAATTAAACTTGACTATCCAACGGATCCTCCTCTCCAGAACCCCCGAATAGACCTTACCAGGGAGGCTTAAGAGAATGACTCCCCTATAGTTGTGGAGACGCGGAACATGGCCCAATCGGACTCAATGTCCCCCACCTCCCCTGGAACGTGTTTGAAGCTCTCCCGGAGGTGGGAGTTGAAGCTCTGCCTCACGGGAGACTCCACCAGGCGTTCCCAGCAGACCCTCAAGATTTGTTTGGGTCTGCCAGGTCTGACCGGCATCCTCCCCCACCATCGGAGCCAGCTCAACACCAGGTAGTGGTCATTGGAAAGGTCAGTGGAAAGCTCCGCTCCTCTCTTCACCCGAGTGTCCAAGACATGCTGCCGCAGATCAGATGACACGACAACAAAGTCAATCTTCGAACTGCGGCCTAGGGTGTCCTGGTGCCAAGAGCACATATGGACACCCTTATGCTTGAACATGGTGTTAGTTATGGACAATCTATGACGAGCACAGAAATCCAATAACAAAACACCACTCAGGTTCAGAACGGGAGGGCCATTCCTCCCAACCACGCCCCTACAGGGCTCACTATCATTGCCAACATGAGTGTTGAAGTCCCCCAGCAGAACAAGGGAGTCCCCCGGAGGGGCGCTCTCCAACACCCCCTCCAAGGACTTCAAAAAGGTTGGGTAGTTTGAACTGCTGCTTGGTGCATAAGCTCAAACAAGAGTCAGAACCTGTCCCCCCACCCATAGGCGGAGGGAGGCTACGCTCTCGTTCACCGGGGTGAACCCCAACGTACAGGCACCGAGATGGGGGGCGACAAGTATGCCCACCCCAGCTCGGCGCCTCTCACCAGGGGCAACTCCATAGTGGAACAGTGTCCAACCCCTCTCAAGGAGACTGGTTCCAGAGCTGAGCGCCAAGGTGAGCCCAACTATTTCTAGCCGGAACCTCTCCACCAACTCAGGCTTCTTCCCCACCAGAGAGGTGACATTCCACGTCCCAAGAGCCAGCTTCCGAAGAGCAGCCGAGGATCAGACTGCCAAGGTCTCCGCCTTCAGCTGCCACCCATAACAAAATTGCACCAGACCCCTTTGGCCCCTCCCCCATCGGAAGGGGGAACCCATGTTCCCTCTTCGGGCAGTGCCCGGCTGGCCTCCATGGGTGAGAGCCCAGCCACCAGGTGCTTACCAGCGTGTCCCACCTCCAGGCCTGGCTCCAGAGTGGGGCCCGGTGACCGGGAACACTGTTTCCATTTGTGGCAATCATCGTAATCCCCTCCTTGGCCTGCCACCCCTCCCTGGGCTGCCACCTCACCGTGGTGGAGGAGTTTGAGTGTCCCAATGATCCTAGGAGCTATGTTGACAAGGGCTTTATGCCCCTGGTAGGGTCACCCAAGGCAAATAGGTCCTAGGTGAGGGATCAGACAAAGCGCAGCCCACAGACCCCTTATGATGATTGCCAGAAATGGAAACAGCAAATAGCAGTTAGAATTTTTTAAGCACCTATATATTGTTTTTTATAGCGACTAAATGCAGACAGGTTTGCAGTGCATACTTGAGGTCGAGTTTTAAGATAATTCAAAAATAAGTTGAGGAGCTCAAGAAAATAAACCCACCACACTTTTATTTTGCTTTTTTTCTATTCATGATGCAATTCATTTTATTTCTCTTTTCCTGAGTATTTATCCATGGTTTGCCTTATCTGCTAAAACAGTAAGAACAATAAAACTAATAAAAGAGTGCTGACATATTTATTAGGCAATTTAACAAAATATTTAAAAACACATACAATGACATATTTTCATGCTAAAATGCATCAAATATTTTCTTCTAAAAACTAAATAAGGATCACCCCTAAATGTTCTAATTTTTACATACTAAATATAAGTACAAACGTTCGAAAACGTGTTGAAACATTCAACAGTTCATCTTGCTTTAAATTTGAAACAAACAGTTAGTTCCCTTTATTTTTCTCATTTAATCAGTAGGAGCTGATGTGCTCTAAAACAGGCAACAGTATTTCTAGTTTTTTGCTAAAATTTAAGAACCATAAATAGACCAAAGGTGGAATTTTAAATTCTATTAGCAGCTTGATTGCCATTTTGTCCAGATCTCTCATCTCATCCGGTAACATTTTTATCCCTCCACTTGAAGAAACACAATCCTCTTGGCCACACTCTCCTCACCGTATTTTTCCAGCAGCTTCTGACGGTCGGTAGGTTCGCCTGAATGCAACAGCCTGTCGTCATGGCGATTCCAGAGCGGTCCAGAAACAGACAAGGGATTCAAAAGTAAATCAACTGCGGCAGCGAAGTCTCCGCTGGTCTTTAGCAAAGCTTTGGTGACACTGACCAGGTCCTAGAAAAACAAACAAATTCAATAAAAACAGTTAAGTTTGTGATGGCACGGGCCTGGAGCTGCACTCACCTGGTTTGTCTGGTTCATCAGCTCCCTGATTTTCTGCTTGTCGTCCTCTAACTGCGCCTGAGTCAGAGAAAACGCCGTGTCCTTGTCCTCTGAGGCCCGTGGGTGAGATGGAGATGCTGAGCCTTCACCAACCAGAGACTCAGAGTCATCTTGCTGAGATTCACTGTCAAATATGAATAGGTGGACCTTTGAAGTGGTGCTGATGGGCTCTGAAATAGCCTGCTGGGCAGGTCCAGCATCGCGGGAGCCTGTGTTTGGGACACAGATGCCGCTTGAGGCCTGAGTCTCTGGTACAATCCCCTGTGGGCTGGGTCCAGATTCAGGGTTACACTGAGAACAAGGTGGATCTGCAGGTGTGTCTGAAATTTGTGGAGCATCTGCCAGCGAAGTTGTTGTTCCAGCAATGTTTAGGAGATCTGGACCTTCATCTTCATCGCACTATGACAAAAAAATCAGTGTGTAAGTAATTTGCCTATTTGGATTGGTTTGCATATTAAATTGGGATGTATGAAGCATTGCCGTCTTCTCCATTTTTGCAACCATTTTGCTGCGACCATTTATTTTATGCCTGCACTGGATTCACAAAGCAAATTGCACTAAATACAGGTAGGAGCAATCTCCTTCCTTAATTTCACTAGAGAGGAGCAATTTGCATTTATTGTTGCATCAGGTTGTACTTGTCCTCTATTAAAAGACACAAATGAAGCAGATGCAGGGTGTAGATTTTAAGACAGTGGAATGAGGCATCCCCTGAACTGAAGTATTCTGAGATCTTGCTGCTCAAGCCCCGGTTCAGTGTTCCCTCATCTCTACTTCAAGGCAAGTAATCTAGCTTGTACAGTACAGACCAACCATGTTTCCAGAGTTAATTTATTTAAATTCTGTTTCCTAACTTGTGAACCAGCGGCTGGAACGCTCCACAACCATAAGGTTTGGGTTCTTTATTAATAAAAAAGCAAAAATAAGATTTTAAACAGTTTATACAAATTATTTGATTTGAACATATAAGACAGGCATCATTGAAGAAAGGGTCAACTCTGACATTCCTCACCTGTTTTTTTTGTAAATCCAGAAACACAAGCATTCAAAATAGATTATTTCCAATCTCAAAAGTAACACAGCAGACAGCATTTTCCCCACACAATGCATACAGTGCATTATGCAAACAACTCTTGTCTTTGAGATTGCAAGGATATTGGCTCTGGCTGTAATTTACATAAATATGAGTGGGCCTTCCCCTAAATGCACGCATAACGCCTATTTTCAATTATTCGGTTAAGCTCGGTCAGCTTTTGTGTTTAGTTTCAGAACACACAAACTTATGTTGGCAAAATGAACACCAATAGCTAAATGAAGTAACCCCATGGAGATTGCTAAAAGTGAAAATTTGCATTTTGATGATGAGCTTGAACTAATAAATACCTACATGGAAAAACTGTCTGCTGTCTATTTGTACCCAAATTAACTGACAGCATGACAGTCCAGTAGAAAACGCCATTTGGTCTGTGTTAAATAATAAAACACAAAAATGCAAATTTATCTGGACTAAAGGAAGCAATAACAAATGCAGAGAGGTATACATTCTTTTCAGACAGTGAATTTACAAAATGGGATGTAGTTATTTCAAATAATGGTACTGTGCTTGTATAAAAAGCACTAGTGATGCATCATTAAATCAGGAAGCGATGGAATTCACCAGGTCAAATAAGGAAGTATTGGCTTTTTATTGTGTTCATTTAATGCATCAAAACTAAAAACTCACGATAAAGCGCGTTTTCACTGCAAACACATCAAACAGCAGCAAGATCTTTGATGTGCTTTGTTTCTAATTGAATCAAAAAGTTGGATAGAGGTTCTGAAGATATGCTTTGATTCATAAACAAGGATAATTTTGCAACTCCTTAATTTTCTGTTTGATTCAGAAGTGCGATCGAGGAACTTACAAAAGTCTTCCTTCGTAGTGGATCTCGCGTTTACACAAATGACTTTGTATGCGTTATATAGAAAAAGTTAGAATCAGCATGTCAGACGTCAAGGAAACCCAGAAATTATTGTCAGCCAATAAAAATCTGATCGGCACATTTCAAAAAAGCACTATCCTATTAAAGTCAGTACCACTACAAAACTTCACTTTAATGGTGCTCCAATGCTCTAATCATGGTGACTGTATTCAAAGTCCTACCTCAGAATCATCTTCGAACTCCTTTGTTGCCATTTCAAGAATTCCCAGCTTTCTTTTCTCTGTTTTTTTTGCTGCTTTCTGTGGGGCTGAATTGGCTTTGTCTTGAAAAACAGAGAACCAGATTTATTATGAAACCTGGTAGAATATTCTCCAGTGTAAAATAAATGAGAAATGAAATACAGCCTCTACGTCTTATATATACACATTTACCACACCATCATATATTCATGCCAAACCTGCTTGTGCCGTTTTAGTCTTAGCATCATGGCTGTTCTGCTCCACCTGACTCTCAGCCTCAGCTGCCGCCTTCTTCGCTTTGGCTTTTTTCTGAGGGGGCTCTTCTGTTATTTGGGTTCTTTGGTTAGCAGACTTCCCGGTGTATTTCGTTTTTTTCGAGGGTAGTGGGGATGCTGTGGACCATTCTGCGGTGTTCGAGGAGGATCTCAGTTTTTTTCCGTACGGCTCGGGGGTTGAAGATAAGGCCTTCAGCTCCAGCTGCCTGCGTGTTAATCGATGCTGTGGTTGTTCTTGCATCAAGGAAGCCTCCGGCTTTTCTTTCGACCCTTTAGGTGAAGCGGCTTTAGTTGAGAATTCAATCTGAGCTGGAGAGGGACTTTTTGGTAAATTATGTATTTGTGATAAAACAGCGCTCAGAGGTCCATCTCCTTTTGGTTCTGGGGTCTCTGTGCTAGCTTGGATATCTGCCTGTTCCTCAGTTTGACGACAGGGAGACGTTTCCCCTTCAACACTCTCTGATTGGATGTTTTTATTCAGGTGTTCCTCGGTTGTTTGGCTATCTTCCCCTCCAACAGAGGCCGGTTTCGGAGTTTCTACGTGTTCAGGTGTGCTTGCAGCTGGTACTGACTGGACATCGATCTGTGGTGACAGAAAAACAGTTTTCTCTTTTTGTCTTAACATTGCTATAAAAATCATATCTTCAAATTGTGACATGCAATATCTAAACAAAGAAAAGTTTTGATTTATCCATACAGCAGTACCTGTGTTAGGTCTGATTCTGCTGAATGTGTGGGAGCAGGACTGACGGTTGATTCACAGGAAGATTTTTCAGCATCACATTCCTGAAGCAGAAATATGAAAAGATACTAATAATCTGGAGGGCTGCACGGTGGCGCCCTTAGGCATGAATGAGTGTGTGTGGTTGTTTGTTCTGTGTGTGTCCGTGTTGCCCTGCGATGGACTGGTGACTTGTCCAGGGTGTACCCCACCTCCCGCCCATAGACTGCTGGAGATGGGCACCAGCTTCCCCGCGACCCACTATGGAAGAAGCGGCAGAAAATGACAGACCGACCGACTGACTAATAATCTGAATATAGTCCACAGCTGGATTTCTTTGACACAAAAATACACTGCTGTGTAAATGTATTTGCCCTTTAACGGATTTCTTCTGTTTTTGATTTCTTGATTTCATATGAAATAAATTGTAACATCAGAGGAAAATAACCTAAGTTAATACAAACAGCAGTTTTTAAATGGTAATTGCATTTATTAATGGACAAAAGCTATCCAAACCACAGATGAAACAAAAAAAAAAAAAAACATGGAACAGTGATGGTCAGCCTCCAAGAGCAGATCAACGACTCATCCAGAAGGTCACAAAAGAATCAGAACAAGTTCAATTGCCTCAGTGAGGGTCACTATCATGATTTGACAATAAGAGACTGGACAAAAATGTGATCTATGAGAAAGTTAAAAGCTGAGATTTACCTGAAAGAGGTTTTCCAGCCATCAGTTTGTAACCATATTCAATTCAATTCAGTTTTATTTATACAGGGCCAATTCACAACACATGTCGTCTCAAGGCGTTTCACAAAGTCAATTCAATCGAATCATACAGATTTCAAGTCAGGGACATACATTCCAATTGATCCTAACTAACGAACAGTGCAGACAGACAGACAGACAGACACACAGTGAGAAAAATAAGTATTTGAACACCCTGCGACTTTGCAAGTTCTCCCACTTAGAAATCATGAAGGGGTCTGAAATTTTCATCTTAGGTGCATGTCCACGGTGATAGACATAATCTAAAAAAAGAAAATCCAGAAATCACAATGTATGATTTTTTTTATATTTTATTTGTGTGTTACTGCTGCAAATAAGTAATTGAACACTTGTGAAAATCAATGTTAATATTTGGTACAGTAGCCTTTGTTTGCAATTACAGAGATCAAACGTTTCCTGCAGTTTATCACCAGGTTTGCACAAACTGCAGCAGGGATTTTGGCCCATTCTCCACACAGATCTTCTCCAGATCAGCCAGGTTTCTGGGCTGTCGCTGAGAAACAGAGTTTGAGCTCCCTCTAAAGATTTTCTATAGGGTTTAGGTCTGGAGACTGGCTAGGCCACTCCAGAACCTTGGTATGCTTCTTACGGAGCCACTCCTTGGTAATCCTGGCTGTGCGCTTCGGGTCATTGTCATGTTGGAAGACCCAGCCACGACCCATCTTCAATGTTCTTACTGAGGTAAGGAGGTTGGTGCCCCAAAATCTCACAATACATGGCCCTGGTCATCCTCTCCTTAATACAGTGCAGTCGTCCTGTCCCATGTGCAGAAAAACACCCCCAAAGCATGATACTTCCACCCCCATGCTTCACAGTAGGGATGTTTTTGGGATGGTACTCATTCTTTGTCCTCCAAACACGGCGAGTGGAATTAAGACCCAAAAGTTCTATTTTGGTCTCATTTGACCACAGAACTTTCTCCCATGACTCCCCTGGATCATCCAAATGGACATGGGCAAACTTAAGACGGGCTTGGATGCGTGCTGATTTCAGCAGGAAAACCTTCCCTGCCATGCATGACTTTAAATTTTAGTGTATTACTACCCATGGTAACCTTGGAAACAGTGGTGCCAGCTCTTTTCAGGTGTCAGAGTCAGACACACTGATAAACTCAGAGAAGGTATGAATGAACACACAAGCGAATCAAAGTTATCTTCGGCTGGCCAGGGAGAGACAGTCCGCTGCTATACAGTGGCTTCTCTCAGAGGAGCTGTACACCGAACCAGCCTTTTATTGAAGAAAGGAAAGAAAAAAAAACAGATTCACAAATGCAGGTTCTACTAAATAAAACTGATTCTATCCACATACTGATACAACACACACGTCCACATCTGGCACTCAAGGACACAAAGATTGGCTGGGGTGCTAACAGCCTTCTTCCCAGAACACCCCCGCACACAAGTTCCTGCTCAGTCTGCATAGCAACCACCCAAAATGCAACTCTAAGACAAGGTGACAATTCTGTTAAATGGTTCATAAAAAACCTCAAGATTAATATGAAAAGTACTCAAACCACTTCTATCAAAGTTCACCAAACTAAATAAATGAAAATGTCTTTTAATGATAAATCTTTTAGGATAAAGAAT
Organism: Crenichthys baileyi; assembly: GCA_036173005.1. NCBI lineage: Eukaryota > Metazoa > Chordata > Actinopteri > Cyprinodontiformes > Goodeidae > Crenichthys > Crenichthys baileyi. The sequence continues at coordinate 28,048 of JAHHUM010000022.1, forward strand.
CTTTTTAAACTAAGCAATGATAATTTATGTACGAATCTTCCAACATCAGGTCATTGACCAGCTCCTCCCGTCTGGTCTGGGCTGATTCCTCACCTTTCTTAGGATCGTTGATACGCCAAGAGATGAGATCTTTCATGGAGCCCCAGTCTGAGGGAGATTGACAGTCATGTTTAGCTTCCCCCATTTTCTAATAATTACTCCAACAGTTGCATGTTTTCACCAAGCTGCTTGGCAATTGCTACGTAGCCCTTTCCAGCCTTGTGGAGGTCTACAATTTTGTCTCTGGTGTCTTTGGACAGCTCTTTGGTCTTAGCCATGTTAGTAGTTAGAGTCTTACTGATTGTGTGGGGTGGACAGGTGTCTTTATGCAGCTAACGACCTCAAACAGGTGATTCTAATTTAGAATAATAAGTGGAGTGGAGGTGGACTTTTTAGAGGCGGACTAACAGGTCTTTGAGGGCCAGAATTTTTGCTGATTGGCAGGTGTTCAAATACTCATTTGTAGCAGTAACACACAAATAAATTATTGAAAAATCAAACATTGTGATTTCCGGATTTTTTTTTTTTTTTTTTTAGATTATGTCTCTCACAGTGGACATGCACCTAAGATGAAAATTTCAGATCCCTCCATGATTTCTAAGTGGGAGAACTTGAAAAGTCGCAGGGTGTTCAAATACTTATTTTTTTTGGGTTTGGGTTTATAGACAGAAGCCAGAAACATACAGTTAAGCAGTTATTATCAGACAACGATAACTCAGATTATCTTTATCTGATAATAAAATGTGTTTCCTGATCTGAAACATTTTGGTGTGACAAAACACAAAAACAGGAGAAATCTGTTAGAGGGCACATACCATTTCACAATACTGTAATTACCTCAGTCTTTTTCTCTGGTAGCTTCTCGCTGTCTTCTCTCGTTTCCACTGCTATAACTACAGGCTGTATCTTCGCCAGTCGGTCTTTGTATCTGGATTTCATGGACTGCCAGCTGTGACTGGTCACCCGCTGCTTCTCCATCTCCTGCCAAAGCCGGTTCCCCCAGTGTCTGCCTTGCGCTTGCTGATGAAATTCAAAATGGCAGCATCTTCTTCAGAGGTGTACGCCACCCTGCCTAATAAAAATTGAAGAGACAGTAATTATAAATAAAAGACCGGATTTAATTTTAGTATAATTAACTAATTTTAGAAACAAAAAAATCCCTTTGACGCAAGTGATTTAACGACATTTTAGTTGCTTTGAGGTTTATTTAGAATATTGTATATGTCTACTTTTTATCAATTATGGGATCAAATAATTATTTTGCTGTATTTGTTTGAACTAATCTTAAAAGCACTAAACTCAGAGTTTGTGCGGGAATTTCACTCTGTATGTCGTACATATTTCCCCGGCAGATCATCACAACTGCATAATGTAAGTGGCCTGGCTTACAGTATGATACAGATCTTGTCATTTCCATTTTGCCGGTTGCAGATAAAATCTGCTTTGTTGTTGTTTTTGCTGTGACAAAGTTATTTAAAATAGTAGGATGATGTAATTGGGAGACAGTGTGACATGAACCAAGCAGCTAATCTGATTTAGACTATGCTTCTCAAAAAGTTTGTATCAAGCCAACATTTTTCATAAAAGATAGGGGGTCAATGCCTCAAAAAAAGAATCTGGGTGATTTTTCGTCAGTTTTTTAAAATAAAATCATCTCAGATTTGCTATAGTTTAAGTTTAGCTATGCCATGATATCATCAGACCAATTCAATAAAGGCAGCAATGATTCCTTAGATCATATTTTTAAGGGCAGACAAATGAATATATAACTGTAACAATACAAAGTAATTGTGTTTTTCAAAATGCTGGATTTTTTAAAGGCAACATATATCGAAAAAAAACAGGCTTGGGCCCAGAGTGGACCCCTGAGGAACTCCAAATGTAAGTGGAGCAGGAGCTATTCACAAGATCCAAAGCTATGTGTTATTGTACCTCCTGAGTGTCCAGAGGGGCTCCCCGCACTGCTATTTAATCTTGGAGAGGGTCTCTTGATCACTTCTGGATTCAGCCTGTAGTCTTCTAAATTCAGCTGCTCCTCTTTCTCAATGCAGTCATGAATATACTGGGTGGAAACATACCTGGAAATGAAAACAAATACCAGTGACATATAAATAAGAAATACTAGTATAACACTCCTTAAAAAACATTATTTGTAATAATGTTAAAAGTCCAACACCCACCTATGAGCAGCAGATTCAGGAACAGAGGTTTTTTCCACAGGATCAATCAGCAGGATGGCTCCTGGCTGCTGGACTTTGCATAACATTCCTCCTCCAGCGGTGATGAGCGGCTGCAGCTTACGTTTGACCGGACCGGGTCGCAGGAAGAAAGACATGGGTTCACCCTCGACAGTCAGGAAGAGGACTGGGGAGACAGACTGAGCTGGATCTTGCCGTCTGGATGACATTTTTTCAAGGAACCTGCAGGGGCAAATTAAAATACAAATAGCACTTGTATTAACAATTAAAGAAGCAACTGCTCCTGATACATTTTAATCCAAAATGTCTGAGCAATAATCACCTTTTGCTACATCACTTTAATTAAAAAAGTCACTTGTGCAAGTTATTTTCCCCCAATTAGTTTTTTTATTACTTAAAAATTACCAAAATCAAAACCATCAACTTGTCCAGTCAAAAACATAGCTGTGAGTGGATTTTTTCCTTTCCTAGCATCTCACATGTCAAATAAACAGTGTGGGATATGAATGGTGCACTTTCTCCTTTAAGGACAAGGAAAAAAAAACAAGATATTACCGTGACTTTTGGGATGTATTTTGTGACTTTTTCTGGTGTGCACATGCAGCAGTGTTGAAAACCCTGCTGCTACAACTAGAAATGTGCAATGAAGTTGTTGTAAACATTCTCCTCAATTAAAACCTGAGATTTTCTGGATAACATGCAAATAATGCAGTTCAAAATTTATTCATTAGTGATCTTTACATTAAATTTGGCTCATATTTTTTAAAACATTTTAATCTTCCAGTTTCTTATTAGCAGTTAATACAAAAAGCACAAGCATGTCGATTAAACTCCACCCTTTTGTAATTTGTGAGGTTTTCATAAGTGCATTCTGCTGCAGAAGACTGTTGATCTGATTCTTTTTCTTATGCAACTTATTTTCTCTATGCAACCGGTATAATGAGTTTTGAGATGTGTGGATGATTTGCACATTTTATTATTCGAGATGTACCAGTCATCAGGACCAGAGATAGGGTGACTGATACATTTTGCCTTGATTGGCTCTGATTGGTGATCAGGAGGTCAAATTTAGCAAAATCTGCATTGTTTTGATTAATGTTTTTTTGGTCCATGAACCATCAGGATTTACTTTAATCCACTTTTTTGTTTAATTAAAATCAAACAAATGTTATGGACATATACTTTGATGCATGGATGGGGATAATCTTGGGATTTCTTTATTTTCTGTTGGATTAATAACGACAACCTCTATCAAGAAACCTGCACCTCATTTGATATAGGCCTTAGAATAAAAATTTAAAATTGGGGTTGGCAGGTCAGACATCAAAGAAAACTGGAAATCTGCATTTGGTGGAAAAACCAGGTCGCTACATCTGAATTTATTACCCTTCCCTTAATGGAGAATGTGTCCGTGGGACCATTAATAAGCTTATTATAAGTAAAAAAGGATCTTGCGTTTTATTACCAATTTAATTAAATCTCCTCATGTGTAATTTATCTGTCTTCTGTATATATCTATGGTGCACAGGGCTACACAATATTACAAAAATATGCAATATGTGACAATATTGATGAATGTTGCAATAATGATATGGCTTGTGATACATAAACAAAAACTTGTGTTTGTGTCTTTCTGCTTTAGATTTCTGCAAACACAGACCCCAGATAATTATAATTTCCATCTCAACAACAAGGTTTTATTGAAAAAGTTGCTTCTGATGCTTTGGCAATTTAACAACTTAGCTGTAGTTTCTTATTGACTTTACTACCTCGTTATCTTCTTTGCAATATGCATATCATCAGGAGTGATGTTGAAATAAAATTGCGCTATATGTGTAACCCTAAAGATGTAATCCCATTTTTCCCAATAATTTCTATTTCAGGTGACTGACTGAGTTCACATGAGTTTGAAATTAATTAAAATAGCCTAACAAAAACACCTCTGTTTATTAGAGTGTAATAATAGTATGTTTGATAGAAATATTTTCTATGTAAAAAAGACAAAGAAGATTCAACACACCCATGGAGAAATTCGTTTCAGAGAAGTCACTACAAAATTTAAAGATGTATACTTTAGTTTGGGATATTGCAAATGTGCACTAGAATCAACACAAATACAGGAGAAACAACATTTAAAAAAGGAATAACTACCTCTGTCTCACGTAGTTTTATAAATGAGGTTTCAAATGCGTTTCCCTTAAAACATTTGTGAACGCGTATATTTGCGCACCTACAACAGCTGCTTGCGTGTGCATGTTTAACCTAAAAAGTAAACAGAAAAGCTACAGAAGGGTGTTTACCTTTGCTCTAAGCGTTCACAGCAGAGATTGTGTTTGGTTAACAGTAGCCGTTAGCTAAATCTGGCTAATAACTTTGAGAACCGGAATACAGGCAACTGTTACAAAGGTAATATACAATCATACTTAGTTAATTATACATGAAAACACTTAATAGGTTAAAAAGAACTGCTGTAAAAAGTTACCATGCAGTTTGATGCCTTTCCCGCCCCGAAGAAAACCAAAACAAAACTTACTTCCGGTTCATTTTCTTTTTCGGTGAACTTCAACAGGGTAGCGATGAATTAGCGCCCCCTACCGTTTGTTTCAAGATTACACTAATTTGTGATTGCAAATGAATGAATGAATTAATGAATTAATTAATGAATTAAAAATACCTCAAGGATTATAAATGAAAGAATAAAAGTAAAAAGACTTGCCTTTTACTTTATACTTTTTAAAAGCAATTAAAAAGTTTAAAGTATACAGACTGTTATACTGTTATATGGAAACAAGACAATTTTAAGTTGTATGTTTGGGTAAATTGTGTAAAAAAGTAATGTGAGTGATGTAAGAACTTTAGAGGGTTAGAGGGTTTTTTCTCTTTTTGTTACAGTTTCGTCTTCTAGACTATAAACTTGCTTGTCATACAATTTGGGGGATTTTATTGTTTTAGACGGCATAAATAAATATGCATCAGAACAACAGTCACAGTTCTGGAAAATTCATGTTTATTACAGGGAAGAGAAATAACCCAAATTAGTTACAAACTTACTCCATCTAAGAAAAATGACATCTCTGGAATAAAAAAAAAAAAAACAGAAAATCTGTTTGTTCAGTGTGAGACACTTCTTCTGATCAGCCAACTATCCCCCAGAGGCTGATAGCAGACATGGATTACTGCTCCATTGATTTTAGCACCTCATTATAAACAGTTTTCAGTTCCTTAAAATCAAACCTGATGTGTATAACACAAACACAATTCTCCTCTTATATGATCTCATGTGATTAAGTCTAGCCAGTGTAAGTGCTGTGGGGACATGAATAATGTTTGGTTTGTGGAGAGGCTAAAACTGTAACATTCAGATCACATGCTCATGGTTTTTCTGCAGCGTAGTGGAAAACCTTGACCTCAGAATCTGCATTTCCTCTTATTTCTTCCAGTTTTCAAAAGTTATTAAACGTTCTAAAACTTTTCCTTTCTTCGTCTCAGTGCTGAGTAAAAAGCAAGAGAAATGAAAGTGACTTTTTTTGTGTTATTGTATGTGATCTAACACGTTTAAAAGTAAATTTTTTATAAAGTTATCAATATTTGGAGGATTTCAATGTATTTTCATTTGATATAACTGGACTACGACATGAAGCAGCCATAAAAAAATAATGTTCATGAATGTCTCATGTTTCGAGCAAAACTGCTCTGACAATCTACTGACTGGAAAATCCTTTGTTTTGTTTTTATCAACATTACCTGTTTTTCTGCCAGTAAACATTCCTAAAAAGAGATATTTTCTGTACAAACCTCTAGATACTCTAGGAGTTAATCCAGCTAAGTATATTCTTTTTTTTATCTGCTCATACCGTTAGGTCTGGCTTGGACCCAGAGACTCATCCATCCAAACATCAGAGTAACCCAGGCCAGTCTTAAGGGTGATGGGCTGAAGCTCCTTCAAAAAAAGCAATAAGATGAGAAACTGTTATCCTGTCTTGTTATCCTGTAAGCTTGTAAATCAGGTTGATTAATGACAAATACAAACTTTGATTCTAGTCGTAGCTCGTAGTGATGTTTTCATGATTTTTAGGCGATGTGTCATTTCTCTGAATAAAAATAAATCAGATTTAAATAAACTCCTGGTCTTTTAAAATGTATGACAAGACTTCTTTTCTGGGAAGGAAAATACATTATGTCAGATTATGAAACAGAATGAATGACTGTTAAACACGTTAGGTTAACTGATTTATTTTACAGTTGTGTAATTTAAGAAAACACCAATATCTGGCAGCAGGGCCTTTGATGTTTATGGAGGTTTAGGTCTATTGCGAGGTTCTAGTGGTTACTGTGTGGAAGAAGAATGGGGTGAGCATTGTAAGATAATTTACAAACAAAAAAAGAAGAGAGAAAGAAGAAACAATTAATAGATCTCACATGTGCAAATAAACTTAACATACAACTGAGAAACATGTCTCTGAAGTAGGAACATGTTCATGTCAAACTAGAGGGTCAAAATCATGTTTTTTCTTTGTGTGTGAGACTATGTTGATGATTTTATTAATTTAACTCAAACACAAAATAGCATATTTGAAACCAATAAAAATCTGTCACATCCTGATCTAATGTGTCAAAAAAGACCCAAACTCAATTAAAATTTTTTTCCAGTTTTTGATTAAACATCTTGTAATGCTGTGTGATACCCAGCCAAAACTTTACTTTCTCTTTGTAAGAAAAATCTCGAGGTTATGGGAATGAATTGGGTGGGCCTGTTCACTGTATCGCCCTCCTGACCTTTCCTCCCCCTCAGTCCTGTCAGCTACATTATTGTTTCTGGCCTTCACTGCTCCTCTCCCTCTGCAGCTCAACCAGCTGAAACAATACAACAGCCGCTCCTCCACATTGAGATGTGTTTACCCACAATCTCTAACAAGTAGAAAGATGGGCAGATATTTACTTCTTCATGCAGATTTAAATTTTTCTTTGACCTGAAACAATGAACTCATTTCTGAGTCATTATCCCAGCAACGTAGAAGTCGTCTGCCCTGATACGAGTGAACATTTATCTCCCTAAGAATCAGATGCTGAGGAGATGGTGTACTGCAAGGTTGACACAGCTGACAGTTTGGCTGAGGTCAGGATACTCCTCCTGTTTTGAGACTTGAAGTAAAGGACAGCAGAGGGAGATGTTGCATAATTTTCTTGAACATCAGCCTTGCCAATAAAACATTTTCTAAAATTGTTTGATTATATATATTTTTCTTATACCCAGAATCATCAATAGATGATGTAAGTAAGTAGAACACAATTTGATCTAGATTATTTACTTTTTATTCTGTAACTTTTGAAGAACCCGTCTCATTGAATTATTTGTCTCTCAATTTTCCACTAACCTCGAGAATTAGATAATAATAGCTAAGCTGTATAGATTACGATTTTAGATTCCCAAAGCTTTTAGTTCTGGTTAGAGAAAGTATCTACTTGATTGTAAATATAACTGAAACTAATTAAGAACAAAATAATGATGACACATTGCAGTGAGTTCACAGAATTAGGCTTAAGACAGCCTGTTTGAATGAATCACCTGGAATACATTTACCTGGCAAAGGTGTTGCTGGTGAGAGGAACCACATGGCTCTTGTAATGACAAAAAATGATCCATTATTATGACATGGTGGTGCAACACAATACTATGATCTTCATGCTCTCAATTGGCCTCCTACCACTTTTGATGTCATCGTTCCATCTAATCTTAGGTCACTAATTAACATGCTGCATCTTGATGGTAAAAGCCAAAAATAGGTAAAACAGATTTTATTTTTCTCTTTAAAGACCTTAAGTTACTTTAAATGTTTTTTTTTGCATCAGTGTTGCAAGTGATGTGTTGATTTTCAATATTTTATTGGATTACTGTCAGTCATCTTACTAGATCAATCAAATCAGGAATGACTCATAGAAGTATGTTCTGGAAACAGTGTCACACAGTTTAAAAATGACTTAAAGACTTGAAAAAAATGCACCTGACAGTTAAACCGGTGAGCAAAAGAACAAGACTTGAACACATCTGGGAATTTCTACATCAATGCCACAGGCAATGTCTTTCTGTGCCTTCTATAACACATAGATTAGTCACTGATGTGAGGTAACAGAGTGTAAATGTAAACTAATGTTTAAAGTGCTCAGAATATTTATGAGGTGCAATAGGTAAAAAGTAAAGCGGTCAATGGCCAGATTAATCATTTAAAAATAGAAAAAATTTAACAAAATAGCACAAATTGTTCCTTTAAAGTGTTGAATGTGTTAAACAATTAACAGTTTTATTTTGTCCAGACAAGTGTTAGACATTAGACAACCTAACTGTCTGTGGAATAAAGCTGTTGTTTTTATCTTTCTTTTCCTGTTTTACAGAAGCAATATGGTTTCCGAGAATAGCTCATGTAAAATACATGAAAAGGACAATACCGAGAGCCTTCTTTTGGTGTCTGTCATCAATAACAGGGAGGGTAAGGATACCCTTCCCCAAGAAGGAGAGTGAGATACCAACAGCTCTCTCAGCTGCTCTTACAAGACAATAGAGCCCTTGTCTTTGTCACAGAGCAGTTGTTTTGATCTGATGAAGCTAATAATGAGGTATTCACCTCAATGTCCGGAGCAAATATTGAGCATTATTTTGTTAAAATTAATTGTCAAGCATGGTGGTGGCAGCATCATTCTGATGGGACTTTTCTTTTTTTAACAGTAGGCTGGGGCAAGGGGAAAAAATGGCAGAATACTTTTTCAAAGTGATCAGGACCTCTAAGGGGGGAGGTTTTTATTTTTGAAAAAGGAGCATGACCAAAAGAATACCATACAGAGGCAAACCGTCATAAAAGTCCTGAGGGTTACCCGCTCAATGCTTGGACCCACATCTGAGTCTCTTTAAAAAAAAAAAAGACTGTAAAGTTTTTCTTTAGTAAGATAAACACTAGTAAGTTAAAGCAAGCTTTTAAAAATTCTTTTCAAAAAGAAATTCTAATAAACACTGAATTTTATCAGTAACTAAAAGTGATGAGCAAGTGGCTGTGCTCAACACGTCAGCTTGGATATTTGGATCAAAGATGATATTCATCACAGCTTTAATATTTTAAAATATCAGATATTTGACACATATAAAGCAGTATGAGAAAAAAATCAAATAAATGTAAATAAATTAGAATAATCTTGAGTTTAACAACTTAGCATAGAGTGTTTTCTATGCAAGCTTCAGATTTAATGAAACAACATGCCCAAAGACATTTTCATCAACACACTGCCACATGTATCACTTCAGAAATTGAGCCTGAATAAGGAAAAACATATATGAAGTATTTCAGACTGGAAGGAGTAAAAGTCCTGATACTCACAAAAAGAGGAACAAAAAACCCAACCACAATGCCATTTCTTAAGGACCTTAAACGAAAACAAAGCTTCCCTGCAAAACTCACAAACGCTTTCTTTGGACCTAGCTTTGTGTGGTCAGACAACAACAGAAATATGCCTTCTGAATATTATTTGGCGGATCTGTGCAGGAATCTTGGCAGCGTTCAGTCAGCAGAGACCGGGTCCAACAAAGTGAGGATATGCTGACTCGACATTAAATAAATAACACAGTTAATTACCATCACCGTCAGCCGTCCACGACTCAAAGCCAGAAACCCCCCGTAGTCCTGTGCCAATACAAAGTCTTATTTTTAGAACCAAAGTTCTCCTTCCTTCTGTTTCTCACGTCCTACAGGATCTTCTCCCAATAGTTGAGCTGGGTTTCCCCTGTTAACAGTTCACTTACTCATCTTGGACAGATAGACTTGGTCCTATCATTAAAACCTGAGAAACATCAACACTGGCTGAGTAAACCATCGGATGATTTATATTCGCAAAAGGTTAAAAGAGTATTTTCCTTTTTATTTTTTCAAATTGTACAAATACTAGTTTGCATTTTTAATGGAAATGTTTTTATTTGTTCACTGAGGGAAAAGTCTGAGAAACATAAAGTAATTTTACTTGTTCCTCCCTGACTAAAAAGAAAACAATCGGAATTTTGTGAAAAGCAACATGTGGCTTCCCTTCATCAGCATCAAGTATTCATCTTTTTGTCTTAGTAAACATCTAATTTCTATCCAGATATTAATTCACGATGACAAGGGACACATTGTAATACTGCAACTTGATTTCTGTGCTGCTTTTGACATGGTGATCATGGCATACAGTACTGATTCATAGACTGGGGAAGTAGATGGAATTATTTGGTATTTCTGCTAAAATGGTTCAAATCTTCTACTTGCCTTTGTGGGAACTTTTGGTGTTATAAATCACATGTAGGGGTACCTCAAGGCTATATTCTGATGCCTGTTTTATTCAGCATCTATATGGACCCATAGTTCAAATTATTAAAATGTATCTTATCATATGCTGATGACACGCAACTTTCTATTTCTATGTCACCACATTACCACAGTCCATTACACTCACTGGGTGACTATCTTTGGAGTGGTGGCCTAGTGGTTAGAACAGGAGGCTTGTGTTCCGGAGGGGACACAAGGGGCCGGGTTCGTATCCTACAGATTGCCATTCTGGCTCCCTGAGCAAGACCCTTAGCCCCAGAATGCACCCTGGGAGCTGCACAATGGCAGCCCACTGCTCCCCTATAAGGGATGGGTTAAATGCAGAGGACAAATTTTGTTGTAATGTACATGTGCAATGACCAATAAAGATGATTATTATTATTATCTTTAATTTCCTTGCAGAACATTTTGCAACCTATTGCAGAAAAGATGTAGGTAGGTATTTTTCAATGCACAAATATACATTTAGAGATCAAACCTTGCTAGCATAGACTCAGGCCTAATTTCTAAACCATATAAGATATATAAATAAATGTGCACAATACTTATGAACAGAATTGGGAAAAACACATTTAGTCTGAGCTAAAAAAATCTGAATCAATTATCTAGACCCCTCAGGTGTTGTTTTGTGTAAGTATATGAATATATGTTCCCCTAAACATTTGTTCCTTTGAAAATCACTCTAACTTCTCTTAAATGAGACTGCTTAGAAATTCCAAACAAATTAAAGTAATCTGTGGTGTAAACAGTACATATTACACAGCTAAATGCTGTTATTATTATTTTTTTGTTTGACAACTGGTGTAACAGTTCATAGTTCAATTAAGACTTTTGTTTGAGGGCTCCTATGAATGTTTTTCATCCTTAGAAAAAAAGACAACGAATCAGGCTTTTGTTCTTGATCATTTTACCAGAAAACTATTAGAATATGCCTAAAAATATACAGCTAAACTAAGTAACTAAAACACTAAACTAACTCAAAGTTAAGCTTTGAATACACAATTTGAATAAAAATGCTATGTGCTGTTTCTCCACAGTAATCCAACACACTTTTTATCTCAGGCATTAAAACTTCCATATAATATTTTGGGAGATTTCTGGCGGCACAACTATGCATTTTTGGTCAACTCTCACAGTTCTCGTTAGGTTGCATGTTAAGTTGTTTTCAAAGGAAATCCTACTTTGAAATCACTAGCCTTAGCAGGGTGAGACCAAATCATGGAAAATCTATACAGTAGCTGTTTAAGACAACAACATAACAAAAATATATAAAATTGATACCTGGCCAGAAGCAGACATGAACTGATGATTCTGGATAGAAAATGGATGTTTTTTGTTTTTTTATCCAATAATATTTTGTGTTGCACGAACAGCAGGATGAGCTTGAGAGCTGTGACAGACAGGAACAGTAGAGCAAATGGACTGAATTTATTTAGTGTTTTTCTAGTCACACTGACTACTGAAAGTGCTTTACACTACACTAAATCACACTCACAATTGTGCTCACGTTCATACACAGATCGGTAGACAACTTGGGGATAAGTGCCTGGCCCAGGAGCACACCGACATATGGCAGGAATCAAGCCTACAACTCTGAGATTGCAAGACAACCGTCCTATCCACTGAGCCACAGTCACCTAAAGAACAAAAGCAAAAATCCGGTTTCAGCAGTTTCAAACAGGTACTCATCAACCATGTCAGAAATATAAAGGATTCATTATACTGCAAACTGATTTTAATCTATGTGATGCAGTTTTAGACTTGCATGATATAACAGGCAGGATGCAGACACATTTAAAAGAAAACATTGATTGATTAAAAAAAGATTACATTATTTAAAATGGCTTTGGTATTTAAAATGGCTTTAGTATACAATGGGAAGTGTCTAATGGAGATCACATTGACTACACATCTACACTGACATTTAACACCTGGCATGAGTTAGAAAAACAGCAGAGCGAGAGAGTTCTATGTAAATTAACCTCTATGGAAGTGATAAGGTCTCCCGCTGGGTTCAAGTTTAATGTCCGAGTTTGAATGTCACTCTGACCTCTGTTTTGTACACAATCTCTCCTGTAACCTAACATCATACCTAAGCTCCTTAAACTGCGAAAACTATAAAAGGTCACGAAAAGGTTATATGCCCTAAAGAGAAGAAAGCATCACATCCAAAAAAACACAACCTCCATAATGTAAACCAACTTCCCTTCCTGCTGATGAAATTAGAATCCACAGACTCTGGTCTTCTGGCACAGTTCAGCAGAGTTCAGATGTTGCAATTGCAACAGCGGGGGTGTGTGCGTGTGAGCATTTGGTAACACGCACATCAAGGACAGCTGATGTCATGACTGTAAAACAAGATTTCAAAGCGTCTCAGCAAATTAGAGGCCTTGAAGAAGATATTTGGAAATAGTTTGAAATACACTAGAATGTCTTTAGGCAGCAGACTCCAACAGAAAAAAGTTGAAAAATATTTTAAAATGTGAAATTTAAGGTTGGGAATATAATCCCGGTTCTCTGATTAGCATGAGTGAGTATCTCACTATTTCTTTCCACAGGAAATTATCTGGTTTAGCAGTTATATCTTCTTCTAACTCTGCCTGGTATGCAGTCAGAATAGATGAAGCGTTCTGGGGTCTTACAGACAGGGCTGCCACCTTATAGCACTTGTTGGTGCGGCTAGACTGAAATCGGCCCAACTTGAAAGCGAGGGATGCAGCTGTAAAAAAATTAGATGTCTATGGATGCAGGAACTTTGCAACCATGAGCCACACCAATGGCATCTGGTGTAAGCCATAAGCCTCCATCCCCTCACAATCCAGCAGCGAACTTCCTGAGATGGGGTGTTTCTTGGTGTAAGGCTCATCTCTCCACATCACCACCATTTCTTCCAGAAGCTCCGGAAAAACCCGTAGCATGTTCTTTCCAGTCTTCCTAGTGTTTGGTAGCTTTTTCCCATCAAACCGAGATTTTATGACGTCTTTCTGAACAGCCAGCCAAGGAATGCACAGCCTCTTCGGCCCAGACATTTACTACAGCACCACAGACTTGCTGTCTTCTATAACAAGGATGGTTGAGTCCTCCTCTTCGTCATCCGACAGCATAAGCTCTGAGTCTTTTGACTGTCCCATTTCTCTACCCCATCCCCTTCCAGGAATGATTAAGAAATGGGAAGGCCATCACATACTTCGTCTGGCAATGGGAATGTTAGAGGCACGAGATGGGGGTCTGCCTACAGACGAGTGGTTCCACCTCTGCTTCGCCCTGAGGCGTGGCCGACCAACACATGACCAGGTCTCCACCGGAAAAGCTAAACTGGCAGGCTAGCCTGCTGCAAGGCAGCTTACGGGGAAAGGCTGCACAGTGGAGGTTAAGGATGAGCATAAGCCACACCCAGGAATTACAAACTCCATCCATCCATCCATTGTCTTCCGCTTATCCGGGGTCGGGTCGCGGAGGCAGCAGCCTAGGCAGAGAGACCCAGACTTCCCTCTCCCCAGCCACTTGGGCCAGCTCGTCCGGGGGAATACCAAGGCGTTCCCAGGCCAGCCGAGAAACATAGTCCCTCCAGCGTGTCCTGGGTCTTCCTCTGGGCCTCTTCCCGGAACACCTCACCAAGGAGGCATCCATGAGGCATCCTAACCAGATGCCCGAGCCATCTCAACTGGCTCCTCTTGACGTGGAGAAGCAGCGGCTCTACTCTGAGTCCCTCCCGGATGACCGAGCTTCTCACCCCATCTTAAAGGAAGAGCCCAGACACCCTGCGGAGGAAACTCATTTTGGCCACTTGTATCCCTGACCTTGTTCTTTCGGTCATGACCCAAAGCTCAGGACCATAGATGACGGTAGGAACGTAGATTGACCGGTAAATCGAGAGCTTCACTTTTTGATTCAGCTCGCTATTCGCCACAACAGACCGGTACAGCGCCCGCATCACTGCTAACGCAACACCAATCCGTCTATTGATCTCCTGCTCCATTTTTCCCTCATTCGTGAACAAGACCAAGTTAGGAGAAGGCACTCTACCCCTGGCCTCGGACTTGGAGGCACTGATTCTCATCATTCTCATCATTTCCGGGTCGGGAGGCAGGACCTCCCCCCCGACCCGGAGAAGGCACTCTACATTTTCCGGCTCAAGACCATGGCCTCGGACTTGGAGGCACTGATTCTCATCCTGGCCGCTTCACACCTGTGAACTGCTCCAGTGAGAGCGGTACAGGGGTTGGACAATGAAAGTGAAACACCTGGTTTTAGAGCACAATAATTTATTAGTATGGTGTAGGGCCTCCTTTTGCGGCCAATACAGCGTCAATTTGTCTTGGGAATGACATATACAAGCCCTGCACAGTGGTCAGAGGGATTTTAAGCCATTCTTCTTGCAGGATAGTGGCCAGGTCACTACGTGATACTGGTGGAGGAAAACATTTCCTGACTCGCTCCTCCAAAACACCCCAAAGTGGCTCAATAATATTTAGATCTGGTGACTGTGCAGGCCATGGGAGATGTTCAACTTCACTTTCATGTTCATCAAACCAATCTTTCACCAGTCTTGCTGTGTGTATTGGTGCATTGTCATCCTAATACACGGTAGCGGCTGACATTTTTTCG
This sequence comes from Crenichthys baileyi, assembly GCA_036173005.1. Classification (NCBI taxonomy): domain Eukaryota; kingdom Metazoa; phylum Chordata; class Actinopteri; order Cyprinodontiformes; family Goodeidae; genus Crenichthys; species Crenichthys baileyi. Next base: position 43,235 of record JAHHUM010000022.1, read on the forward strand.
GGAATTCCACGGGTCACGGGATTCCCGTGGGAATCCCGCGGGACAGGAGACAGCATTAGTAAAGATCACGTGATTGGGACGGTACAGGATAAAAAAATGAACGGGAGCAGACGGGAGCGGGAGCTAACCAATAGGTGGGAAAATAAACTAGGATCAATTGTCTTTGGAAATGTAAAACTGAGACTTTGGTATAAACTTTAAAGAAAAAAAACTTGGCTCGACGCCGCCATTGTGTGTTTTTTTTCCAAGAAGCATATACTATAATGCGAGTCAAACGAACTACACGACCCACAAGCCAACAGTGCTTCTGATCGATGTTTTCCACCTGGGCTCAGAATGGAGGGAGCAAACGCAGGTGGAGAACTGGACGTGGTAAAATTGGATTTGCAACGTAAAGTCAGAAGTAAGGACTTATCTATTAAACTCATAGAGCTGACAGGAAATTCGCAAATATTACCGAACGTCAGGAGAGTTGAATGCAGCGGTGTTAACACGCAGTATGCTGTTTGTAAAACGTGTTTAGTCGTAATCATGTACAGCAGTGATTAAGGCAAATTCTGGATTGAATCAGCCCTGCATCTATTCATTCGTCAAACGAAAAGTAACATCACGCGTCAAGTCTTATCTGACCAACAAAATTGCTCGCATGTGCACTAAAGATTTAAGAGCCTTTGCCACAGTAGAGGGGAAAGGTACGGAGGCCGGGAGGGGACATGGGGGGAATTAATTTTTCTTTTGCATCCCCACGCAATACTTTTGCGTTTGCTCGCAAAAGTTGTTAATCGCCTTGAGAAAGCTGTGCATTTTGGAACAGCTGCACAGATGACAAACTGCTTACAAAACAAACAGCACTGATATGGTTTATTTGTCATATGCAGGTTTTAAAAATGCAGTTCACAAGGCCATTAAATGCTTAGGATAAGAAGAACCGTTCAAATCCAGATAAAAACAAAAGCACAAATGGCGTGCAAAAAAAGGTACACATCATGCAGCAGCAATAAGCAAATAAAGTGTCACATATGTGGTTTCGTGCAGTATTATTGTCCAGAGTTCAGTAGTTTGACAGCATGTGGATAATAACTGTCTTCAAGTCTGATTGAAGTAGAGCCGCTGCTCCTCCACATCGAGAGGAGCCAGTTGAGGTGGCTCGGGCATCTATACCGGATGCCTCCTGGACGCCTTCCTCGGGAGGTGTTCCAGGCACGTCCCACCGGGAGGAGGCCCAGGGGACGGCCCAGGATACGCTGGAGGGACTATGTCTCTCGGCTGGCCTGGGAACGCCTTGGGCTCCCCCCGGAGGAGCTGGAGGAGGTGTCTGGGGAGAGGGACGTCTGGGCGTCTCTGCTGAGTCTGCTGCCCCCGCGACCCGGTTCCGGATAAGCGGAAGACGACGAGTACGAGTACGAATACGAGTATGTGGTTTCGTGCAGTATTATTGTCCAGAGTTCAGTAGTTTGACAGCATGTGGATAATAACTGTCTTCAAGTCTGATTGAAGATCATTTTATTTAAGGCCGATTTCAAATAAAACTCAATAAATCTCAAAACGGGTGTAGTGTTTGTTCCATTTTTTGCAGTTATCTGATTCGGAAACTATCCCACAAAGTATTGGCGAGATAACACAAAAAGTATTGCCTGGGAACGCAAAAAATATTGCGTGGGGACGCAAAAGAAAAAAATTCCCCATTTCCCTCGCGGGCTCCGTAGAAAGGCTTCATCAGGGTAAGATATTAAATAAATACGTTGTGAAATAAGGAAAAAAAATGAATGTACCATTAAATGTACATTTATTTTAATACATCATTAAATATTAGGTGTACCACTATTACGTCATGTCGTCTTTAAATTTTAATACTTAATTATCAGTGGCACATTTAATTGCATAATAGTCCATTTCATGATATAATGGTACATTTATTGTTTCTAATGATGTATTAAAATAAATAAATGGTACCTTTAATTTAATGGCACATTTTAATGTTACATTTCTTTCATGTTACATTTACTTCACTTATGTGACATTCACAACATTTATTTATTTAATGATGATTTTATTGTATTAATTTTGTCCAGTTTGACCCTCCATTCTTGGTGCCTGTAGAGGAGGTCATGTCAGAATTTGAATCAGGTGTTCTGGAGCAGACACACATCTAAAACTTGCAGGGAAGGGGTCCCTGAGGACCAGGGCTGTGAACCATTCAGGTACAGTTTCTAAATTGTGAAGGTAGTGCCTTTTGCACTTTTGTTCACCAAGTACAGTTCTCTTGCTAAGTGCATTTTTCTTTCGTTTCAGCAATTTGAAACATAAAAGTAATATCATTGTTCAAAGGAAATAATCACTTAATAAATGAGTAAAATACAACTATGTACATTTTGAGATAGGCATGGTCTGTTTCCTTTTTTGATATTTTATTATTTCTTCATTGTTATTCTTTATACTTTAACTGGCCTTTACTACAGCTTAAAACAGGGACCTAACTGGTCATTCAAACAAAGAAATTGCAAAAGACTAAATGAAGAAAACAAAAATGGGAGTGGCACGGGAGTGGGAGTCGTTCTAAATGGGAGCGGGATGGGAGTGGGGTCAATTTACCAGGAGTGGGACGGGACAGGATTTTTTTTGTTATGCTGGCCTGGATTGGGATGGGACAAGACATTTTTCTGTTGGAGCGGATGGGACAGGAGAGAAAAATCCCTCCCGTGTCACCCTCTAATACACCACACGGCACCGCCTTCAGCATACAGTGTTTGAACCATTGGATGCACATGGTCCTCAAGAATGGTTCGGTAGTCCTTGCAGTGACGCGCCCCATCTAGCACAAGTATGGGGGCCAAGGGAAGGCCATGATATGGCAGCCCAAACCATCACTGATCCACCCCATGCTTCACTCTGGGCATGCAACAGTCTGGTGGTACGCTTCTTTGGGCTTCTCCACACTGTAACTCTCCGGATGTGGGGAAACAGTAAAGGTGGACTCATCAGAGAACAATACATGTTTTCACATTGTCCACAGCCCAAGATTTGCGCTCCTTGCACCATTGAAACCACGTTTGCATTGGCATGAGTGACCAAAGGTTTGGCTATAGCAGCCCGGCCGTGTATATTGACCCTGTGGAGCTCCCGACGGTCAGTTTTTTTGGGTGGAAACAGGAGAGTTGAGGTGCACATTTAATTCTGCCATGATTTGGGCAGCCGTGGTTTATGTTGTTTTGGATACATCTTCGGTTAGCACCCGAACATCCCTTTTCAGACAGCTTCCTCTTGCGTCCACAGTTAATCCTGTTGGATGTGGTTGGTCGTTCTTGATGGTATGCTGACATTACCCTGGATACCGTGGCTCTTGATACATCACAAAGACTTGCGGTCTTGGTCACAGATGCACCAGCAAGACGTGCACCAACAATTTGTTCTCTTTTGAACTCTGGTATGTCACCCATAATGTTGTGTGGATTTCAATATTTTGAGCAAAACTGTGCTCTTACCCTGCTAATTGAACCTTTACACTCTGCTCTTACTGGTGAAATGTGCAATCAATGAAGACTGGCTACGAGGCTGGTCCAATTTAGCCATGAAGCCTCCCACACTAAATTGACAGGTGTTTCAGTTTCATTGTCCAACCCCTGTAGATCACGAGCTGATGAAGCCAGTAGGACCACATCCTCCGCAAAAAGCAGAGACGCAATTCTAAGGCCACCAAAACGGATCCTCTCAACACCTTGGCTGCACTTAGAAATTCTGTCCATAAAAGTTATGAGCAGAATCGATGACAAAGGGCTACTCTAGCGGAGTCAAGAATTGCAACCTCTATTTACATAATCATTTTAATAAGGTTTTTTTTTTCAAATGTGAGTGATAATTCTGGTATTCCTTTTACTGCTGGTTTAATAAATCCTGGGTGTATTGTGACAAAACTTGGAGTCTACGAGATCTCTGCTTTCAGCAGACATGCTGGTTGTGTGTGAAGAAGCCGTGTGGTGAACAGCTGAGACCGAGTTTTGCAGTGACGCCATTTTGTGGAATTTGTTTACTTTACGATTCAACTGCTTGTAGATTTAACTGTGTTTGGTGTTTCTAGAAATTTATATCAGCTTTTAGCCGAGATTCTAATGTTTCTGTGGCTACCACACGTTTATGTTAAAATTGGGTAACATACAGTAATGAAAGTAGAAACAAAAAAAGTTAAATTCTTCCCGCTGTACCGAGGGTTGAAGCTTAAGAAGTTAAGATGAGACCAAAGCTGAATGTTTAAGATTATATTAAAAAAGACCAAAACACTATGCCTGTGGTTACAGCGGTGGCAGGATCATGCTGTGGGAATGCTTTACTTGAGCAGTGACAGGGAAGCTAGGCAAAATTGATGTAAAGGTTTTTGCTATTAAATGCAGGGCGATGCTGGAAGAAAATCTGAGGCTGCAAAAGACTTGAGACATTGATGGAGGTTGATGTTAGGTCACAAAGCTGACCCAAAACAGGAAGCCAGCTATTCTGACACACACTTAAATGCCTTTAAGCATGAAACAGACTTTGAATGAAAAAGAAAATGCATTATGGACATGTAGCTGCAAAAGACTTGTGGCAGATTCATCTTCCAGCACTCTTACCTTTAACAACAGCCAGAAAGTTGGAAATTGTTTTGAAGCATACTCGAATGCCTTTATGCAAGAAACAGACTCCAAGTAAAAAAAGTTAGAACATATTTTATTTACAGGTAATTTCTTATTCTTTATCTCCCCAGTAGGTATAAATCCAGTCTCTTTGTCTGCACAAACAAACGGATTGATACAGATACAAAATAATTTCACATTGGAAAATTAGAACTCAACCAGTTAGCTGAAGCTAAAGGCTCAAAAGCAAATTTGGTTCAACAATTTCTTATAAACACAAACAAAATGAGGGATTATACATATCATCCATTGAATATGTACAATATGTTTAAAAACATTTCATTAAAAAAAATAAGCTAAACATTAGATCATTAAGGCATTTAGAGCCAACATCATCACTGCTCTGTGCCCTCTCTGTGAGCTCACACTTACTTTCTCACAACTTTAAAAGGTGTGCAGGACCAGAATAAGTTACAGGCACTAATCTTGGTTTCTGTTGGATGCAGCTGATTGAAAAGGAGATGGCACCTTCACCCTGATGCCAATACAGAAAACGACCGTGCATAGTTTTACGCATGTGAGCCTTCATGCATTTGTACGTGTTTACATAGGAACTAATGCATGTTTGCACTACTGCTGCTATCTGTGGATGGCTGTAAAGAAACAAGCTGCACAAGAGCAACATGTACTGCATGAAACAAGGTGTGAAAAATGTTTCCCTTTAAGGCACGTGAAGTTTTGAGTGTGACGAAGCATTCATGATTTTGCATTAGGCTTGCCAACTGACAGTTCCCTCTCTTTCTGTTAGTCACCGACACTCTGCTGCAGTAGGTGGTAGTTTCGTACTGAAGTTGGCAGACAGCACATTAAAACTGTTCAGGCTCTGTGGTAGCTAAATGACAGTGTACTCACACAGAGACTGTCTAGAAACAGAACTTTATTTCTTTTCATGATTTTTCAGTTCCTGTTCTTCTCCATCTTCTGGTAACTGATTCATTTAAACTCATGATTTAACAGTCTTTGATCTCTCCGTTTTTCCTCAAATTTCAGTGCTTGTCCTCTTTTTATTTTGAATCTAATACAAGTCCTTCACGATCTCCTGCAGTAGAGGGTGTAGAAGCATGTCCACCTCGGTCTTCTTAAGCAGCTCGATGAGGTGCACATGGTCAGTGACAATCTGACGCAGGTCCGTCATCTTCTGGAGCAGCTTGGCGAACAGCTGCAGGGAGTCTGGATGGTTGAGCTTCAGTTGCAGCTCCAGCGAATGAAGTACCGTCTCCTGAAGCTGCTCGATGGGTTTCACATTCAGCAGGCCAGGCCGGTCTGGACAGGTCACAGAGACAGAGGGCATAAATTAGTGAAAGATCTCATTCTGATATATTTAGATCCTATTAGAATTCTGTGCTTTGCAAAGGATTCATACACCTTGAATTTTTTTACATTATGTCATATCGCAAAATGAGACATAATTAAAAAAATTACACACGATTTTCAAAATGTTTTAGAGAAAAAGCTAAAAAAATACTAATGCTTTTCTATTGAGCCCCCTCTAATACCTCAAAACAAAATCCAGAGCAACCATTGCCTTCAGACGTCACCTAATTAATAAACAGAGTACACTTGCATGCCATTTAATCCATATTTAGACATACAACTGTTCTATGAAGGTCTCAGAGGTTTGTTAGAGAACATTAGTTAATAAAAAGCCTCACGAAGACCAAGGAACACATCAGATGGGTCAGAAATAATATTGTGGAGAAAGGTAAAGCAGGGTTAGTTTATGTGGTAATATCCCAAGCTTTGAACATTCCACAGTGCACTGGTCCACAAAGGTAAAAAGTATGCCACAACTGCAAAGTTACCAAAGCATGGCCACCCAACCTAAACAGGCAGCCCAGGCAAGGAGCTCCAGAGATCCACAACTTAGGTGAGAGAATCTGTAGCTGCGCACTTCAGAAACCTGACTCTTATGAAAAGGTTGACAAAAAAACCCATAAGGCCTAGGAATTCATGTTTCCAGTTTTCCACAAGGCATGTGGGAGAAATAGCGAACGCATTGAGGAAGATGAGACCTAGATGAAACTTTTTGGCAGTATATATAAAACACTACAGAAACAACATCCTCTTGATAAAACACAGTGGTGGCAGCCTGATGCTGTGGGGATGTTTTCATTCAGCAGGGACAGGAAAGTAGTGGATGTAGCTAAATCAAGGGCAATCCTTGCAAGAGGTTGCAAAAGTCTAAAGACTGGTTGTTAACATGTACCCAGAAACACTTTTCAGGGTCCGGTCCGGGGTCGCTCAGGTTCAGGCACGAGCCCAGGCTAGCCCGGACAAGGTTCAGGTGCTGGGGCGGTCTGCCTGTCTCCACCCCTGGAGGGAAGGGGACCACCTCCTGGGTCCAGTTGTCCCTATGGGGTATCGGCACCTGGACCTGGGAGTATAGAGTATGTATGGGGAGTGTGAGTGAGTGTACGATGTCCATTGTTGTTTGTCTTTACGTTGGGTGCGTGGGTGTGATGGTTCTTATGTGTACGCATGAGGGTGGGAATGTGTGATTGTGACTTTGTGTGTCTGTTTTTTGTGTCAGGTTGGGTCTTGGGTCAGTTTAGGACCCCCATCAAATGTGCCAGACTACCTGCCGGTGGTTGGTGTCTCTGCCCACCGGTGTGCTTGTGGTTCTCGATATCAGGGGCTGGGTACTTTGGTGTGTGTTGGCTCACTCCCGGTGGCTGCTTGCCGGGGCCTGGACCCCTGGGCTCTGTCGGGCCTCTGCTTGGGGAGTGATATGTCCCGGGGTCTCGGGTCTCTGGGTCCATGGCTGGATCTGCTCAGGTGTAGATAGCTGCCGGCAGGGCCTGTGGGCTCATTGCTGCAGCTCCTTGGGGCTTCTGCACTGTGGCTGCTGGGTGGTTCCCCTGGGACTCTCCCCTGCTCTTCTTTGGGGGGGTTGCGGTAGTCCCAGCGGTGGTTCTCCTGGGGTTCCTGTGCTCTGGGGGGCCTTTGAATGTATGTGGCTCAGATCTCCTCCGTATCTGTCCCGGGTCCTGGGGGGCTGGTCTGTGGCTCCTCGCACTCACTATTGCATATTTTTATGGAGAAACCTTGTATGCACATGCGCGCTGACACTCAGACCCACAGGTATTTAGATTCTGGTGTTAACAGATACACAAATGTTCTATATTGAGCCGCATTTACCACTAAATACATCTTGTATTCATAGGTACCATACACTTTTCAGTAAAAAAGCTGTTAATATGAACATTTCTGCAGGTGTAGAAGCAAGCAGGGTGTCTTGTATTCTCTTCATTCTTCTTTCTTTCCTCCATTCTATTCTCCTTCTCTCCCCTTTTCCCTTTTGCCCCCCCTTTCTCTCTTTTGTGCTTCTTTTTTTCCTTTTGATTTCTGTCTCAGTGTCCGTAACAACTGAAATAATCCCAAAGCAGTTTCTAATAAAGTTTCTTTTTATAAATATCAAGCAAAGCTTTAAAGCGTTAGCTGTAATGCTCCACTTGGGAAAGTAAATCTGTAGGGCTTTTTCTTGGCACTCAGACAACAATTCTGAGTGCTACTCTGTCGGACAGGACACGGTTAAAAAAAAAAAAGAAACTTTGAAAACCATTCATCCTTTTTCTTCCATTTCACAATTATTTGCTGTGTTGATAATAAAAATAAAATCCAAATGAAATTTAAGATTTTAGTTGAAAGGTGAGAAATTGTGACTAGGTTCAAGCAGTATGAATACTTTGCAAGACACTGTAAACATAAATGAGAGGCACTAACAAAATATGGAGTACTAAAGTTATTGAAATAAACTTTGGTTTATCAGCTAGACGTTTTTTGCTTTGTAGAAAAAGTTGGTTATCAAGCTATAATCAGTCATTTGAGTTAATAATTTATCTCATTGTTGGATTTTAATCTTAATAATGTTCAAAGTCAGGTTTTTATCTAGTAGATCTGTTCTAACAAGTAGTGGGACAGGGCAAGCTCAGAAGGGTCTGTTCAGATATAAGGGATTGCCTCATTACACACGAGTAACATTCATTATTTTACTTCTAAGAAACTGAACTCACAAGTATGAGGAAAGAAGGCCAGAAGTTTGACGCCTCTTCCCACCTGTACTTTTCCTTTTACTATAAATCTTCACAGTCAGTGTAGAAACGTGCACAAGCGGGAGCTGAATGATTGTTGTTCGCTCCTGTGGTCGTTTCTGAAACCTCACCTCTCTTGTCTTTTCTCCCCCGTCACAAATACAACCTTTGCAGTTATTAGTTTATGCCTCCTGCAATGCAGGTTTTATTGTTCTCATGTGAAACAGATTTGTTCTTACCTTTAACCAATTAGTAACTTGATAAACAGGTTAAGACTGTCTGAAGATAGCATGTTCATCACAGAAAGCTAATAAGTTGTGGACAGGAAAAACATTAGGTCTCTGTATGGTCTTTTGTATTAAAAAGAAACATTTTCATTGAGAGCACATAGAGAATAAATATTAAATTTAGAGAGCTCCTTGAATTGAGTTAAAATAAATTACTTGGGGTGTTAAATATAATTTAGAATCATATTGTATATGTAGGTGGTTAATTTAGCTCTGTCAAGAGGTGTAAAAATGAGTTGACTTTAGTGGTTTTAATGGGTGTGGTGTGATTGCCTTATTGTTTTCTTCTGGGCTCAGCAAGTGTAAAAGTGTCCCCTGCTTCTGGGCTTTACATCAGACTCACACAACTATGAAAACCCCTAAAATTGCGCAATTTACAAAAAAAAAAAAAAAAAAAAAAAAAAAAAACGAAAATCCTGTAGGTTCAGACTTTCTTTTAACATTAGTATTACTAAGACCCATCTTGTGAGATCAATAAATCTCCCTGATAAAAAGTGAACACTCACCCCCACTGAGGATAATAACAGCCAAAAACACAGCCATGTCGCTGTCGTCTAGCTCCAGAGTGTTGAACTTGACTCCGAACTCAAACTTTGGCTCCATCATTTGACAGAAAGGTTTTCTAAGACTCTTGAGGAACTCCCGCGTCATGAAAATCTGTCCATAGGAGATCAGGGTGCCGTCCTTGTTCATTAGAGGCGACATCATGATGATTAAGACTTCAATCACTCCGTACTTCAACAACGTTACCTGGACAAAAAATTCACAGGTTAAAAGGAAGCTCTAAAGATGCATTCATAATGGTGTGATGTTTTAAAAACATGCTGGCGAAAAACTTTTTTTTAATTGAAAACATAGAAAAATAAAATTATTTTTAATAATTTCTACATCTTCAACATGTTTGCCACAAAAAAAACACTCAACGTGTGTTTCGGTGACCTTCAGATTTTTAACATCTCTAAAAGGTGCAGAAGGAGGGCTTGCTAAAATAGTTCATCTAAATGTGTTTCATTCAGTACAAATCCACTTACAGACTGTAGACAGACACTGTTTGATGCCCAGTCACCCATTCACCCCCCTTGCGACTATCCATTATGCTTTGACAATGCAGGACTTTGTAGCAACTATTGTCTTTTATCAGTGATGTGTGTGAGATTGTCATTACTTTTTCAGTCATTTCTATTTATATTGATACAATTTTCCATTAATGTTTATTGCTATTCATTATTCTATCAATTTTTTGTAGGAATTATTCCTTCCTTTACTGTTTGGTTTTTGCTTCTGGATCTCCAATTCATTGAAAAAACAGTCAGTCAGTCATTTTCTACACTGCTTCTTCCATAGTGGGTCGCGGGGAAGCTGGTGCCTATCTTCAGCAGTCTATGGGCGGGAGGCGGGGTACACTCTGGAAAGGTCGCCATTCCATCGCAGGGCAACACACAAACAACCATGCACACATTCATTCACACACCTAAGGGCAATTTAGAGAGACCAATTAACCTAACAGGCATGTCTTTGGATTGTGGTAGGAAGCCAAGGTACCCAGAGAGAACCCACGCATGCACGGGAAGAACATGCAAACTCCATGTAGAACGACCCCTTGCCGTGCAGCCCTATTGAAAAAACATATTTCACATATTTAAGAAAACCTATATTTTAAAATATATATATATTTTTTTTACACTAAAGATACTTAGATGTACCACTGTGTTACAACTTACCCTAAAGTGGTAAATTTTGATTTACCACTTCAATTTTTGAGTTTACCTTGCATTGGAAAAACCTCATGTTTTTCAAGTCTGTGCTAATTCTTACGCAATAGGACAGTTAATAACATGACATAAGACTGGATTCAGTGGTTCACTATCGGAAACACACTTTTGCTGAAACACTTTTGTTTACAAATCTCAGGAAATTGAAGTGAGAACCATCAGAAAATATGGATATGATTTTCTTTTGACCGAGTCTAAAACTGACTGGAGGTACATGCCACTCCACCCTCAGCAAGTATGTAAAAAGTCTGTGTTACAATAACCCTGTGCTACAATTTTTGTCATGCTACCATAATCTGTAATTTATCGATTTGTTTTGACTCTCAAATCTTAAGGATTTTTCTCACTTGATCGTTGAGATCCAGGTCGATGAATCCTGGGATGCTCTTGGCAAACTCCGTCACTTCCCGCACTGCTTCTGCAGAACGTGACTGACAGCTTTTGAAGAAACGCAGCTCCGCCCCGTCAGGTGTCTGCCCGTTGATTACCGTTCCTAAAGCTCCATAATCTGACCCTAAGTGTGATCCTGGTATTCCTGAAACTGTGAGAATATGGAATAAAAATCAGAAACACAGCTACATAACACAACTCTATAATGGAGACGTTAACACGAAATAGCAGACTTAGTCTCAGATGCATAAAACTGTACACAGTTGGCCCAAAATGTTTCATGGTCCTGCTAGATTTAAAGGTTTAAAGTAATCTTTTAATTGTGAAACATGTTTCTTTATTCCAGAAATAGCATTAACATTTTGGACTGGCCCATTCTGAGTCCTTTTTTTAACCTAACAGTGAATCTGTGGAGATTAGGGTGATGGCAAGGAGGCCTTCCACGACTTGGAGGTCATCGCCAGAGATAAATCGTCACAATACCAGTAAAAACATGCATGGAGATGATCAAAAAAAACGATGTTTCCATTGATTATTAAGAATTATAAATAATTTTCTCTACATTTCTTAATAAAATGTAAATAAAAACAGTGAAGATTTCTTTTTTCAAATTGTTATGTTGTTTTATATTGTTTCTATGAGGACGTTTGTCTTATTTTTTTCCAAAACAAACTTCATGGTTGATTGAAAATATTTCTAAATCTACATCTGCCTGGTGTATGAATATGTGTGGGATTAACTTTAGCTTTAAGGGTAAAACCATGTTGTATGCATCAGGGCAAAAAGTGTATAATTTAAGTTTTCTTTCTTTGTACTGTTTATAAAGTTTAATCTTCCTTTTGTTGTCTTGTCTCATTTCTAATCAGTGTAAAATGTGCTGAGGGTTTCCACTCCTATTCTTAGCTATGAATCAGTAAAGAAATTATTTATGCTTTAGGTAGGTAAATATAAACATGAACAAGACTTGAAATAGCTTGTTAAACCTTAACCTTCAAAAGAAAATATTTAAGAGATATGTGACTTGTTGACTGCAAATAGCTAATGTCTATGAGAAATAATGATTTCTTGTGTTTTATTAAAATAGCTTGCATACATTAATACATTACAAAAATGCAACAAATAATCTGACATTCTAAGAGACTAATTTAGTCTGTGGCTCTACCCACCTCCGTGTCCAACTGAAATGGTGGGCATCTGCTGGTGGTGCTCCTGGACTGGTATCTGCTTACAGTTGATAAATTGCTCCCCTTCTATTAGAGACTTCATGTCGTGAATGATGAAAGGCTGCAGACAGAAAAGATTTTTAGAATTACAAAAGTATTAGCAGAAAATAATAACAAAAAAGAGGAAAACAGACAAGAAAAGTATATTTCTAACTGACTTTCTGAAGACATATGAACTACATGTAAAACTACATCCATTCTGTTGGTGCACTTTGGTTATGGTTCATTCATCAGGCATGCATGAGAAGAAATCCCCTATCTTAAATATATGTATACTGAGGAGAATTAAAAAAACAAAATCTCTTTGCTCCAATCTGAGGCAGACTAAAAACCTCTTTGTAAATGAAGCTTAACTAAGTTATATTTTACGGCAAGATGCGTTGGCCTGAAGGTGAATGCTACAATGAATTCAGTTTAGTTTCAATTCAGTTTATTTATATAGCTCCAATTCACAACACATGTCGTCTCAAGGCACTTCACAAAAGTCAGGTACATGCATTACAATTAACCCAAATCATTGAACAGTGCAATCAGATTGTTATTTATTCAAATTGGATAAAAAGTTTGTCTATCTAAGGAAACCCAGCAGATTGCATCCAGTCAGTGACTTGCAGCATTTACTCCTCCTGGATGAGCATGTAGAAAGGGGACAGTCACTGGCGTTGACTTTGCAGCAATCCCTCATACTGAGCATGCATGTAGCGACAGTGGAGAGGAAAAAACCCCCTTTTAAACAGAAAGAAACTCCAGCAGAACCAGCTCAGTGTGAGCGGCCATCTGCCACGACCGACTGGGGTTAGAGAGAACAGAGCAGAGACACAAGAGAATAAAAGCACTGATCCAGGAGTCCTTTTTTGGGAAAAGGAAAAGGTAAATGTTAATGGATGTAGCTCCTTTAGTCGTTTCACCTAGAAAAAAAAGACAGATAAACTCTGAGCCATTTTCATTTTAGAGTCTAAAGAAGCACATAGAGTTTTTACAGTAAAAGCTCCGTCAGTAGCTATGTCTAGGAGGAGAGGGGTTTAAACCAAAAGACAGGGCCATGTGGATCATCGGTAGAGGGTGAGCACCAAGTTGTTGCCAGCAGAAGCTCGGACGATCCCCCCTCTCCAGACAGTTGTCACAGGTAGACACAGAGTCAGGCCAGGTGTAGCTTCTAGGAAGAGAGAAAAGAGACAAAGTTAAAAGCTGAAATAACAGCAAATAATACAAAATTGAAGAGTAGTGTGAGAAAGTAGCGAAGAGGGTGAAAGTGGTCATTATGTCCTCCAGCAGCCTAACCCTTAGCAGCATAACTACAGAGATAGCTCAGGATAACCTAAGCCACTCTAACTATAAGCTTTATCAAAAAAGGAAAATTTTTTAAGCCTAGCCTTAAAAGTAGACAGGGTGTCCGCCTCACGGATTAAAAAAGGGAGCTGGTTCCACAGGGAAGGAGCCCCGAACTAAAAGGTCTGCCTCCCATTCTACTTCTAGAGACTTTAGGAACCCCCAGTAAAAACCGCAGTCTGAGAACGAAGTGCTCTGTTAGGAACATATGGAACAATCAGCTCTCTGATGTATGATGGAGCTAAATCATTAAGGGCTTTATATGTGAGGGGGGAATTTTAATTCTATTCTGGATTTAACAGGGAGCCAATGAAGGGGAACTAAAGTAGGGGAAATATGATCTCTCTTTTTAATTTTTATCAGAACTCTTGCTGCAGCATTTTGAAACGTGAAGCTTTTAACTGCATTTTGTGGACATCCTGATATAAAAAATTACAATAGTCCAGCCTTGAAGTAACAATGCATGGACTGTTTTTCAGCATCAATCCCGGAAGGGATATTTCTAAATTTTGGCAATGTTTTCCGGAGATGAAAAAAAGGAAATCCTGGAAACCTGTTTAAAATGGGATTTAAATGACATGTCCTGGTCAAAAAAACACCAAGGTTTTTTTACTTTATTATCGGAGGTCAATTTAATGCCATCCAGGTTAAGTGATTGACTAAGCAGTTTTTTTTAAAAGACTCCGTCCAAAGACGAAAATCTTCTGTCTTGTCTGAATTTAGAAGCAGAAAATTTAAGTCATCCTTTTTATGTTTTCAAGACATGCTTGTAGTCTATCTAACTGGTTGGGCTCATCAGGATTTATGGATAAGTAAGCTGAGTGTCATCAGCGTAACAGTGAAAATTTATTCTATGCTGCTTGATAATTTTACCTATTGGAAGCATATATATAGTAAAGAGAACTGGCCCAAGTACTGAACCCTGTGGTACTCCACAATTAACCCGGGGAGTTTAAAGATGATTTATCATTTACATAAACAAACTGGAATCTGTCAGACAAATAAGATTTAAACCAGCCTAGTGCTGTTCCCCTGATCCCTACAGCATATTCCAGCTTTCTAAGAGAATATTATGATCGATCGTATCAAATGCAGCACTGAGATCTAACAGAACCAGTACAGACCAAAGTCCATTATCTGAGGCAATAAGAATTCATTAGTGACTTTCAGCAGAGCTGTTTCAGTGCTACGATGAGCTCTGAAACCTGACTGAAACTCTTCAAACAGGTCCTTGCTGTGTAAATGCTCACACATTTGATTAGCAACTTTTTTCTCAAGAATTTTAGATAAGAACGAAGACTGGATATCGGTCTGTAAATTTTTAAGTCATCTCGATCAAGCGAAGTTTCTTAAGCAAATGTTTAATTACAGCTACCTTAAAGCTTGTGGTACATATCCATTTACTAAGGATAGATAATCATATCTAAAATGGGCTGGTAATCAAAGGGGAAAACTTCCTTAAATAATTTGTTGGGATTGGGTCTAACATACAAGTTGAAGGTTTAAAAAAAGCTAATTTTCTGATAACTCAGGAAGCTCCACAGGATCAAAAAAGTCCAAAAACAGATCAGGTTCTACAGTTATTTTCCAATGTTGTCTCACTTGTTGAGGATGAAGTAAACATCTCTGGGAGATTGTCAAAGATTTTCTTCTTAATAGAATCATTTTATTTTGGAAGAATCCCATAAAATCATGACTGCTGAAAGCTAGGGATGGGTGGGTCAAAAGCTATGACTCTGTGTAGTTTTAGCAACTCTACTAAAGAGAAACCTAGGATTATTCTTGTTCTCTTCTATTAAGGATGAGAAATAAGCTGTTCTAGCTTGGTGAAGTGTCTTTTTATACAACAGTAGGCTATTTTTCCAGATTAAGTAGGATCCTCTAGGTGTGTAGAGCGCCATTTTCGCTCCAATTTTCTAACATTGTGCTTTAAAGTACGCAGCTCTGAATTAAACCAGGGAGCCTGCCTCCTATGAATAATTTCCTTCTTTTTCAAGGGGGCCGCATTGTCTAATGCACCACCCCGCAATGATGAAGTAACACTCTGAACAAGAATCAATTTGTGAAGGAGAAGAAACAAAATTATTGCCCTCCACTCTGTTTTTCTGTGATAATGAGCAAATTAAAGGGGACAGATTCTTTAAAGGTTGTTACAGCATCGTCTGATAATGATCTACTATAATGAAATTTTCTTTCAGGTGTGGAGTACTCGGTTAAATTAAACTCAAAGGTTATTAAAAATGGTCAGACAGCACAGGGTTGTGAGGAAATATTGTAATGTCTGTACACTCAATGCAATATGTCAGCACAAGGTCCAGAGAATGAAGACAAACGTGGGTAGGTTTGTTAATGTTTTGAGTAAAGCCAATTGAGTCTAAGATACCATTAAAGGCTATATTTAAGCTATCACTTTCAGTGTCAACATGAATGTTAAAATCCCCCACTATAATAACTTTATCTGTATTTAACACTAAATCAGATAAAAGGTCTGAAAACTGATCTATAAATTGAGAGTAAGGGCCTGGTGGACGGTACAAAACAACAAACAAAAGTGGTTTTAGTGCTATAACACATAGGTATGAATACAACTATTACAAGCTGCAATCCTTAACACAGTTGTGTTGTGTTGTCTCACGAAGCTTTATTGAAAACAAATGTTTGCATTCCTGCTTTAATATTTTTGTATTTTTTTAATTCGGGTAAATGTAATGTAATTTTTCTGAAGGAAATGATTTACAATGATTTGGAAGCCATGAGCAAAATCTTATCGGAAAAATGTTCTACCAACTACTCCTAGTGTCTACTTTTGTGTCTACTTGTCTACTTTTTGCTTCCTTACTGCAGAAAAACATTATCAAACATCAACTCATATCTTGGCCTTGGATGTCAAAAAATGTAAATATTCTGCAAAAGCTAAAATAATTTACTCCTAATTTATTTTAGGAGATACGCAACGATTTCGTAAATGAGCAAGGAGTGCCTCAAACAAAATGCTGATTCAGTGTCATATGGCGGCTATCTCTGTGGCGAACAGTCATAACAAGACGAACAAAGAGATGCAGAGCAACCTTGAGGACATCAGACTTTACCAAAAGAATAAAACAAAAAAAAGCAGCAAGCAACACTAGAATGTTAATAATAATGTTATTCTGGATTTAGTATTGACGTCATTTTGTACAGAGTTGCAAAGTTTAATTTATTGTAATTTTGTTTTCATTTTAAAAGAAAAAAAAACGTACCAAAAGACGATTTGATTAAGTTTAGTTTATTCATGATGTGATAACATGTGCTGTAAAACCTATTGGATACCTAAACTGAAAGCTTTGATGCATATTAAAAAATATGTCAGTTTGTATGTTAAGTAATAATTAAGTAACAAAGAAAAATATTAAATAAGTATATAAGTAATAATAATAAGTTTAGATAGTTATTTTGAGTGTCAGCAGTAAGCCAATAATGTACTGCAGCACTATAAAAAAAACTCTCTTGTTTCTCAGCCTGACCACTGTAATCTTAAAGTAACAAAGAAAAATAATAAATAAGTATATAAGTAATAATAATAAGTTTAGATAGTTATTTTGAGTGTCAGCAGTAAGCCAATAATGTACTGCAGCACTATAAAAAAAACTCTCTTGTTTCTCAGCCTGACCACTGTAATCTTAGAGATTTTCAAACACCCAAAGCACGTAGAAACCAGTTGATCCACTTTTCCAGTCAGACAAACAATAAAAGCCCGGAAAGAGTCCATTCAAACAAAACTAGGTGTTGGGACATGACAACAACCCTGGTTTATATTTTAACATGTACACCTTGTAAAGATTAAATGTTCATTTTTAATATTTCGTTGCACGCCACAGTCTCCGGATGAGAGAGCAGACCTTACAGAGGAACTGGTTCAGCAGCCCAGATTCAGGGAAAACAGGAATGTACAGTTATTGTAGATAAACGTAGATAAAAGAAGTCAATTACTTAAAGACTTTAGAGTTGACAGAACACCAATTTCACGTTCGGGTCCACTAATAAAGATTTATTTTCCACCATGTTTGTCCTTTTTACATACTTTAAAAAGCTGACTAAGTGGCAGTGCTGTCTAAATGTGTTCTTACCACTTTTTCACCAGTCTTCCCAGAGAGGATTGCCCTGGCCTTGGCCTTGGTAAGGGGGAAATACTTCAGATAGGCTTCATACAGATGCCGGGCCAGAGCCCTCAGATCTGCAGCCTCCGGGTGCATGTGCTCCATGTCAGACGAGAACTCGGCAAGCAGTTTCTCCTTTTCCGCCTGGGGCATTCGGCCAAAACGAATGGCTGGGAAAGAAAACAGAAATGCATATTAGAGCAAGCAAAAATCAAATATGCAAAACATTCAACACAGTGTCCACTATTTTAAAAGTGTAACTGGAGATGGGAAGTGATAAGAAGGTAAAGAGCACTCTGCATCTTTAGCTACTGCTTCCTCATCTTTGTAAGAATTTTGTACATTTTTAGTTTATATTAGAAGGCCTTTCAGAATTAAATCCTAACAAAGTCTGATGAAACTGAGTTCAACAAAATAAAAACTGCCTTTGTTTGCTGTTACCACATTTTGAGCGGATTTAAAAATTAAACCTAAAGTGTAACAAATGTAGAACAGAATACAAAATAATCATCCTTTATTTGTCCTCAGTGGGGAAATTCAGAGTACATCAGCAGAAAAAGTGAAAGGTAAAAGACACCAAGACACAGAGATAAAAATCAATAGAAATTAAATTGAATAAAAATACATTTGTGCAATAAATAGTGAAATATATTGTATGTTAAACAAGTGACGTAAACTGTTTCTGTTTAGTTAGAATTTTGCTTTCACATCAAACATTCCTGTTGAGCTTCTATATGCTTTGTCTTGTGATACATTACAACATCTTCCACACCTTGATAATGCGTTGGTAATTACGTTTACACAGCTCACTGAACAACCTGCACTTATCTAATCTCTTTTCCCCTTCTCGTTCCTTCCACTGCTGCAGGTAGCATTACACCTGGCATTTGAAACTACATGTACTGAACAAAGAAGGCCAGATTGAGTTTCATTTACAAAATAAGGGCTATTTTCCTGTCTCTTAACAATATTCAGACTAGCAAATTTTATATTATGGTGGGTTTGCAAGATTTATCTATTAGAAATGCCATACTATTCATAATAACACTAACACTAATATAATAATAATAATAAAAATAACAATCATAATAATAATTTGCCTTCTTTTCTGTGGTATTGATGGATGATCAAATCATTTTTTTAGGTTTAAATGAGTTTTTGTTTAATCACAAAGCTTAATCAGAACGAGGTGAAATTTAATGCCAAGCCGTGACAAAGTTGTGCCGTTTCATTAAAGGTAGAAATCATTAATTATCCCTCGTCTCCATTCAGACACACACCATTCTTTAGCTGCAGCTTTATGTGATTGTGAAATACTGAGTATGTGGTTGATGCACACCTTGGGCAAATCAACACAAAACCAAAGCGGACCTACCTCTCACTGGGCAACGAGCCTGCTGCAATGACACAGCATGCTGGAAAAACCAGTTGAACCTATGGGCTCTGAGATGTCAATCATTGATAAAACACGTACACAGCTGCACATTTTCAAAGCTACGAACATACGAGCAAATGTGGAAAAACACACTAATAAAGAGCTGTGTGAGGAAAACAAAGAAAGTAACTAAAGTGGATTACAAAAATGTGTGGCAGTTTAGTAGTTGGATCTCAAACCATCTGGGCATGTGACATGTGCGACAATGAATGCTTCACATTTTTTAGCTCCAAAATCCATCAGAAAACTCACCTCTATCCAACAGGATAGTTAGTTGGATAAAAAAATTTTTTTTTTTTGCGGAAACAAAATTCATTTCAAAACTTTGACTTAACATTCAGGGCCCTATAAAGTCAGACCCCTTCCTTTATTACTTATATTTTAAAGCCACATACTCCAACTAGAGCCCTCAGGTCCTCAAACAAAAATCATACACATATTCTGTAGGAGCAGATATAAAACTTGAGGGGATCGATCCGAACTGTTGCACCTCAACTCTAGAACAATTAAAGTGGATTAGCTTTTAATTATCTGTATCTGTACATTTGATATGTAATTTTTCTTTTTAATCATTTTTTTATTTTTACGTTCTCTCTTTGTGAAGCACTTTATGATTTAAATAAAATTACCTACTGTGAGAGGATTCCAATACACTTTTGAATGAGATGAAAACTTTTACATCTGATTATTTTGTCTTTATTTAATAAACACCTATTCTTATTCGGATAGAGCTGATTGTTCAACAGTATCTATAACGTTCTTTTGAGAAGCTATAATTGTTCATTTGTTCCCACGTCCCCCACCTGTAGCTTCCATCATAGGGCAGATTTTGATTTTCTTTTTACACAAAAAATGACAAAAACAATTCATAATTACAGGATCATCAGTTTTGATTAAAAACCTGACTGGATTTTACTTTCTCACACTGAGCAGTAGTTAAGGAGGGCTTTCAAGGATGTACTTGTATTCTGCACGCATTATATTCATCAGGCTGTGCATATTTGCCCAGGCTGATCGACTAAAGTATGACATTACTCTGGCAGGGTTAGAAAAGCATAATTTGCTGTTGTTTCATAGCAAAAGCAGTTGCTGAGCATTCTTAGATCTCACCTGAGGTCAAAGAATTTAAGCCACCAAAACTGGCTCACCCTAACAGTGGCGACAAAACGGACAAGAGAATCAAGAAAAAACAATTGAGCACACCCGAGCGAGCGAGCTCATACCATCTCCAAACACACCTGAGGAGGTGGAGTCTGTCAGGCCTCAGTGACCAACAACGGCTGCCAAAATGAAAACCAGTAGCTAAACAGTGGTGGTTGAAGGACAAGATTACACAGTGCAGCAGTGCTTTCCACATGTTGCATTTCTGTTGTGGATTCTACTACTACTGCAGTCTGACTGCTTCCATGTTTTGTGGAATAATTTCACATGGTTAAAATTAAAGAAAACCTGAGGCAGATAACTGGAACACACAGTAGAAAAAAACTGAAAGACATTATTCAACTTACCTAAAATGACAAGAAAATTGGTGTATTATCGATAGGTTTGTGTTAAAATGACCCATGCACTGCTTGTTATCAAGTCAATCAATAAAAGCAAATGCAGTATATCTGACAGATCAGGTGATGAGTTCTCCAGCTGATTTGAAGGAAATTAGAACAAATCTTTGTAGCACCATTCAAGCATTTGTCCTCCATATTCTGTGGTGCTGTATCTATAAAAATGCAAACATACACGATCTGACCTTATTTTTGATTGAAAAAATGTAATCAATGTACAACATAACATGAACAGGGCTGGACCGTGTGTGAGAGTGAAAGCGTAGTTTTATGGCCCAACCCATTCTAAGAAAGACATTTCGCAAAACAAACTTAATTTGCTGCATTTTCATCCAACGTTCACATCCAGGCTGGCTCTGGGTCAATTTGGCTCAATTCCAATTAGCCCCCTATTCAAACCTATGCATTGCCATCTCACCTGAGATCTTTATTTACCATGTACATACCTATTGTACATTAGCTTATTTCTCTTGGAAGTTAAGTATACTCATAAACTATAAGGACAAGTATTCATAAAAATGCTCAAATGCTCTCACGTCTAATTTGTGTGTTATTTTCTCATAATGTAATTCATTCTGATCCCGATAAGAGTCAATTCACTCTAAATAAATTAGAAATTATAATGATGTCATAATCAGAAAGTTCTTCTTTTGAATTTTGACACATCCAACCTTATCGCCACTTATTGGCCTGGAGTTGGTATCTGAATATTTTTTTTTGCCATTTCTGCATTCTTGTCTATCCGTTCCTACACTGGTTTCGGGGTAAGAGGTTCAGTAAGGAAACCAAGACATCCCTTTCTCCAGTGACACCCCAAGGTGTTCCCAGGCCAGAAGGGATATATTGTCCCTCCAGTGTAATCTGCTCCAGCATCCTGTTTCACAGGGATGTTCCCGGAAAAACTCAAAAGGGGGATGCAAGAAGGAATCCTGATCAGATGGCTAAACCAGCTTTAATGACTTTCAATGAAGAGGAGCAGCGTCTTTATCTGAATAACGGAGCTCCTTACCCTATCTCTAGGGCTGAGCCTGGCCACCACACAGAAGAAGTTCATTTTGGCTCTCCTCTTTTTTCTTCACGAGAGACCAATGCGAGGCTCAAATTACTCCAGTAAATTTATCCATCTGCCGCTCCATCCTAACATCACTCAAGACCATGAAACTTAAACCTCTATGCATGAGGCAGACTAACCCCAACCTAGAGGGAATAATTCACCTTTTCCACCTTCATTCTTGCCCGTCATAATTTTTTCTTAAAACAGAGAAACAGAGAGGTTTTCTTAAATAGGCAAAACAAACAGACAATTCGTTGGGAAGACAATAACAATGTGCAGCTCACTTTTGCAGAAGAAGCAGCACAAATACAGATGCTGTACCTAGCACCTTAAGAAACTTATTTGTGTTTAATAATAAAGTTCTAGCCACACAGTCATAAAAACAGAGAAAGCAAAAATTAAAACCACTGGTGGGTATTTGGAGTTAGCTGTTGACCACAGTATAATTTTTTTATTATCTTCAGGTACACTGAACTAGCAATGTGAACTGAAACATGACTCTAAGTCTACGTTGAAAACCCCAAACCACATAAGAAACAAGGTAGTAGGGTGACTTGCTACAAACATGCCACCACACATCCAAGACTAAATATGCAGCAGTGCAGCCAGCAGTATCTAAGCCACAGGTCTCAAACTCCAGTCCTCAAGGGCTGCTGTCCTCCAACGTTTAGACGTGTCTCTGCTTCAACATACTTGAATAAAACAATTAGGTCATTAGAAGACTCTTGGGAACTTGACTGCATACTGAGGATGTAACGCGGCCATTTGAGTTAGGTGTGTTGGACCAGCTACTAAAAGTTACAGGACACCGGGCCACGAGGACTGGAGTTTGACACCTCTGATTCTGTGCTGTTCTCTGGGGGGCATCTGGGGCAAGAGGAGTTATGAAAAGAAGTTTCCTAGACCACAACATCAAAGAAGGTCTTTTTCTACCCACAAGTTCTTTTTTACAGTCACCACAGTTTCATTCCTGTCTGAGGGATAGGTCAAAAAAGGAAAACAATAAATTGTACTGTCGATTGATAAATTGTACATGGTCTTAGCCTGGGGTGAAATTTCAGGACCTCCACTCCTGGGAAGACTGGCAGCTGTCCTAAATGTTTTCTACTTTTGAATAATCACCAAACACTACAAAGTGTTTGGTGATTGCCTGATAGCCCTTTCCAGGTTGATTATTAGGAGCAGGGGTCGTGTTAACAGAATGTATCCAGTTTTTTGACCATGTTTTAAAAACAGTGACGGAAAAGATTGCATTTCACACTTCTAACCACTAGGCAGCGAGTTAGCATATGAATTAGCTGTTTTCTAACTTGATGCATGACCTCGTTGGCTTCATTTGGAAAAATGTTGTGGAAGATGAAGAACAAATAACTAATCAGCCCTCTGCAACTACAGAGTGAGCAAGTGGAAGCAAGGATGTTAGGCAGGAGTACAGAGTTCAGTGGCAGCAGTCCCACTTGAGACATTGGATTACGCACAAACGGGTGCGTAATTTAGGTCAATGCGGACCAGGAGGAAGATGTGAGACTGTGCGTTAGGCCAGTCTGTTCATAGTTTATGTGCAATCGTTTAATTTTATTGTTGATATGTAGTTACTGGGTCCACAAAAAGTTACATGCATTCATCTGGTTGATGTGGATTCTCTGTTCAGCTTGTTCAAACGGAATGTTAATTAAATGTATGAAAATAAATGCTATTTAATGTTCAATTATTGACGAGTAAAAATAGATTATGAAAGGATTTTTTGATTATGAAAGGAGTGGACCATGTTCTCTGCATCTATTGTCGAGGCTGCTGCCCGTAGCTGCGGCCATAAGGTCTGCGGTGCCTGTCGCGGCGGCAATCCCAGAACCCGGTGGTGGACAGCGGCAGTAAGGGATGTTGTCAAGCTGAAGAAGGAGTCCTATTGGCTGTGGTTGGCTTGTGGGACTCCTGAGGCGGCTGACGGGTACCGTGAGGCCAAGCGTGCTGCGGCCCAGGCTGTGGCAGAGGCAAAAACGCGGGCCTGGGAGGAGTTCGGTGAGGCCATGGAGAAGGACTACCGGTTGGCCTCGAAGCGATTCTGGCAAACCGTCCGGCGCCTCAGGAGGGAGAAGCAGTGCTTCAACAACCCTGTTTATAGTGGGGGTGGGAGGCTGCTGACCTCGACTGGAGACATTATCGGGCGGTGGAAGGAGTACTTCGAGGATCTCCTCATTCCTGCCATCACGCATTCCCTGGTGGAAACAGAGGCTGGGGACTCGGGGTTGGACTCTTTCATCACCCAGGCTGAAGTCACCGAGGTGGTTGAAAAGCTTCGCGGTGGCAAGGCTTCGGGGTGGATGAGATCCGCCCTGAGTACCTCAAATCTCTGGATGTTGTAGGGCTGTCATGGTTGACACGGCTCTTCAACATTGCGTGGTGGTCAGGGACAGTGCCTCTGGACTGGCAGACTGGGGTGGTGGTCCCCCTTCGTAAGAAGGGTGACCGGAGGGTGTGTTCCAACTACAGGGGGATCACACTCCTCAGCCTCCGTGGTAAGGCCTACGCCAGGGTATTGGAGAGGAGAGTCCGGCCGATAGTCGAACCTCGGCTTCAAGAGGAGCAGTATGGTTTTCGTCCCGGCGGTGGAACACTGGACCAGCTCTATACCCTCTACAGGGTACTCGAGGGTTCATGGGAGTTTGCCTCAACCGGTTCACATGTGTTTTGTGGACCTGGAGAAAGCATTCGACTGTGTCCCTCGTGATGCCTTGTGGGGGGTGCTCCAGGAGTATGGAATCGGGGGCCCTCTATTAGGGGCCATCCGGTCCCTGTACGAGTGGAGCAGGAGTTTGGTCCGCATTGCTGGCACTAAGTCGGACCTGTTCCAGGTGCATGATGGACTCTGGCAGGGCTGCCCTTTATCACCGGTCCTGTTCATAACTTTTATGGACAGGATTTCTAGACGCAGCCAAGGGCTAGAGGGGGTCTGGTTTGGGGACCAGTGGATTTCGTCTCTTCTTTTTGCAGATGACGTGGTCCTGCTGGCCCCCTCTAGCCAAGACCTACAGCATGCGCTGGGGCGGTTCGCAGCCGAGTGTGAAGTGGCTGGGATGAAGATCAGCTGCTCCAAGTCAGAGGCCATGGTACTCGACCGGAAAAGGGTAGCTTGTCCTCTTCAGGTTGGAGGGGAGTTCCTGCCTCAAGTGGAGGAGTTCAAGTATCTCGGGGTCTTGTTCACGAGTGAGGGAAGAATGGAGCGGGAGATCGACAGACGGATCGGTGCGGCGGCCGCAGTAATGAGGGCACTGTGCCGGTCCGTTGTGGTGAAGAGAGAGCTGAGCCGAAAAGCGAAGCTCTCGATTTACCGGTCGGTCTACGTTCCTACCCTCACCTATGGCCATGAACTTTGGGTCATGACCGAAAGAACGAGATCCCGGATACAAGCGGCTGAAATGAGCTTCCTCCGTAGGGTGGCCGGGCACTCCCTTAGAGATAGGGTGAGGAGCTCGGCCATTCGGGATGGGCTCGGAGTAGAGCCGCTGCTCCTCCACATCGAGTGGAGCCAGTTGAGGTGGCTCGGGCATCTATACCGGATGCCTCCTGGACGACTTCCAGGCACGTCCCACCGGGAGGAGGCCCAGGGGACGGCCCAGGATACGCTGGAGGGACTATGTCTCTCGGCTGGCCTGGGAACGCCTTGGGCTCCCCCCGGAGGAGCTGGAGGAGGTGTCTGGGGAGAGGGACCTCTGGGTGTCTCTGCTGTGTCTGCTGCCCCTGCGACCCGGTCCCGGATAAAGCGGAAGATGACGAGTACGAGTACGAGGATTTTTTTGACACCGGCAGTAAAGATGACAACCTAGAGCAACCTCTGACTAGGAGCTATAATTACTTCTCTAAGATCAGATTCTTTGAGATTGTGTTTATACCTGTACACTCTGAACCAAACTGACCAAACTCCTGCTTTTATAGAGGTAATCACACTTGCAGATTATCAGTTTACTGAGTGCATTTGATTAGCAGCACATGTTACTACTTCACATCTGAAATCCTATCAAAACAGACAGTTTCCACTTCTTACCGTTGTGGGACATGCCAACATTGAGGCACTTCTGGAAACGACAGTATTGGCATTTGTTGCGGGACTTCTTGTGAATACGACAGTGAAGTTCACAATGATCGTACACCAACTTTAGCCTGATTGTGCGTCTGAAGAAACCCTACATGATGAAACAAAATGACAGTCACTAGAGATACAGTTAACACACATTTTTGTAGCTAGTTTTTTGTGACTTGTATAACTAAACTGCAGTAATTTTTTAGACATAAAATTTTAAAAATATTATTTAAGAAACTAAATGTCAACATTTTGAGATGACATGTTTAAACTTCAGGTACATTAGTGGTGAGTAAACGTGCTTTTAATCTTTGATTTGAGGGGACATAATGCCAATACTTTGTGGAAAAAGTAGATTGTATTTCAAGGTGTGTTTTCTTATGTTTAACCTTAGGACCAAAGAAGCCATTAGATCTGCTCTTATCTCAGCTATTAAGTTCCCTGCCACGGTCAAACTCTCAGTGTACACACACCTAGTCAAACATTTTTTAATGATGATTGTTGTATTTCCTTAATATAAATTCAGCGAATAAATAAATAGTGTAGGATCAACACTAAAACCAACAAAACCTGGAAGTTGTACTGAAAGAATGTGGTGTGAGCTTAGCAACTCCCCTCTGAATTCTTTGGGAATGCTCGTCTGTTTTGACATCTACACCACGATCCAGATGTTCCTTTTTTTAATCGCAGGTTATTTAGAGAAGGAGGAAGTTAAAGGGGGTCAAGCCTCCGCCTCAATAAAGAATGTTTTCTGTTTTAAAACAATTAAGGGATTGCCTGCTTGGCTGACCCCCTTCTTCTGGTAAGTGTCCCCTGAGACTTTAGGAGAACAATAACTGCTGTAACTGACTTTCATTCAGGCCAGTGAGTGGCAAAAAAGACATGAACACTTGTATTACAACATATCTGACAAAAATGCACAAATGCAAACATGGATGCCTGATTATGCCAAAAAATGGGGGAGCAAATTTGGAAAAAATATTAAGCAACCCTTCACCAGAGCATTCGATACCCCAGCACCCAAAACAAATCGCATCAGGTAATGAGTCTCTGATGAACACGTGTCTCCCAGATTTTAACCACTAATCTGACAGCTCATGAGACAAATCGGTAGAGTAAACTACTAATATACCCCTGGCTCATTATGTCTGCTGTGGTAGCTTAGAGGTTTTCCTTCAGTACCAGAGATCCTGAGTTTGAACATCCGTAAAATCTTTTTTTATTTTACTCTACTGGTTATAAAATGATTAAGCCTTTTTAAAGAGTTTACAGCAAGATTTTGTTTTAATTTTTTTCCTGGGATTCTGTTTCAATGAGCGTTCAGAGATCAACAGACAACTGCATCTGTTTGCATGTTGCTGAGCAGAGGTGGCTCTGTTGCAAATTAGTAACAGGTCTAAGCTGCCTGCAGCCAACCCCTGCAATGCTTCATCAAATTTAAGGTAGATTTAAAAAAAGAATATTGAAAATTAAAAGAGACTTTGTAGTTTTGTCTGTAGGCAGTTATCCAATTTCTTTGCCTGCCCCTATTTAAAAAAAAAATGGAGGAGCAAGCTTTGTTTTCTCTGCAAAGTCAAAGTTAGTCCCAAAAATCTAAGGCCCAGTTAGGTCATTTTTAATGTCGAGTTTAGACCGTATTATGAGAAGGACAGGACCAAAGTCATAATAAAAAATTCTAACAAAACACTGCTTACTAAGTATAAAAAAATAATAATGTATTCACTATTACAATTAAAAATCCAGATAAAAAAGATGGTTGGTGCAGAAAACAAAGCACTCCAAATCTGATTAAATACATAGAATATTTGAGATTAGAGAGTAAGATCCTAAAAAAATGGATCTTGGCCTCTAAAAAATGTCCACAATGTTTCTTGTGTAGAGGGACAGCGTTTCAATATAACAAAATCTTTGTAACTCAGTGCATCACAGCGAAATCCTCCCACTGGGTATCACCCACATGAACAATGGCTGATGTGGGGAGATGTGTAGATAAGATTAATTCAAAATGAAAATCTTTCACAAACCCCACATTCCCGTGTACAGTGAAGATAAGATTTATCTAAACCACATTAACTTTTGACATCTGTGGACAGCTGTTTCAATGGTCACTTAGGATTGTGTAAAATTAATTGTATTAAACGATTTTTATGTACCTAAAAAATCTGGCTACTTTGCTGAAAGTTGTTTGTTTGAAAACGCAGGTGTTTAGATTAAATAGGATGTGGGGTCTTTGTTGCTCACTCTGACTGATGCTCAAGATCATGTTTGAAGAAGGGAACCCCCTCAAAGGCGTTCAGACTGACAGAAGTACCGGAGTTGATTGTTTAGATAATTCATTTCTACAAACAAATTGTTAGCTAATCAATTTTAAAATATGGATTTTTTAAATTTAATTTTAAAATATATCCTGATTTGATATATAACCCATACAACACACTGACCAATACCTCTAAAATTGTATTCAGAGAAAGTGGTTTTGTTGGCGACAATTATTGCGTACAACACCATTTAATAAAATGACATTACCAAGTTATTAGTCAAAGTTTATATTTCATATTAATATTCTATTATTTAGTTGCTTTGCTTTTATGGTATTTGTGTTTTTTTCTGCATTAAGATAAATCAACATTTAGCAAAGATCAAGTAATATCTACATGTGCACCAATACAGTGTGATTTTGTAAAGATTGGCGTTCAAACTAGATGTTTTTTTTTTTTTACCAGAGAAAACATTACAAAGAAATGGTGCAATAAGTTTATCCTATAGGTGTATATAATTTAGTGTACATGCTACCTTTCATGTAAGTTTCATTTTAAATGTGTAAAACCTTCTTGGAACCAAAGCATACAGTGCATACCAGGTACTGCTGCTAAAACTGAAAATCCTTCTCATTTATGCTTGGAACACAGTGTCACAATTTATAGTTCAGCTTCCTATAATGTCAAAATATTTCAAAGAAAATGGAAATATGTCTGACACTTCACCCACACTCTATCAGTTATTTATACTCTTTACAGACAGCACAGACTGACACACCGACAGAAAGTTAAAGTGGCTGGCTTGTTGTCTGCAGAGGCAGATGCCGGCATTGAGTGGAAAAATGCATGGGGCTTGTGGTTAGAGTGACAGACATGAAAAAGATAGAAAAATGCCCACTTCTCTCTGGGCATAATACAATTATTTATTCCACCAACATAAGGCAAGTAACACAGAGAAGCAAAAAAAGGAAGAGAGCAGCAGAGCAACAACTTAAGAAACCCATAGATGAAAACTGTGACACCGTTTAACACTTCCTGGCAGTATTCTGAGGTTTTGTGACTGTCAGTTTTTTGTTTTGTTTGTTTGTATTGCTTTGTTTTTACACCTAAGCATAACCTTTTGAAACAAGTAATAAATCATTTATTTACTGGTATGCTCTTTAATGTATTTCAGTGTTAAAGTGAGGATTTAATTAAAGAAAGGAAAGCTATCCAAACCAACCTGGCGCTAAGTGATCCCCTTGCTAAATCATGAATTAATGGTGATTATTATTTTTTAAAAGCTGATTTATATTTCACCAGCAACAACCAGCCCTGATTACTGCCTGGCTTGTAGAATCAACAAATACCTTATATAATACCTCACTCATGACCAAGACTTTTGACAAAATATTCCTTGGACTCCTAAGACAGTAGCAGAACTCTTTGGACGTGTGTGTCAGTTACATCTGGTATAAAACTAACAACATTTCAGAATAAGAACACCATCGCCAAAGTCTAACAGGGTAGTGTGATAGTCTGGCGATGCTTTGCTGCGTCAGCACCTTGACAACTTGGCATAACTGATGGAGCCCTACATTTTGCCCTTTACCAGAAAATCATCTCTGTAAAAATGTAATTAAACAAGTGTAATAGTACAAATACATGGGCATCTTCATCAATCAAAAACGAAATAAAGAAACCCACATTGAT
This sequence comes from Crenichthys baileyi, assembly GCA_036173005.1. Taxonomy (NCBI): domain Eukaryota; kingdom Metazoa; phylum Chordata; class Actinopteri; order Cyprinodontiformes; family Goodeidae; genus Crenichthys; species Crenichthys baileyi. The sequence goes on from JAHHUM010000022.1 coordinate 73,143, forward strand.
TCACCGATATTGAAACAGACATAAACTAGAATTTTTGTATTAGAAATGAGTCCAGTTTTTCATCCTTTGCAAGAGAAAGAATCATCGTTGTTGTTGTAGTTTTACTGTATTTTATTGAAATGAATGTACCTCAGTACAGTTGAGGCCTTCAATGGTCTTTCAAATGGTAATAGTAAATAAAATAAAATGATTAACTCTGGTTGAACCAAATGGGAAGGGAACCTTAATGCTGCATGGCCAAAAAGGGGTCCTGACTTTCTGACTTTTCACTCATATTCAATTCAATTCAATTCAATTCAGTTTATTTATATAGCCCCCAATTAAAAAAAACACTTTTCGTCTCAAGGGAAATCCCCAAAAAAGTCAGGTACATACATTCCAATTTAATCTTAATCATTGAACAGTGCAGCCAGATTCTGTTATTTATTTAAAAATTTGGATAAAAAGTTTTTTATCTAAGGAAAAAAACCCAGGCAAATTGCATCCCGTCAGTGACTTGCAGCATTCACTCCTTTCCCGGATGAACATGTAGAGACAGTGGACAGTCACTGGCGTTGGGCTTGCAGCAATCCCTCATACTGAGCATGCATGTAGCGACAGTGGAGAGGAAAAAACTCCCTTTTTAAAAGGAGAAAAAACCTCCAGCAGAACCAGGCTCAGTGTGAGCGCCCATCTGCCACGACCGGCCCGGGGGGGTTTGAGAGAGAACAGGAGCAGAGACACAAAAAGAACAAAGAAGCACTGATCCAGGAGTACTTTCTATGGGGAAAGGAAAAAAAGGGAAAAGGTTTAAGGAATGTAGCTCCTTTAGTCGTTTTACCTAGAAAGAAAGAACAGATAAACTCTGAGCCAGTTTTCAAATTTTGAGTCTGAAGAGAGCACATAGAAATCCCCAGTCACAGTAAAAGCTCAGTCAGTAGCTATGTCTAGGAGAGAGAAAGGGTTAACACTGAAAGACCGGGCCATGTGGATCATCGGTAGAGGGTGAGCATTAAAGTGTTGCCCGAGAAGCTTGGACGATGCCCCTCTCCAGAAGGTGTTACAGGGAGACACAGAGTCAGGCCAGGTGTAGCTTCTAGGAAAGAAAAGAGAGAGAACAAAGTTAAAAACTGAGAAACAGCCCAAAAAATACAAAAATTGAAGAGTAGCGTGAGAAAATAGCGAAGAGGGGGAAAGTGGGCATTATTCCCCCAGCAACCTAAGCCTTATAGCAGCATAACTACAGAGATAGCTCAGGATAACCTAAGCCACTATAACTATAAGCTTTATCAAAAAGGGAAAATTTTTTAAACCTAGCCTTAAAGTAGACAGTTTGTCCATCTAGAGCCCACTGATGGGCCCTTTTTTATACAAAAACCAAAAACGATTGGGATACCTCTCTCTGTCAGATTGACAATAACCATTGGAAAAGAGAGGGGTCATACAGGTAGCAGAAATGGAGGGTGTGTTTGCACCTCAACCGTAACTGAGCCGGTTTAGGCTAAACCTGACTCCCCCTTACTCCATCCAACAAGGGGAGAAGAAGACGGAGCTAAAATAAGGAAGATAGCTCAGGATAACCTAAGCCACTCTAACTATAAGCTTTATCAAAAAGGAAAGTTTTAAGCCTAGCCTTAAAAGTAGACAGGGTGTCCGCCTCACGGACTAAAACTGGGAGCTGGTTCCACAAGAGAGGAGCCTGATAACTAAAGGATCTGCCTCCCATTCTACTTCACAGAAGTAAAGTATGATAGATAGAGTATGATAGATAGGTTCTGGTGTCTGTCCCCTTCTATGAATATAGCTGAACACAGCCCTGCAAACAGCAACATCTTTAGCAAGGATTTTTTTTTTTGCTGCCTCCTCCCTTAAGTGGAGGGTGTCACTGACTGTCAGCTGGACAACTGTCAAGTCGGCAGTCTTTCCCTTGATTGTGTGTTTATTAGATAATTTATGTAATAACATTTGTTATTTGCATTAGTTTATGTAATACTCTACTGGGAAACCGCTTGAAAAATATCACTGTCTGTGATGAATCTATATTTGTTTCACAATTTGAATTAAACAGGATTAAATTAACATTCTGATGCTTTTTTTATTTATTGAGATGAACCTCTATTCAGAGAGACATCTTTGGTTGGTTATTATATTCTTCTTCCATCTTCATTTGCAACATCTTTCAGACCTACCTTACAGCCCTCACAGGCATGGACCCCATAGTGAAACCCCGACGCTTTGTCTCCACACACACGGCACTCGATGTTTAACGCTGATGGAGACGCATCGTCTGGGAACTTGGAGAACAAAGGGCTTTCAGAGTACTGTGGAGGTGACTCTAGTTCCATCTTGATTGGGTCTAACAGAGAGAAATGAAAAATTCAAAAATTATGATAATCAGCATCCATGAAAAAGGCAAAGTGCTTTAGTTGTTGTTGGTTTTCAAAATGGGCAAATCGTCGACCAGCAGTAACTTTGATTCCAGTCTTTAAATGAATCTCAGTCATTTGATCTAGGAAAAAACATTTTTTATCATAGAGAGCTAAGTAATTTGGAAACAAAATCACGTTTAACGAGTGGCTGAACTCACTCTGTGTCTCCATGTCTGTCCTGTAGCTGTGCATGTTTGTGTAGTCCATGTTCGTCAGGTGTTCCTCACTCAGCGGAGGACTGATGTTATAGGCCACACCAGTGGATGAGATGGAGGATACAAGCGGGGGAGACAAGGAGGAAAGGATGGAGGAGGAGGAAATGGATGCGTAGTCTGATGTGGACAAATGTTTCATGTCAAGGTAGTGGGGGCTTTCGTCCAGCTCTGGAAGGTCCACTGTGCTCAGGCTGAAACCAACAGGCCAAGCTAGGAGTTGCTGGGTGTCCACCATGTCTGCAATGAAAACAGAAGAGATAAGTAAGCATTAAAAGATGCAATAAGACACTGCTCCTGCCTATGTGTGACCTTCATTAATAATACTGCTGATTAACAATCAGTCATAAGCAGAGAAGGTGGAAATATGAAGCAAAGAAAAAGACACAACATGTAAACTACGAGCCCACATGCAGCATTCTGCTGAGGGTTAATCATTAAAAATGTCTCCTCAGACAAGTTCAAAACATGCACACTCCCATGCAAACACCATGAGGAGTACTCGCAGTCCTCCCGCTAGTTCCTGCACTCTATCTGTTATCAAGCAAACAGGGAGGCAGGCTGTGTCATGGGGAGAACAAGATGAACTATGGCACTAAGTAACATCTCCTCTGCTCAAAACACTTCCTCTGATGCTGTTTGGGTGCTCAGTGGTGCGATTGCCAAACTAAAGGACACAGAAAGGAGGCTAAGGATACAAAACTTGGTTTTTAGCACAGAAAATTGCATTTTTTGAGTGCTGAAACATCTAAGAGCTTCATTAGAATTTAAGTGCCACTGTAAAGTCAAGTAAAGTTTTGCTATTTTATACTTATTTGCTGAATACCTTCAGTGTGCAAAATGGCGGGTACCTAGTTAACATTTTTAAACTTAAGTTGATTATGAATTTATTTATTCATTAAGTTTATTTATATTCTGAACTAAAGAGGCAAAGATAGGCAAATTTTATCAACATCCCTCTTCATTGGCGCTGGTACTTTAACCTTAATTACAACTTAACTAAAAAAAACACAACACATCTCAGAAAAACATTTAGATTTTCGTTTTTTTGTTGGAACAAATCATCGAAGGTGTGGTCATCCCAAATGGTCATACATTGGAGGAAAAAAAGTCAGCCGAGATTATCAAAGTCCAAACATCAGAGGGTACTAGTGTCCACATGAAAGCAAACCAAATAGAAAGCCTTACGCCCCAGGGGTGAGTTTGCCCAAAGCTGTGGTGTAATGCAAAAATTCACAGTGCTTTAGGGGACTGATTTTTGTTCTCATCATGCTCTCAGTATGTTTTCAGGAAGTAAAGCCCTATTAGATCAATCCAACTCTAAATAACAAATATTGACTTAATAAGATTTTTTTTGTCAAATTTTTAAAAAGGTTTTTAACAGCATTACACTAATGAAACATTAGGGTAGCTGATAGATATTTGGCATTTAAAGTACAGCAACCATGCTCATTGTCTTCCATGATGTGATGTAGGGTGCCTTGCAAATCTATTCATAACCTTTGAACGTCACATTTTGTCATGTTATGTCTCTAACTCCCTTCACATTACTATAGACAGTCGAAAGAGTGGCCACAGCCAAAGATTAGTGCAGCCCTGATTTGTTAAGGACCGCCACAATACATCTTTTCTGCATGAGTCAGACTTTTTCACCTACGTGTAGCCTCCAGAATGATGTGTCATAGATAAATGTAGTTTTATTTCTTTTATTGAGTGTTGTGTGTGTGTGTGTGTGTGTGTGTGTGTGTGTGATTAAGACATTTATTGGTTTATATTGTTTGTTTTTATTGTTGGGTATTATGATGGGAAAAAGAAATTTCCACTTCACTGTTCTGTGAAGAGTCATTCAAAGAACAGTAGAATTTATGCTGAGAATAAACTACACACAAGTGGACTCTACTTAGCAGTTGGCTGCAGAGATTTTTATTTAGTGACATCAGGGTAAAAGGGGCAGTGTACAAATATATGCCACACTTTGAACAACTTTGTATTTGTCTATCACAGAAATTTGAATGAAATGCATTCAAGTTTGTGATTATAATCTGACAAAATGTGCAAAAAGTTCAAGGGCAGGGAATAGCTTTGTCAGGCATTTTATTCGGAGGAATAAAGTCACATTGGCCAGTTTAACTAAAGAAATCTTAAACGTAAAGTCAGAAACTGCAACATTCATAAATAATCAATAGAGCCAAAGGTCCATCCAGTAAGGGTAACCTTTATAACCAATACAATATGATTCTCAAAATAAACCCCAAGCAACCATTCATAGGCTGATTTAGAACAAAAACGAAGCAATGAATGCTAATTATGCAACAGGACACAACTAAAATAGTAATGCTCAGATGGCACAGTAGCACCAGGTATAAAAAATACTTCCACTGGCTCCAAAGATACTTGGCAAAACAACCCTGTGGAACAAACATCCTCTTCTCTCAAACACATATTGTTTCCTTTTTACTTGCTTGGAATGTGGCAGCGAATATTAGTGGGGATCCACTTAAAATTCACATGGACTGAGGTATTGTTCCAGTACAAGGAATGGTGTGTGTATATGTGTGTGAAACCAATGACTATTAATACCCAGAAAAACCTGGTTATTTTTCCATTTGCTGGATAGTTGCCAGCTGATACAGAATTAAAATAGACTGAGGAAGAGAGTGACTTGTGCTCTGCTTGGCATCAGGTTATGTGATGAAGAAGTAAATCCAGTGGGAATGAGAGGAGCTTCAGAGGCAAAAGGCAAGAGAGATAAAGCAGTGGGTGTCAGCAAGCAGGTCCCAGGGCTACTGAAAGGATTCAAACTACACTCTGGAGACTCTTAAAAAAACTCTCATCTGAAGAAATTCATGCTCTGTGCTCAGCACAACATGGGAAAAGAAAAAGGAAGGCGTCTGCAGCATGGCAGTTAAATCAAGCTTCTTCAACTATGTCGTAACTAAGGGTGAAAACAAGTTCGGGCTCAAGCTTTTCTTTTGAGGTCTTTCATAGAAGCACTGTAATGCAAAATCTTTTCAAGTGTCTATCCATGAGTAGTGTGTAGGAAAACAAGCTGTCAGACAGGATAAAAGGTGACAAATGATTTGTAAGAGATGTTTGGTTTGTCTTGCCTTAGCAGAGGTGTGTACATGTCAGCACGTGTGCAGGAGCTGGATTGGTGTTTCCAGTCACTTCTCGGGTTTCCACGTGTCACAGCTTGACTTCCAGGCAGGAGTACAGTTTGGAGAAGTACTTTCGAGGCTCTTAGTGTTCTACAACTTGCTCAGAACACAGCAGCTCACCTTTTAACTCACACTCCCAGACGGGAACACATTACACCTGTTTTATCTTCCCCATACTGGCTTCCTGTCTGTTTTAGAATCGATTTTAAACGTTACACTGGAAAAAATGCCACTTCAAAAATAAGTAAAAAAAATTAAAATTAGATTTTTTGGCTTGAAATAAGCAAAACAATCTGCCAATGGAACAAGTGAAAATTAACTTGACAAGATTTCTAGACGTAAGACATTGCATTAAAGCCTCACAAGGTATAGAGAATCTTGAAACTAGCCACGAAAACTCATTCTGAGCAGTATTTTACTACAATTGTGAGCTTTTGCGTCTCATAATAAGCTTGTGATGCCCAAAAGTAGTGTCCTTCCCCTCAAAGGTAGCATCTTTTTTTTCTTGTTTTAAAATTTATTTAACTCTTTGTTAGTTTCATAATTGTGGCAATGCTCTGGATCCAGGTCACAAAACCAACTTAAATTAAGATTTGAACATTGCATTTTAAGACAAATTACTTTTAAGTATGCATTCCTGACTAGCATTAGGAAATGCATTCGCAGCATTATAACCCTTCTCCAACCTGTTTTCATCTTAGTATTTTCCCTCCCTAGCTCAAGCCAATATTTTCACAGATGCAGACAAGCGTATTGATTATACACCGTACTCTTACATGAATTTTAATAATAGCAAGTACATTGCAGTGAAATATGACCTCACAGATATCATCAAATGTCAGTCTTGACTCAGTGGTGAAACGGGTATTTGGACCAAACAATGTTTTAGAGCATTGCCAATTACTGTAGTATAGAACAGTATTTGTACTCATTACCTTTGGAATAATATGCTGGAATCTGTCCAGAGTGCAACAGAAGAGAGAATGAAATATTATTTTAGCTGTCTGTTTTACAAATCACTTGAATGTTTGGTTTGACAGAAATCTATTAAAATAGCTACACTTATAGAATGTTTTGTAATGCACTGTGAGTTGGGCATGCTGTTGATAACGATGTTGATTACCAATAAAGCAGAGTTGTCTTAATTCAAGTAAATTTTTTTTCTTGAAACAAGGCTATGTTTTACAAACCTCACAGGAACTTTACACTTGTCTGAAATGTCAAAAAAAACTTGTTTCATTTAAGAAATTACTCAAAACAAGAAGTTTTCAAGACTATTTCACTTATCAAGATTTTCCAGATGCATAGTCTCAAAACAAGTTGTTATATCTCACTTAAATGTATCTCTGTAGATGGTTTTGACTTATCTTAAGTGTGATGAGAGGTTTTGACTAAAAATATACTTTGTAAGATTTTCCTTTTTTGCAGTGTAATCACTTGTATTTAAAGCTCTTAAAGGCCTTGTCCCCCCTTATTTATCCAATGTATTGAGCATTTCTGTTGGGAGCAGGTCCTTGAGGTCAGGTAGTCAACATTGACTCTCAGTTCCACGGACACGGTGTATAAGTTGGGGTGACCGAGCTTTTTCTGCGGCCCCACCTCGACTCTGGAATCAGCTTCAACTAGATATTTGACCTATAACTAAACTTGGTCTGTTTAATTCAAAGCTCAAGACCTTTTTATTCAGGTAGGCCTTTAATACTTAAAATTGCGGTGGAACGTCTGGTTTTATCGACCTTGTTTTTAACCTGCTCTTTAATGTTTTCTTTTATCTCTCTGTGCATTTTTATAGGATTCTGTTAAGCACTTTGGTCTCCAATATTGTGGATGTGGAAAGGGCTATACAAATAAATGATTGATTGATTGGTTGATTATTTTATGGTACTTTAATTATGACACAATAACACAGTGTTAAAACCTTAAAAGGCCAAGCAGGTCTGTCAACTTCTACAATCTCAATTCACTCTGAGTGTTTTTTGTCTTAAAGGGTGAGTTTTCCCAGATATATATTTAAAGCTTTTCTTACTATAAAGAAATACTTAAGCAGTTAGGTGAATGATTTGCAGATGGAGAAGCTGTAATACAAGCCGTTAACTTTAAGAGGGGCTGTGCCACTGTCAACACAACTGGAATGCAACCGCTTTGGAAAAAGAGGTGAAATCAAGAGAAAGATGTGAAATCTTCCCTAAGGAACAGAGTTGCAAAACAAATGTAATGTTTAAGATGTTCAGATTGCTTCACAACAGCTATGACTCTTTCCAAAAAGGTCTGACACAGAGGAACAGGATAATATTACTGAGACGACCACACAGTCTTTTTTAAAAGTGTTCGTATCTTTATAACTTCACATTTTGTCACGTTACAGCCATAAACTTCAATGTAGTTTATTCTGGTTTTATGAAGACCAACACAGAGTATTTGTTAAGTGGAAAGAAAATAAAACGTGGTTCTCAAAAATCTTTAGAATAAAAATGTTATGTGTGTTTGTATTCAACCCCTTTTATGCGAATATCCCTAAATAAAACCCATAACTACTTTCAACAATCATCAAATTAGTAGAGGTCATGTTAATGTAAATTGATCTCAGTATAAATGCAGTTGTTCTGTGAAGGCCTAAGAAGATTTTTAGAGAACACTGATGAACAAACAGCATCACAAAGACCAAAGAACACAGTGGACAGGTCAGGGAAAAAGAATACGAGAAGTTTAAAGCAGAGTTAGGTCATAAAGCTATACCCCAAGCTTTGAGCATCTCATGAACCCCTGTTCAATCTATTATCTAAGAGCGGAAGGAGTATGGCAGAATCATGCTGTGGTGAAATTGATCTTCAGCAGGGACATGGCACAAGGTCAGAGTTAAACACAGGACTGGAAGAAAACCTGTTATAGACTGCAGAAGACTTGGGCAGAGATTGGGGCAGATATTCACCTTGGATAAGGGCAATGGGACCAAACATACAGTCAGAGCTAAAGTGAAATGGTTTAGCTCAAAGCAGGAGCATATGTTAGAATGGCCCATCAAAGTCCAGATCTAAATTCAATCCATCCTACATACTCTCCAACCAATATGACAGAGCGTGAGCTATTTTTCAAAGAAAAATGGCGAAACATTTCAGTCTCCTGACGTCCAAAGGCGAAAGGCACATCCCCACAAGACTTACAGCTGTGACCGCAGTGGAACATGGTTCAACAAATTGACTCAGGGGGCCTGAATTCAAACCCCCCTGCCAATTATGCTCTATCTTGCGCTGGTCTATCATATACAATCCCAACCAATTACATTAAAGTTTAGTTGTAATATATGAAATGTGAAACGTTCAAGATGTCTGAACCTTTTTGTTAGGCTAAATTCCTTCATTAACATTTGATTATTTTCTGTAAATTGTAATTTTTATTTTTTGCCTTTATTTAACCAGGAAAATAAAGTGTAAACAAAAGTACGATTCAAACATGACAACTCACAACAATCATAATACACAGACATAATTAGTATTTTGATTAAAATTAAGAGACAAAAAAACATTTGCAATCAAAGATTTCGGCATCCTAGTTACCGAAGAGCTCTTTGAAAATAATTTAGAGTGACCATAACTTTAATGTTCAGGTATTTTCGTAAATGACCCCAGGCATTTGGCGCTGATATGAAGGTAGATGGCCCAAAGTTGCCTTGTTAAAAAATACTAATGATTCTGTCTAAGAGTACACAAGTCAGACCATACAACAGAAGCATATACAAGACAATGGTGTCTTTTGTAATAAATCTTGTAAATAATATCAAAGAGTCATTTGATAAACAATATCCAAAGCATGTAAGCTTTAAGAAGAATAATGCATATAAAGCACATCACCATAATCCAGAGCAGACAAAAATATGGCAACACCTAGGCCTCTCCTTAAACTGGAAAGTCAAGCAGGACTTAATTAAAAAAAGAAAACTCAGTTACAGGTTGAACTCTTTCACCAACATCTCAATGTTAGGTGCAATAGAAAGAAAATAACAGAGAATAAAACCTAAATATTTGTACTGATAGACACGTTCAATCTGGGATCCCTTAAAAATGGTGATTGTTGGACAGCTATGCAATTTAGATACTGAATTTTGCTAAATAAACCCCAAATAATAAAAAACTGAATGGTTTGGAAGCCTTCTAGCACACTCCTTAGTAGCAAGGATTATTTCAGTCAAAGAACAATGCAGCAATCAAAGTGAGTTTTAAATCCCAGAGATGTTAAGACATAAAGCAGCCTGGTATATTACAATATGTTGGAGACAAAAGAAAGAACCTGCCCTGCCACATTCAAGGCCTAAGCACTGTTATCTTCTCAGCTTAAACAAAAAACTACCCACCTTGTTTCAGGGTGAGGACTAAACAGCTATTATCAACCACAATCAGTCATTCAGATAATATCTGGAAATATCTTTTTGGATGGTATTGAAAACTAAAGAAGAAAACTAGAAACAGGTTAAAAAATGAGGGTTATTTCAACAGAATGACATATTTGTTCAATTTAGCTCAAATAGTTGCCTCTGCCTTCACAAGGTTATTAAAAAAGTGACATGTTGCAAAGCATTTCACCTCTAGAAGAGCAAATACTTTTTTTCTTGTTCCTTCTTTAACAAGAAAGCTATCTTTGTTGACAAAGGTGTTTCTTGAAAGTTTTTAATTTGTGTGTGTCTGTGTGTTTGGCAGGGAGTGAAAGCGAGAGAGGCAGCACTCAGCCCGAGTTCTGTGACTTCCTGACCTCTTCATGTAAAACAGCATGTGGTTCAGTGTCAGTGACTAATACAAAGATATGCCTGCCTGCACGTCTGCTTTGCAGTCCCCACATTTTCTTTGAAAAGATTAGAGCGCTTGATTTTTGCCTGATTAGTCCCATCTTAGGAAACTGTGGGACTCTGGAAACATCATGTGTAGTAAGAATTTAGTTTTTTGCGGTTTGTCTGACTAAACAGCCTAGTTATTGAAGACAAATGTTTTTTGTGTCATAGAATGACACAATAAAAAAAAAAAAAAACAAAGATCCTGCCTTACTCTTCAGGAAACTGCGACTTTTTTTATTCTGCTAGTGTGAAGCCACTAGAGGCAGATTCACCAGAAAGGGCCTTCCCCCTCCTGCACTTGAATGATAAAACAGGAGACTATTGGAAAACCAAGTGTCAAGTGGAGGTCTGGATTGCCCTCTTGACAAGAACGAAAGTCTACTCCGAGTCTGGAAACCCACCTGGTTGGTCGGTACAGAACTTACTCATAAGGAGCCTTCAAAGCTTGGCATTGTGGGAGGATAGAAACCACAATTTTGTCTTCCAGACAACCTGTCTCTGATTTCACATTTTTATTTTTTGTCAAATCTCCTCGTTTCAGCTTTAGATGCACCTAAAATCAGATCAACCTTGTAATATACACTTAGTTGCTAATGTGGTAGTGCCATAATTTGCTTTAACTAGCTTGATTATTTTCAGACCTGTTTATTAATGCCAGTGGGTCACAACTAGGGATAGGCGATATGGGCTAAACGTTTTATCGTGATACTTTGTGACATCTACAGCAACATTGCTAAAAGTGATGATACAAAGTATTTCAAAATTTGTTCCAGTTTTATTAGAAGTAGATTGACTGACTTAGACTCTATACTTTGACGTGCACAAACACAGATACTATGCTTACCCTTTACCAAACAGACCACACCAGTCACACTGAGTAGGTAGTGTGATTGTGAAGCTAAACAGTGTACAACAAATGTATGTATCTAATTTTCAAATGTATTAATAACAAGTTATGCTATCATGGAACCAACAGTGAGCCTCGTGGTAGGACAACCTTGTGTCAAAATAGCACAATTTCACTGTTTCCCTGTATTTACACAAAATTCTTAACAAAAATGTACTGCATGGTATATTTTCTGTTATTTAAAGCAAAAAAGCAACAATTATTTCTATTGCTGGGCAAAGTCATAACATATTGATTATTAGTGTTACAGTACGGTAATTTTTCTATATAACTTTTAGCAAAAATATAGAATAAATACCCACTAAAGTTAATTGTAGCTTTCAAGGCTTACTCAGATTATTACACCTGTTTTCCTTTCTGCTCTTTATAGAATTACAATGAGAGAATACCATGTTGTCTGATCGAGTAGATCCAGCAGTAACTTATAGCATGCAAACTGTAGTAACAGTATCACCTTAAAAAGACTGATGGGTGCCGCTCCTTTAGTTTATGACACCTAGACCTTTTTTGTGAATGGAAACGTTTCCAAACTGCCAAATTTGTCTTTTATGTAAGTGGAAAGAAAAGTGGGGGTGCCTACTTTCAGCCAACTGATAATCAATGCGTAGCAACAGGTGGGGGAGGGGCAGAGCAACATTACTAGGTGCTCCACACAGCTGAAAAAAGGGCAAAAAACTTCGGACCTTTCTTTAGCATCCCCTTAAAAGGATTTCAAATAGCAGATAAAATTAGACAGAAGATTTATATGTGGCTTTGAAATCTTAACTTTCAAAACCCTTGGTATACTTTAATGCTTGTATTACGTTAACTGTAAGGAAATGTGATTATATGACTGTAATACAAAATATCTACCAGCAGGAGGTCACTTGGATTTCTTGATTTCTTTAGTCTGATCAGGAATAATAATCTTCCCGATTTTTATTTAGACAAAACCAGCCCAAATGGGGATCAGAGCCAAAATAAATGGGTTGTTATAGAAAGTTTCCAGAAAGTAAGATACAATTTCTTCAAACTTGAGGTTTTTTTTAACAAGTATTTATCTCCATTTTACCTAAAAATGCATACAGTAATTAAAATGAAACATTAACCCATACTCCCTGGTTTAAGCACTTGAGTACGTGAAACTTAAATGATTATGAGTTAAACATTTTTCTTCTTTTTCAGTTTAGAGAAAAACACAGTCTTGTGCTCAGGCCAAAATAAACCTGGAAAACAATACTGTACAAGAGAAGCCATACTGATGTTGAAGAATCTCCCTCTATCTGGAGTACCTCCTAATAAGTAATAATGTCTTATCTGAACTGAACTAAAGTGCAAACCCACTGTCCTGACATTACAAATATATGAACAAATATATTAATTGGAGGTATATTTCTAATATCAGAAACAGTTAATCAATCTAAAAATAGCAACACACACACGAACACACGGGCAATGGATGGTCCACTCACCCCTTTCTCCCGATTCAGATACTTTTCTGTTGCAGCCGCACCAGTGAACATCTAAGTGACAGTGACAGTAGCAGTGTCAGGACAACTGACATTCTGTCTGTGTGTGAGCTTATGTGTGCGTGTGGTCATGTTTTTCCTCAGGAAGTGATGACCATTAGAAAGGGAACTACACACACACATTTTCTTTCTCTGACAGAGTCTGGGCTCAGCAAAAGTTCAGACAGCAAACCATCATGTGGTCTGAGTGAGTGTGCATGTGTGTGTTTGAGAGTGTGTAATGCCCGTTTCTTCACTGATTATATTTGATATCATATTATACATAGTAACAATGGTAAAGGCTTGTATTACAATGTGGTATGTTCTTAAAATAATATTCTTGAATGTTCATTGTTTTGTGTGTTGTGTGTGTGTGTATATGTGTGCATTTGTGTATGAGGTGGTAGACATCAGATGCAGATGATTTCCTGTTTCTTCATCCTGACAGGCAACCTCATCATGCCTCTTTGGTTGCACTTCTCTCCGTCCTCTCAGTCACTATAGGTTGATGTGACGATGGTGACGCTCTCCCTTTTTCTTCTTCATGTAACATCTAAATGACTAAAACTTTCTGTGCTCACCCTGTAAGCTTTTCAGAATGCCAAAATTTGTTTATAGCAGCTTTTGTACCAACAGATTTTCAGCAGATTTCCTTCATATCAGTAGTACCTTCACTTTATTCTTGCTTTAGTTACTCTTGTGCCCCCATAATAAAACAGATACTGGCTTTTGTAGATTTATCTGATAAAAGGTGGTATAGTCTTTCACTTTGTTGTCCAGTAGGAGGTTTATTTTTCCCCAAAAGCAACGTAAAATGTGGCATCATCTGACTACAACATACGAGACCTTCTGCTGAGCAAATTTCAGTTGAAAAGACAAAAAGGATTACATTTCCTTCTGTCTGAGCGGCAATATATAAGTGATGAAAAAGTTAACTATGTTAGCTATTTTCAATATCAGTGAGAGGTTTAAAATAAGATGAGAGAAAAAACAAAAGCTGTGAGAAGCTACTATAAAGAAAAGTGTATTTTCCGCAGAAGTGTCTATGCTGTTCATGCAGGCAGCTACTCAAACAGGGAGTGAGACTTTAGCAGATAACAGGAAAGCTAAATGTATTACAGCAAAGTTTTGTTGTTTGTTTTTATTGATCTTTCAACCTCTGCTTGTCATTGACCATTTATCATAAAGGGAATACTTACAGAGACTGATGTTTACAGTTAACTACACTTGCTCATTTGGTGTTAATCACTGATTTATGGGTTAAAGACAGTCAAAAATGTCAACTCATTAATCACCGTTTTTGTATTAAAATAACAGCATAATCCAGTTTTATTGTAGAGCTGCTTCACAACCACTCCTCTCTCACACACACACAGTGTCACATCGTCTCTGCTCCTAATATAAATAATAATGACCGGTCATGGGAAGAAGACTCCTTAAGACTGCTGTATACAGTTAAGCCCAAAATTATTCATACCACTGATAGATTTAGGTTTAAAGTAATCTTTTAATTTGTTTTCTGACTGGAAGTAATGTTAACTTTATGGAGATTTCGGTGATGACCCTTCAACCTCAGACCTTTGGAGCACATCACCAAAGATAAATTGTTACAATAACAACAGAAATATGCAACAAAAACTAGTCAGTAAATATAAACAAAGTTTGATTGCTGTAAAACTAATAGACTTTTCGATTTGATTATTGAGAAGTGAATGAATAATTGTCAACATGCCACTTTTTAATCAAATGTAAATAAAATCTTCTTGGAATATGTTTAATACAGCTGTTGATTATTTTTAATGGATCTTCTAGAAAGACAGTAAATATTTTACATTAAATGTCATGGTGCTATCACATTGTTTATCTTACCATATACGCTAATGCTGTTAAAAAAGTGCTATGTGGGTGTAAAGGTGAGGAAATGAAGGGGAGCTTCTGCAACATGAAGTTCTGTCACTTCTGTGAAGTTTTTTTGTGTTGCTTTAGATGTGCTCCCATTCCTAACTGTGCATGTATATGTAGATCAATAGTGTTGAAATTACAGTGTTCTGCTGTGAGTGTAAGTGTTCTTATCCCTTCTACTGATTCACAGCTTAGGAGCCCTCCCCCTTTCAAATTCAATTCAAATTCAAATTCAAAAATACTTTATTAATCCCAAAGTGATTAATAAAGGTGTGCATGGAGGAAGTTGAGGCCACTGTCAGGGCCATTAAACCCTCTACATGTCCCCTTGACCCCTTCCCTTGGCCTGGTTAAGGGCTCAGTCCTCTCATCACTGCCATACTAAATGAATATTTCCAATCAGGTCACATTCCTCCCACTGTAAAATCTACAATTATCAAACCTCTGCTCAAAAAACACACCCTAGACCCCTAGAACTTGGCAAACTACAGACCCATTTCCAACATTCCCTTTATTGTTAAAGTTTGTGTCAGTTTACATTCAAGAGCACCTACATGACAACAGAATTCTGGAAAAATTTCAATCTGGTTTCCGTTCCAACCATAGTATTGAAACAGGTGCGGGTCACAAATGACCTGTTGATGACTTCTGATCGGGACTCTTCTTCTTCACTGCTTATTGTTCTGGATTTCTCAGCAGCCTTTGACACAGTTGACCATTGTGTCCTTCTCCACCGCCTTTAGCATTTTTTTTTCAATTCAGTTTATTTATATAGCAACAATTCACAACACGTCGCCTCAAGGCACTTCACAAAAGTCAGGTACATACATTCCAATTAATCCTAACCATTGAACAGTGCAGTCAGATTCAGCTATTTATTCAAATTGGATAAAAAGTTTTTCTGTCTAAGGAAACCCAGCAGATTGCATCCAGTCAGTGACTTGCAGCATTCCTTCCTCCCGGATGAGCATGTAGAGACAGTGGACAGTCACTGTCGTTGACTTTGCAGCAATCCCTCATACTGAGCATGCATGTAGCGACAGTGGAGAGGAAAAACTCCCTTTTAACAGGAAGAAACCTCCAGCAGAACCAGGCTTAGTGTGAGCGCCCATCTGCCACGACCGACTGGGGGTTACAGAGATATTTTGGATGCCATTAATTATAGTTCTTTAAGAAAAAAGGTATTGGGAGCTCTGCCTTTTACTAAAACAGGAGATACGGTTTTGATTTGATTGCTGTATTTCTATCTTAATGTAGCTAAAATGTCATTCTGGTTGAGTATTTGTTTAGGCTTTCTTTACTTTGGCTAGGTGCAAAGGGCAGAGTAAGTAAAATTTGAACAATTTGGAACTGTGTAAAAATTCACAAATATTTCTGTATATGTAAACATATACGAAAGATTATTGGTTAATCAAGTAAAAAAAAAAAAAGAAGACTGTTCATGTCAAAAATATATCTAATGCAGACAGTTCTGATTCTTAAAAAGTCATTTAGGGGAGGTAGAAAGAAAAATGACATGCCAATTCTGGATTTGTTAGTAGACATTGTTTTTCTAATGTCTTTGCGACTATATTAATCACAGTGTTGTGTTGTTTTTATATTCAGATTTGGATAAGGGCTGAAATGCCATTCAGCGATAAAACGCCATAAATATTGACATCAATTTATCAGCTTTGTATTGTATCACCTTTTATATTATGATTTTTTTTCACTTTGAATGTATATTTTTCTTTGTAATAGACAAGTGTTTTTTCCTACTGTTTGTAGTGATATGAAACATTCGCTTTTTTCTAAATTTGCATCAAATTTACATGACCAAACATTATACAAAAAATGAGAAAGCCCACAATAGTACTTTGTGCTAAAACATCAACTGAATATGACATTCAAAATCACTCCAGAGACTCCAAACTTGTCTGTAATAATAAAAAATTTTGTCAAAAAGGGTAAAGCTTTGATAGGCATTTTAAGTGGTTTCACTTTTCTTCAATTTTCGACTTGGAGATTAAAACTACTAAGAAAATATTTGTTGGTTTTTACCACTTAGATAAAGCTGCACTGAAATAATGCATTTTAACTTGTAAATGTAGTTGCTACTACATATGACCTCTTGTTTTGTCACTTAACTATAAAAACTCTCAGCTATAAAAGCTCACACAACGTGAATGCTCACATCTTGGTAAATCTGCCTCGGTGTTCTACCAGTTGAAAACATATACAGTACAGTGGGTGTGAAGGAATAAACCACATGTGCAAGTTGAAACTGTCTCAGGTGAGGAAAACAACAGTCAAAAATGACTGATAAGATCAGACATTACAAAATTCATTTTCCATCATCTAGTTTTGGTTTTCATCCACATTCACATCTAAATGCTGTTGATCTATGAAGTGAATGAAGCACATAGCTGCAGTTCACATTGTAAAACATACATGACATCTAACAAACTGACTGAAATTTCAAAGGCTGTAATTAAGCTTGCATACCTTCTGCTTGAAAAAACATTTAAACATGACAGCAATGAGAGAATCCAACTCGTCAGGTTTTCAGCTACTAATCCCTAAAATCTTTAAAAATGTCCAGACAAGGCATCATTCGATTGTTTAAAGTTTGGTCAACATTTAGTCATATTAACTGTTTTATTGAAATACCTAGCCTTTTCCAAATGACAAAATGTTCTTTCAGACATTGTTTGTCTGAAAGAACCCCTACATTCAAAGTAGGGGTGAGAATGGCTGACCTACATGCAAATATCCTCTGTGCTTAGCCAAGCAAGATTACCATGAAGCTAAACTGCAAGAGCACATGAGAAGTATTTAAATAGTCTGTGATTTGTAGTGTAGCTGTAGTGCAACAAAATAATATCTAACATAACAAAACCTTAAACCGACGATACTTTAAGTCCAGAACATTATCTGGATCTGGACTGAATGGGAAGTCAACCTGGACAATGTCCTCACCTCATTTTTAGGGTCCTATCATTTTTGTGAAAATAACATACAAAAAAATTAAGTATCAAAGTATTTCATTTGAAATAAAATTAGAAAAAAATGTTGAGGTATTTCCTTACCGCCGGTAATTCCTGGCCTCTGATCTTATCTAGAGGTCATATTTAGACCTTTGAACATGATGTTTTAGGACCCCTGCTCTGAATAGGATTGTTCAAAGTAAGGGGCGAAACACAGTTAACAACTTTGGAAATTTAACATATGAAAGTGCCAAAAGCAACAAGGTACTTACATAATAAAATTGTAAAGTTGTTTATGAAATCTTAATAATAGTTGATAAACCATGTGGTGCCTGATCTGTCACTGTTTGTAAAAACAGTGTAGAATTTCCAGGAATGTGTTTTTCTACTATTTGTGTGAGTTACACAAAATGAATAGACAAGAGGTAAAGGTTGCAGTTGAAGTTTAAAAACAGAGGTATGTTTTTTCCTAAATTTTTATATGCCAAAAATATGAGAACACTTAAAACAGATGAAAAACACAGTAATCGCCATTTATCAGTCTGAAAAGGGTTAAAAGATTATTTCTAAGGCTTTAGGACTCTCGAGAACCACAGTCATAGCTTTTACCCACAAATAGAGAAATTCTGGAACAGTGTAGAGCCTTTCCAGGAGTAGCTGATTTAGCAAAATTTCTCAGATGACACATTGAGGACTCATTTAGCAGGTCAAAAAAAACCCAGAAAAACATCAAAAGCTTGCCTCAATTAAGGTCAGTGTTCAAGATTCAACAATAAGAACGAGACAAAAATTGAGATAAACTGTAAAGTTCAAAGTCTAAAATCACCACTGGCCAAAAAAAACAAACAAAAAAAAAATACAAAGGCTTATCTCACACTTGCCAAATAACATCTTTGTCATATGTTGTAGAGGTATTGTAAAAGTCTGAGCCCACTGTATTGCTTTAGGGCTGGACAACTAGATGTAACTGATGGAGCTATTGATTCTCCTATCTAGCAGAAAATCTTGAAAGAGAAGGTTCGGCCATCAGTTTACCGGAGTCAAATTCCTTGTTTGTATGCACAGACTTGGCGATAAAGCTGATTCTGATCAGTTTGTGACCTTAAGCTATACGCCCCTGGGTAATGCATCAGCAAAATGATATAAAGCACAGCAGCAAGTACACTTCCAAATGGCCCAAAAAACAAAATGACTTGGAAAATTTGGAGAGGCCTAGCGAAAGTCTGGACTTCAATCCGATTGTGAAGCTGTGACCTACACTTAAACAGGCCATTAATAGTAGAGAACCATCCAGTGTGGCTGAATTAAAACAATTCTGAAAATAAAGTGTGCTAAAATTCCCCCATAGCAATATATGAAAAACTCATTGATAGCCCTTAAAACATTTATTGGTTTAACAGGGCAGTTACTTTTTGAAGTTAGTTTGGATTTATTTTTCTGATACTTCTTTCTAAAGTAAGGGATGTCTTTGATAATCTGAAATATGTATATATTTGACAAAAAAGCAAAAACAGGGAAAATCTGTCAGGGGGAAAGTACAACTTTGCAGTAATGTATTTAAGTTACTTTGCTTGTCAGATGAAAAGTCCACTTCTAAATGGCTCAGAGGTGGACCAGTGCGACTGCTGACTCCTTGGTAAGATTTCAGAATATGAAGCAATTGTCCCCCTTGGTGGAAATGCTTTTGGTGTTGATTTTTTTTAAAACTTTGTATAGATTTGACGTTTTGTTTACCCATGAATGTCATGTTTGAAGGTTGTTAAGGACACATCGGTAGACACATGATGAAGATAGAATATTAAATGAAGAAAATGAAGGACTTAAATTGAGGAAAATAAACACAGGAACCAGGACACGAGCTACCCTACGGAGGAAGCTCATTTCAGCCGCTTGTATCCGGGATCTCGTTCTTTCGGTCATGACCCAAAGTTCATGTCCAAAGGTGAAGGTAGGAACGTAGACTGACCGGTAAATAGAGAGCTTTGCTTTTTGGCTCAGCTCTCTCTTCACCACAACGGACCAGCACAGTGCCCCCATTACTACGGCAGCCACACCGATCCGTCTGTCGATCTCCCGCTCCATTCTTCCCTCACTCGTGAACAAGACCCCGAGATACTTGAACTCCTCCACTTGAGGCATGAACTCCCTTCCAACCTGAAGAGGACAAGCCCACCCTTTTCTGGTCGAGAACCATGGCCTCGGACTTGGAGGAGCTGATCTTCATCCCAGCCGCTTCACACTCGGCTCCGAACCGCCCCAGCGCATGGTGTAGGTCTTGGCTAGAGGGGGCCAGCAGGACCATGTCATCCGCAAAAAGAAGAGACGAAATCCACTGGTCCCCAAACCAGACCACCTCCGGCCCTTGGCTTCGCCTAGAAATCCTGTCCATAAAAGTTATGAACAGGACCAGTGACAAAGGGCAGCCCTGCCAGAGTCCAACATGCACCGGGAACAGGTCCGACTTAGTGCCGGCAATGCGGACCAAACTCCTGCTCCGCTTGTACAGAGACCGGCTGGCCCCTAATAAAGGGCCCCCAATTCCATACTCCTGGAGCACCCCCCACAGGGCACCCCGAGGGACACAGTCACCGCCACGCAATGTTGAAGAGGCGTGTCAACCATGACAGCCCTGAAAGAGTCTAACCCCGAGTACCCAGCCTCTGTTTCCACCAGGGAATGCGTGATGGCAGGATTGAGGAGATCCTCGAAGTACTCCTTCCACCACCCGATAATGTCCCCAGTCGAGGTCAGCAGTCTCCCACCCCCAGTGTAAACAGTGTTGGCGAAGCACTGCTTCCGCCTCCTGAGGCACCGGACTGTTTGCCAGAACTGCTTCGAGGCCAACCGATAGTCCTTCTCCATGGCCTCACCGAACTCCTCCCAGGCCCGGGTTTTTGCCTATGCCACAGCCCGGGCCGCGACACACTTGGCCTCACGGTACCCGTTAGCTGCCTCAGTAGTCCCACAAGCCAACCACAACCGATAGGACTCCTTCTTTAGCTTGACATCATCCCTTACTGCCGGTGTCCACCACCGGGTTCGGGGATTGCCGCTGCGACAGGCATCAGCTACGGGCAGCAGCATCGACAACAGATGTGGAGAACATGGTCCACTCGGACTCTATGTCTCCAACATCCCCCGGAATCTGGTCAAAGCTCTCCCGGCTGCTGGGAACGTCTGGCAGAGCCCTCGGCCAGGGACGTATTCAACTCCCACCTCCAGGAGAGCCGGGAACTGAGGAAAGTTTGAATAATAGGCACATTTTGTGTCAGAGAGAGCTGGCAGCATTATAGCAAAGATGTCTTGAATGTTAGTGTCTGGATCATTGGCTGCTCTCTGGGAATCTTAGTTTCTACAAGTATCTGAGGACACGAACCTTCACCTAATTCCCTCAAATAGTTATGCACTAATGGTTTATGAGTCCCTTGAGGCTCTAGATCTTCCTCACTGAATAAAGGAAAGGATGACCAGCCCCCCGCCCTACACACACACAGAAACACAGTCATGGATATACACAAACATTTATGTTTGAGAGGTGATGCACAGTTAACGGGGAAAAGGTGATTAAAAAGGATGGAGCAAAAGAGAAACAGGATAACCGAGAGCATATATAATAAAATAAAGAACTTATACTGTGTATACAGTTGTGTTAACCACTATACTAAACCAGATTCATTATTACTCTGTTATCCTAGGTAAATAAACTTTCTTGACACATGCATAGACTGTAAGGAGGGCAAAAGGGTAGGAAAGGGGAGAGGTACAACGTGGGAAGGGTCGTGCCCTGATACTCAAAGCAAATAGAAAAGACGGGAGTGTGCTGCCTTATGCTGCTGTTTAGCTGGACAATAACAAAGAAACACATGACGTGTCAAAGATTTAATGAACATACTTTAAATATAATTGCCAGGAAAAGTGTGCAAACAGGAAACAGGTATTGAATCTACTTACTACAGAGGAAGATGTAGGGCTTACCCTAAGTGTTTACTGACCTACTCCACAATTCATGCCAAGTTTTTATCCCTTTGCTGAATGGATGAAATAAGAGTTATATAGTAATGGTATACAATTTATACATGGAAGTACAAATACTGTTATTTTATGTCAAAAAGTTAACATGTTAGTGCACGGCAGGTACAAAGACCGGACATTTTACTGTAAAAATTTATGATTTAATAAATAATAATATAACAGTATCATTTCTATCAATATTGTGGTGTGTGAGATAACCTAAGGAAAATAACTAATATTATCAATCACCTTAGCCTAGTCATCCAATTAGGTGTAAACTAGCTACTATATAATCACTTTTTGTAAAAAAAAAAAAAAAAGGTGCGCAACTTTCAAGCTATTAACTTTCTAGACAGGCACCAGTAACCTTGCATTTAAGAAAATTGCTGGAGAAGACCAGCTTCCTTGATCACCTTTGAGAACGACAGTCAGCAATGAAATGTCAGGTGTGGATCAATTTGGCCCCAATGTTAATTCTGACGCACAGCCTTTATATTAATGTGTAGCTCAGATGTAACAGCATAATTACACTGTTTCAAAAGAGAAAAATTATTCAAAATATTTTAAATATTGCAGAAATGCAATAATGCAGTTATTTTGATATCGATTCACAGATACACTTAAGGAAAGTGGAAGAGAGCATGGGTTAGTTGAAAGGCGACGGTGTCAGGCCAGACACCTGAAACCAATGGGCTCAGTGGCATATTATCTAAACAAAACTAAATGCATAAAACCAGCCACATATAATATTGATATAAAATTTCAGTAATATGCCAAAAACTGGCTATTTTATGCCGTTCTCTGCTTGGTTTAAACAACTTTAGAAGCTTGACAAGCTGATTTTAGTACCTCAATGAGTCTGCAGTGTAGTCAATTAGCGATATCAATGGATATCGAGGTTTGAAAAAAGTTATGTTTTTAAAGCTCAAAAAACTTTCCAGAGAAAGTGTCGAAATAAATAGAGTTTTCTTCGGACGTATGTAGCAAAGAGTAAAGCCACACTGCCTCCATTTCACCTGTTACTGAACACTGTCAGATGGCTGGCAGAAAGACAGAGACTTACAAGAAAGTCAAAGTTGGCTGTTATATATTTCATGTCATTAAAAACATGAAGAGTCGTAGAATACAGACCAAAAGAGAACCACACATTACTTTTAATGGGGTAATGCTGTTTTAAAACCAGTGCTTGCAAACTATTAGCAGCTTCTCTGTTAAGCAGGTTGGCTGCCTGAGCAGATAGCCTGACTAATTAGCCAGCAAATATAAGCTTCTTAAACAAGCAGTGTTATTCTTTAAAAGCAGAACAGAAGAAAGACATAATATTCTGCACAATGAGTATATGCAGGGGGTATTAACAGCATATTTCTAAAGGTCTAAGGTTTATATACATAAATGTTAAATGTTTAGGTCTTGTGTAAATGCTGTGACACTATCTAATCGTGGTATTTAACTTTAGGTTATTATCACATTCTGTCCTGTGCCAGCAGCATTGAGATGTACAGGGGTTGGACAATGAAACTGAAACACCTGGTTTTAGACCACAATAATTTATTAGTATGGTGTAGGGCCTCCTTTTGTGGCCAATACAGCGACAATTCTTCTTGGGAATAACAGATACAAGTCCTGCACAGTGGTCAGAGGGATTTTAAGCCATTCTTCTTGCAGGATAGTGGCCAGGTCACTACGTGATACTGGTGGAGGAAAAAGTTTCCTGACTCGCTCCTCCAAAACACCCTAAAGTGGCTCAATAATATTTAGATCTGGTGACTGTGCAGGCTATGGGAGATGTTCAACTTCACTTTCATGTTCATCAAACCAATCTTTCACCAGTCTTGCTGTGTGTATTGATGCATTGTCATCCTGATACACGGCACCGTCTTCAGGATACAATGTTTGAACCATTGGATGCACATGGTCCTCAAGAATGGTTCGGTAGTCCTTGGCAGCGACGCGCCCATCAAGCACAAGTATTGGGCCAAGGGAATGCCATGATATGGCAGCCCAAACCATCACTGATCCACCCCCATGCTTCACTCTGGGCATGCAACAGTCTGGGTGGTACGCTTCTTTGGGGCTTCTCCACACCGTAACTCTCCAGGATGTGGGGAAAACAATAAAGGGGGACTCATCAGAGAACAATACATGTTTCACATTGTCCACAGTCCAATATTTGCGCTCCTTGCACCATTGAAAGCGACGTTTGGCATTGGCATGAGTGACCGAAGGTTTGGCTATAGCAGCCCGGCCGTGTATATTGACACTGTGGAGCTCCCGACGGACAGTTCTGGTGGGAACAGAAGAGTTGAGGTGCACATTTAATTCTGCTGTGATTTGGGCAGCCGTGGTTTTATGGTTTTTGGATACAATCCGGGTTAGCACCCGAACATCCCTTTCAGACAGCTTCCTCTTGCGTCCACAGTTAATCCTATTGGATATGGTTCGTCCTTCTTGGTGGTATGCTGACATTACCCTGGATACTGTGGCTCTCGATACATCACAAAGACTTGCTGTCTTGGTCACAGATGCGCCAGCAAGACGTGCACCAACAATTTGTCCTCTTTTGAACTCTGGTATGTCACCCATAACGTTGTGTGCATTTCAATATTTTGAGCAAAACTTTGCTCTTACCCTGCTAATTGAACCTTCACACTCTGCTTTTACTGGTGCAATGTGCAATCAATGAAGACTGGCTACCAGGCTGGTCCAATTTAGCCATGAAACCTCCCACTCTAAAATGACAGGTGTTTCAGTTTCATTGTCTAACCACTGTATGTCACTTTACCTAACTAACAGAGGTACTAACTCTCACAGCTGGTCCTAAATGTTTGCTTCAAACCAGATTTTTTTATTTATTTTTATTTTTATTTAGCCAGTTTATGAACATCTGTCATTTTGGGACAGAAACTGACATTTTATTTGAACCATGTTAGACCTTAAATCTTGAAACCAAAACAAACCTGAATATATTGTGAAAGATTGTACATATCATCAGGGTTTCTTGTTTTTCAACCCTAATGAACACCTTAAAGCATCCTCTTCAAAATGATTTCCTATTCTTGCACTTCAAAGGAGGTTTGACAATCCATACATTTAAGATGAGCCCCAACTAGAAGGTGACGACATGTGTAACTAGAGCTATAAAAAGACGAAACACGTTTTACAGAAAGTGTGATGCCATTTGGCAATCCTTGTTCCTGTTTTACTTCCATGATTGTTTGACATTTAACATTAATTATCCAATTTTAAATTGAGGGGGTGGATTACTAACATTTTGCATCATTGCCAGCAAGACTTGAACTATTGATGCCTCAGGTGATGCCACATCCAGGGAACCGACTGCAAACCCCGCACACAAAATATATGAGTCACCAGTGAGTTCCCAAAAGAGACCAGGATTTCGACCTAAGGAGCTGCTGTTTACTCCCACATATTTCTAAAAGAGAAATTAGGACAAATGTTGCTGCATATTCCTACTGTCGGTTGACCAATATCTGTGTTAAAGTTCATTGGCAAGAAGATTGGTGTTGTCGGTGGGCGAATATCCCAGTGTTTATCAGAGTGGGTTGTGCACCTATCCATCAGGACATTTAAACCACTCGTGGGTAAATTAACCAACAATGCTTGTGTTGCTGCAACAAAACACAACCCCCAATAGACTTGACCCAAAGAAATTCCAATCTAAAGTGGAGCATTAGCCAAATTTCAATGTGAAAAAAAGCGGTCACATTTAATTTAACAGGACTGGACATGCTAACAGGTCACAAAATGAAAGCAAAATCACTGTCTGACTAGAGATGTTGCTAGACGAATAACAAATTGTGAATTTTCTCTAAAACCTTAGTTGGATGCCTCACTGAAAACTGATACCGTCAGTGCCAGTTTCAGTGTTTTCTGTGATTTCCTGAACTTGAACACACTTGCTCAATAAGAGAAAAAAAAATACACATCATCTGCCCCCTTGGTATAAAGAGCTAGACTGCACCCTTCTGTCTCCCAATGTGTTCAGAGATGCTTTATAAGACGTGCAGTGAAAAGGTCTTTAATGTGCTGTCATCTTCGAGATGGAAAAATGCATTCAGGAATTTGTCAGGTAAATGGACTGAACTTATATAGCACCTTTCCAGTCATACAGACGTTCAAAGTGCTTTATACTAGAGCCACATTCAACCAATCGCACTCACTAACGCTCACACATTCATACGGCGATACGCAGATCGGTAGGCAGCTCGAGGTTAAATGCCTTGCCCAGAGGCCATCAACATATGGCAGGAGGAAGCTGGAATCAAACCCACAACCTTCTGATTGCAAGACAACTACTCTTCCTACTGAGCCACAGTCACCTCGATAATCACTTATTAATACTAAACAAGGCATCCAAACTTAACATATGACCTATTGGCTATTATTTTCAAATATTTGTTAGTGTCGACAGGGGCTTATATGCATTTTGTTTTCAGCATATGAATAAAAAAAAAAACAAACAAAAGAAAAGCTTATTTTTAAGTTTATTTTTTTTATTTATTTCTTGTTTATTCACGTATTTATTGACCTATGTATTTATAATAATGCTTTTTTTTTTTTTTACCAATCCCACTTTTAAATCCATCACTCATTTGCAAACCTGAGAATCTCAAATTAAAATACATTCTTCTTTTTAGTGAGCCACCCGGATGTTATTATTATTTGGCCACCCTTTTTAAACCTTTTTGGAAGTGCCCCTGTCTTTAAGCTCAATTATGCAATTTCCTGACTTAGGGACAGTAAACCACAATTCCTGCTAATACCCAACTGGGCTTTTTTAGTGTACATTTTACTATTGTGTCTTTCGTTCTGACATCATTGTTCTCATACAGTAACTACCAAGGTCAGAGACCACAGTGACATTACAATAACAGTTTGACAGGAAAACAAACTGGAGCAACAACAAAAAATGAGAAACCTTGTTGGGGATAACAACTAGAGCAGGCCAACATAAAAACAATTTTAACTGCAAATGCATCTACCATGACAAAGATGATTTGGAGCAGAAAGTCTGTCTAACAGTTTCATAAGGTGGTAAACATTGTATTATGACACTTCTAACTGAAAGAACCTACAGGGTGATCTAAAAATAATCCGACTAAATGATAGAAAATTCTTGTTCTGATCTGGCTTTCATGTTCACAAGTCAAAGAACTTTGCTAGAAGAGGAGATATAGAAATGACGTAACGAAGATGACGCAAGCGGCTCATGTGTGTTGCTCTAAGCTTCCGCTGTTAATATTAAACATCACAGTTATGAGACAGGCCTGATAGCAAAAAAAGAAATAACTACAATTCAGATTGAATGCAAAGTGTGAAAAGGTAAAAACTGAACATTTGCTTTGAAGTTCTCCTAAACATGAGTCACGTCTCAGATGGCAGGTGTTGTTGTGATCATAGCATTGAGTTGAGAGGTACGGAAGACTCTGTGCTCTATTAAGAGAAAACAAAACCCTGCAAACATGTGCAGCCTACACAACTCCTAAATCAAAGTATCGGTTTGCACTGAAAGATTCTGCTATCACTAAACTGGTCGCTTGTTCACTTTGTTCGTCTCCCAGCTGAAAAGTATGCAGATATGAGTTAAAACCATAATAATGCAAGAAAAAAAAACTACCAATCAAAAAAGACACAAGTTTTATAAATCTCAACCCTAATTGAAGTATAATTAATTCACAGATCTAGGAATAATCTTAAGATTACGTAGCAGAGAGGAGGATAATGTGGTCTGAGAGCGGCATGCCGGCATAAAAGATTAACTAGTACAGCTAAAATTTTCTGTTTGCAATCCATGCTGATGTCCAAAATGTTATTTGATGTCAATAAAAGTCTCATTTTGTGGCCAAAATGTTGCTGTATGTAGACAGTTAATGTTGAAATGATTGGCACTGAAGTTAATAATTACACTCAATTTAAAAAACAGATTGATGACCTTAAAACTAAACCATTAAAAAAATTACTGTTATCTGATAAAATGTACATATTATTAAAATTGTAATGAACTTAACTGGGATGGTGGTGGTGTAGAAGGCAGAGGTTGTTAATTATCTGTGGGCTGATTTGGAGCATACTATTCTCTTTTATCTGGATGTTTTTGCAGAAGCCGACGTTTAGACTTTCTTCCTTCCTTCAGTACTTTGTTTCCGCTCTCTTAATAACTGCATGATATATGCCACTTCTTATGAATTACACAAGATATTTTCCCCTCACCCCAAAATTAATAACAAAACAACATAAAACCTACTAAAAATATGAACCCCATTGTGACCTCGCCTAAATGTACCTCAGTCTGGTGATATTATGTTATCCTTAGAGACGAAAAACTGGCTTTAAGCACGTGAG
Organism: Crenichthys baileyi; assembly: GCA_036173005.1. Lineage (NCBI taxonomy): Eukaryota > Metazoa > Chordata > Actinopteri > Cyprinodontiformes > Goodeidae > Crenichthys > Crenichthys baileyi. The sequence continues at coordinate 101,379 of JAHHUM010000022.1, forward strand.
GTGAACAACAAAAATAATATTCAGCATCTTGAGGCACTCCTTTCATTTATGACAACAGAACAAAGTCCAAATCTCTCTCTGTCGTTCATATACGCAGCCTCTAACACCCACATGTACACGCCCCCAGCTTAAGGAATGATATAACTTGATAAGTGAATAATTGAAGCCATGGAGTTGTTGCAGCACCTGTATTAGACTTCAAGGTGCTCATGGGGAGATTGTGAGACAAGTTATCCCAAGATAAGGGGTCTCAGTGGAGCTGATTAAAGCCATGTAAGATTTGTGACACATCTGGATTTTAGACACATTTGTAGACTTTGTACACAAAAACTTCACATATTTCTTAAAAGAAAATTGGTTACAAAACAATTTCTTTCCAAGCTAATATGAAAGCTAAGCAAAATGTGAATTCGATGAAATAACTACGGAAGCAACCAAGTGTAACTTCTCCAGTTTCTCAACCACAAGTTTATCATGAGTTTTCCCTCTTCGAAACAACCATAATACATTAGTAATGACATTTTAACCTCTGATACACTTTTGTTCTCACAGTCTCATATCTGGTAGGTGAAAAGCAATTAAGCACTTGACAGCTAACATCTGGCAGCTATTTTCTGATTGCTATTATTGATGCAGCACAGGGTTCTGTGATGACAGTACATCTCAGGAATATCTAAAGTTAATCTATAATTATAAATTATGGTGTGAAAATATGCTGATTGTTGGATGTGCTTGTTTGATGAAAACCAGTGAAAAGGCAGTGTAAGTACAACACACAGGAAATACTAAAATTAGCTTTGAGGTCTAAAAATACTGAGGATAATGTACTTTAATTACATTTATATTACACCATTACACGTACTTATCAAACAGTTTTATTTGCTCTAAATGTATAAAACATGTTTTATTTACATTAGACAGACAATATTAATATCACGATAATACTTAATACTTACTGATGGGTATATTATATTTAATCATCTGTTTTGGTCCTTTTTTTACTGTTATCAGATATGAAGAAAATATGGAAAGAAAGAAAAAATTCTTTAACATTCTAATGGGACTAATTGGACTTCCTATTAATTTGAATACCAATTTGAAAGTAAAAATGTGAGATGCACCAATCAATTGGTTATTTTTCCTTGGGTAGCTCCTGTGCTCTGATCAGCAACCAAGTACTGAAACATCTGATGTTTTTATTTCTTCCCATTCAAGAAAGGCATTACCACCAATTACCACCATTTTCTGTCTCTAAACGCCTAATTCAACGATGAGTACTTAGTTGAACTTTTTTTGAGTTTAATAAAAAATATTAGGTAATGATCTTTGATGTATTGCTAAGGGGTGATGTTGTGATTCCTTAATTTTCTGATAAGAATAAACCTGTGTCACTTTTCTTCTTTTACATGTCATAGTTCGAAATCAGCAAATCAGGCCTTTAACTAAGCGGAATGTTGGTATTAGCCAGGACACATTTGAACGGTGCACCTCTAAATAAGTTATGAACGTTTAGCAGTTAAGAACATCTGGTGAGTAGCACTAAACTCCAGGAAAAAAAAAAACAAAAAAACAACGGCTGTCTGAGCATTATTGCTGAGTCACAACTATATTTTTCAAGGCAGGTCACAAATGCAGAAGTCCCTGGATGTTTAGCATACTCTACAAACTCCTCATATGACACAGAAGATAGGGACAAAAGATAAGAATGTGAGACATACAGTATAAGTCACTTCTACTAACATATGTATTTTCTTTTGGAAAACAAACCCCGAGTTTCCCAGCTCTGCAGAACTCCCAGAACTCTGACAGAAAGCCAAAATAACAAACGATTAACTGGACTCACCTGTAGAGAAGCTCTGACCACTTAGATGGTTAAAATCTCTGCCAGGTGTTTGCATGTCAAACTCAGACTCGTACTGTGGCCAAGAGATACACTCTGGTCCGACACCTGATTGTGTGCCAGTTGTCAGTGCTGTGACCGCACCCCCTCTCTATCACCCAATCTGCACGCCGCTGGGAAGCTTGCTACACTGCAAAAAGTGTCCAACCTTCACACTCAACAGCATCGGGTCAGTCACGTTTTAGAATAAGTGGATTATAATACAGTAGGCTACAACTAAACGGGAGTCAGCGTTACATTGTTTCAAAACAATTGTTATTCTTTTAAATAAATCACAAATACTGATTTTGGTTTAAAACAGGCTAGAGCAAGTAATGATAGATGCAAAAATAATCTTACTTAAAAAACTTTAAAGCAGACATGATGAATACAGTTGACTTTTAAGGATTTTGCTCGCGTTTTGTCACTCAGTTTGTAGCCACAACACTCAGCGCAGCAGATTGTGAATCGAGCGGAAGGCGACTGACCTGATCAGTGCGCTGAGCCGCAGAGGACGGAACCCGCACGTTGTTTCTGAGCCTGGATCGGGCTTTTCCTCGGCTGTGTAAATTAGCTGCGCTTACTCTTTAAAACTCCGGAGCCCGGGAGCGGACAGAGGAACGGCGGCGTTGAGGGCGGTCAGGTCCGCTTGCTGGAGAGTGATCTGCTCATGCTGCAGCTGGTGCGGTCGGTGTGCGCCTTCCTCTCTCTCCCCTCCCTCCGATCAGCACAGCCTGTTGGGATCCAGAGGACACGCATGCTGAGGCATCGAGTTACCCTCCAGAGTTCCGATTTATTTAATTAACTGCTTAAACGGATTTTATCAACATAAACGGGTAATGTAAAGACCAATTCACAGAATAATTGTTTCTCATAAGGCACCTATTTTTGTGACAAAAAATAGAGTTAATACAATATCCTTTTCACAGTTTTATATTTAATTCGGCTATCTAAACATTGTTATTGAAAGATCTTCAGGCAAATACTCGAGTGGCTCTCAATTTTTTTTTATAACATTGCCTGCTGTTAAGAGTAAGTTGTCCAAGAACCACCATAACATTTTTAAGTATTAGTGCAACAGTAGTGTTTTGATTTTAACTCATCAAAACAAAGTTAGGAAAAAAGAGTGGACAACGTTTAAATTTACAAGTTGTATGCAGGAAAATTAACAGAATTATCCCCTAAAATTGGAGTTCCAGGTGTTGAGAGGTTTTAAAATCCAATATGGCTTCTTCACAAGCCATATTGGAAGATTAAGTAAAAATGTTAGTTCTTTCATGCTATTCTATACAACTTCCTTTGGTGAAAAAACAGTTTTTGAAAGTACAAAATGCAGAAAAACACATTGTTTTTAGTTTGTATAGGAATACTTAAAGTTATACTAATGACATTTAGTTAGCGATGTCATTGCCCGATCTAAGTTTTGATTTCTGAGCTAAATTGAACGCAGCATATGTAGCCATCAGCATTTGTCTCTGATTCACAGTGGTCATCTCCTATTTCTGCGGGAAGTTTTCCAGGTTTTCTCCTCTGTACGTTTCACTTCAGTAGTTTTCTAGTGAAGCAAAGAAAAATGTGATTTTCAGAATTAATTCTTTTACATTTATTCAGTTAATTATATTGCCAATGTTTCTACTAAGTACAGCTAAAGATTGCTAAAGTACCCATAGAGGTAATTGTGCCACAGTTTGAGAACCATGTTGTGCAACACTAATCAAATTCAATTCAGTTTATTTATATAGCGCCAATTCACCACACACGTAATCTCAAGGCACTTTACAAAGTCAATTCAATTGAATCATAGAGGTTTTAAGTCAGATACATGCATATTGATCCTAATTAGCAAACAGTGCAGTCACATTCAGTTTATTATTTAAACTGGTTAAAAAGTAGGAAATAAACTTTTACTTTTAACTCAGACTAATACAGCTGCATGACACTAGAAACAGTGCCTTCTACTTTTACTGTCACTTAGGATGTGTAAAAAGCCTTTATGTAAATCCATATTTTACTGCAGTAATCCAGTCTTAAACTGAAACTTGAGGACATCTATTCACTGAATATATATGCCACATTAGAAAATATTGTTTTTTCACAAAATTTCAGAAATAGCTGTAAAAATTCTTATAAAACACATGTAACTGAAATATAAAATGTTACTTATGTAAGATAACCAGAACGTTGAAAGAGTTTCAATCTGTAATCAATTACCCTTTTCCCTAAATATGACACTACACAGAGGCCCGTTTCTCCTATTTCACTCTCCAAAATGGAGAAAATAAGAGAAGCATGGCATTCAAGAAAAGTAGGTTTGTGTTAATCTACATATATCAGGAAATTACTACAAGTTATTAACTACGAGGCGACTGTGGCTCAGTGAGAAGAGTAGTCGTCTTGCAATCGGAAAGTTGTGGGTTTGATTCCAGCTTCCTCCTGCCACATATCGATGTGCCCCTGGGCAAGGCACTTAACCTCAAATTGCTTACCGATCAGTGTATGAATGTGTGTGTTAGTGAGTGCGTCTGGGTATGAATGTGGCTCTAGTGTCAAGCGCTTTGAGTGGTCAGTATGACTGGAAAGGTGCTATATAAGTTCAGTCTATTTACCCTCTCACAAACATACACATATTCATAGTCAGACAACAATGAAGAAGTTAAAAACAGCTGGAAACATGATAAACAAGGCTGGATATAGAGCCGAGGTTATTTTTGACAATGCACAAACATTTCAAAAGTCCCTCTGAGAGAACTGGGGTATATTCATGTGATTGAGATTCTGCTTCTACAAAAAAGTTACAAACTTTTCATATATTTTTAAATGAGGGCCAAGAAATGTAGAGGGTACGGTATTTTAAATTGAACAGAAAAATGTGGCGAGATGACCTGCCTCTTCCCACAGTAAAGAAATTATCTTGCTTTTTGCAACTGTTTATTTGTGGACTTTAGCTTCTTATCTTGTTTAAAAAAATATACCTTTTAACGAGGCTACTATTCATTTATTTAACCTATTAGCTAAGCCGACACCTGACACCTTGTGCTAAGCTAATTCATTAAAGCTGGAAAATGGTGTTGAAGGTAGGGCCCTGCTCAGCCTTTGGTTCTGCACTTCAGGAAAGAGCATTTCAGTTTTTTTTAAGGAATTTGAACTACGTTTATTTAATACAAGTAAAGACTAATCAAATAATCCTCAAAATACCATGTGGTTTTTCAACCATGGAATCTGTTTATTCAAGTTAAAACATGCTTTTTTGAGCATTAAGACCACCTTTAAAGATGGTTTTCCTGCTGTAAAGTTGCTGTACCTAGATTGATCTGACCCAGTTTCCTTAACATAAAAATCATAAACAGTTTTCCCTTGATATGGAATAATTCATTACAGATTTGATGTATTGTGGTATTCAAGCTGGACACCATCTGAGGTAGCTATTCCAAAAAATGTTAAAATTTCCCCTTTTGTTTCCACAAGAATAAATGTTTAACAAATCATGAACTGCATTTTAAAGAGTCTGCAATCACAGTAGAATAAGCCGGTCCCCCTTCTTTTATTTATTTTGGAACAGATCTAACCAAAGTCCAGATTCCTTATCAGGAGTCGAGTCCTTCATTGAAGTGCTGAGTCAGAAGCTGTAAATCGGATCCTAACTTCAGCGTCATAGGTTGGCAAAGATCAACATAGGCTATATAATGTGCATGGGAGTTTTGTCAGATAAATGCCATAGAAGGAGTTTACTGATGTAAATTGAATATCCGGGTGAATTTTCACACCCATATTATTTACCTACATTTTCTGTAGCAAAATAATTTACATGAAACAGTTTCTGTGTTAGAAAAGACTTACACTTTACCCAATAATGTCTCAAATTTATTATTTACCTTTTTAAAACATGGTAGAGTAAATAAAAATTTTAAGTAATCCTAATGTTTTGAAGTTTTTTTAGTATTTTATTTACTGTATATACAAACAACAATTAATATATAAATATTCACGAGAGACTAGCTAAGTACAATACTCCTGACAATGAATAATAATATACTACCAAAGTGGGGAAAAATGCTCAAAGTACCAACATATTCTTAAAATATTCAAATACATATTTTAGATGAAAGGATGGCAGAAACAAGCAGTAGGACAAGACAATAAGGTTAGGACTGTCAGGCTTCTTATTGCCGACTTAACCCACATGCAGAGACACTCAGAAAACAAAAACGGTTTAGTTGAAGTTTATTGAAAAACTCAGCAAGGCAGTTATGAGAGCGGTGAACCTAATCCCCGTCACTAAATGAAACAAGGGGGAAAAAGACGGTTAGAGACTGAACCTCAGAACAAGGCCTAAAAGACAATGTTTTTTTTTTTTCCCCGGGGGGGGGCCCGTGGAATCCGCCAAGGAGAGGACACAAAAGTCAGGAGAGGAACTCAGTCTGCCAGGCAGTTTTAGTCCAGGAGGGAGCCGCAAAAAAACCCAACAGAGGTTCTGGTTCGAGGTCCGATCAGGCAGAGGTAAACACTGGAACGGGTAAACAGGAAGAAGTTTAGTGTTTTTCTTTTCTATTTTTAAAAAAAAGCTTTACAATCTCTTTCCACCAAACTTGCAAAAAAATCAGGTTTCAGAGCTGGCCAGAAAGATTACCACAGAGGGCAAAGCACTCAGGAAAGGGAATGCTGGCAATCCATCCTCTTTATGCTTCCCAGCTGATGAACCAAATGAGCCACACCTGTAGTCTCTGGCAATCTCCTGCTGGCAGCATCTAGTGTTGGAACAGTGTTAATAGCAGGAAGCAGATGACTCCAGGTCCTGACACCACCTCCCCCTCAACGGCCTCCACCCGGCTGCCCAGAAGAAGCAGTTTGGGAGGCCAAGAAGTCCTGGACGAAGGAGGGATCGAGAATGTAGGACCCAAGAACGGCCCTCCGGGCCGTCCCCCTCCCAATCGACGAGGTATTGCCATCCACGTCCCCGCCACCGGGAGGCCACAATGCGGCGAGGGGGCATGGCCGGAGGGCAGAGTGTGCTGGTCTGGACAGGCTTCAACTGAGAAACGTGAAAGACGGTGTACGCGGAGACTGGCAGGCAGACAAAGACGAACAGAGGCAGGGCCAACAAGTGAGTCAATTACGTACGGCCCAATAAACCTGGGAGAGAGCTTTCTGGACTTTGACTTAAGTGGGATTGACACGTGCGGCGAGCCAAACCTTCTGACCAGGGTGGTAACTGGGAGCAGGAACACGTCGACGGTCTGCGTAGCGCTTATTTTGGGCCGCAGTACGGAGAAGTGCTCGGGTGGTGGCGTCCCAAACCCGCTTATATCTCCGGATGTGGTGTTGCACCGTTGGAACTGCAATGTCCCCTTCTCCGACAGGAACAGCGGCGGTTGGTACCCCAGGGAGGCCTCAAAAGGTGTGTAGCCGGGGCAAGAGGAGACGTGCGAAAAGTTGGGGGGGCGTACTTTTTATCCACCCTAAGTGGGCACTCCAAAAATTCAGTGGGGGGGTTGGGGGGATTTTACGCCCCGTAGCGCCGCCTCCAATTCTTGGTTGAGACGCTCAACTTGGGCCATTCGACTGGGGTGTGGCCCCGAAGTCAGTGCCAACCTTTGCCCCCAAAGCATCACAGAAAAGGGGTTCTCCGGGGCCCCGGGAAGTGAAAACTGAGGGGCCCCTGTCGGGGGACAAACAACCGGGATGGGGGGTGCCGGCAGGAAAGACATGTTTGACTACCCACTTTGCTGTCTGGAGAGCCGACGGCGACCTCCTGAGTGGGACCAGGTGGCAGGCCTTGGAGAATCGATTGACTATAGTCATTATTACAGTCATTCCATGAGAGTTTGGGAGGCTGGTAAACAAAATCCAAAGGGGGGGTTTGGGGAGTGGGGGAAACCAGGGTCGCTTGGGGACGTTGAGAAGGCGGGAGGCCCCGGGGGCGTTGATTGGAGTTTTTCCCTTTCTGGCGCAGGTAGAGCGCGGGGTTGACGTACTCCCTGTTGTCTTTATACATGGACGGCCACCAAAAGGAAAAACTCCCGGCCGGACGGTTCTAACCTGACTTGGAAAAGGGCGGAGAAAGTGGCCTTTATGGAAAACCAGCAAATCAATCTGGAACCGTACGGGTCAAGAACGTAGGTCCGCCAAGGGGGCCCAGTGCCCAGCCCCCTGGATCGAGGAGGGCTCCCCCCCCGCCGCACCAGGTTCTCTACCAAACCCCAAAGGTTAAGGAGCCAAAACTGTTAAAACCCCCTTTGGCGGGCAGAAGGTTGGGCTCCCCTGTCTTTCAGATCCCCAGGACCGAAAAATCGCGGTCAAACAAAAAACAAAGGCCGGGTTTTAAAAACGTTCTTGAAACCCAGGCCTAAAAGAAAAACCCCCAATTAAAGCAGGAAAAAAAAAGTGCCCCAACGTGATTGACGGGCATTAAGATGTTTTAGCTGACTTAAAATGAAGGGAAAAACCAATTTTTTTTGGTCTGTCCAAACCAAACAGGATGTTAAAACGGCACCCTCCAGCCAATCCTCCCCCCTCCCCAGGGCCAGTTGGACGGCTAGCACCCCCCTGTCTCCCACCTTTTGGTAGTTCTGTTCCGGGGGGCCGGCCCCTCAGTCGTCGTGAGAAGAAGGCACAGGGGTGTAGCCCCCCATCCTGGTCCGAAAGCTGAGAGAGCGACCGCCCCCACCCCGGTGTCCAAGGCGTCGACCTCCAAGTGAAAAACTGCTTCCCCCCCGGAGTCTGGATGTATCAGGACAGGTGTTTTTTGGAGAACTGCCTCTTTCCCCGGGTTGAAGGGCGGCCTCGGCCCCCCACACCACAAAGGTCGTCTTTGGGGAAAATGTTAGCGGGGGAACAGGCCCAGGGGGCCCCACTTGGGGGCTGTGATTCCGTAGAACCTCGGTAGAAGTTGGCGAACCCCAGGAACTCCCTGCAGCTTTTTTCCCGGGGAAAGTTAGGTCGCCCCGGTCCACCACCTGCTCCAAAAAACCATTCCCATGGGCAGAGGGGAACCTGTCCCTCCTCCAAAAACAAAATCCCGGGAAAAAACTGAAGGGGCCGATGATCAAAGTCGCACTTCTCGACCTTGATGTGCAGTCTTTTTCAAGGAGGCCTGTAAAAAAACAAACGTGGCGGCGGTGTTCCTGGAGGCTTCTAGAAAAAATCTAAATGTCGTCCAGGTATACAAACACAAAAATATTCAAAAAATCTCTCAGAACGTCATCGACGAGTGCCTGGAACACTGCTGGAGCATTGCTTAAACCGAAGGGCATGACCAATTACACAAAGAGCCCCAGGGGATTCTTAAACGTAGTCTTCCACTCGTCTCCCTGGCGGATTCGGACTAAGTGGTAGGCGTTTACAGTAATAGCGTTCAAACCTCTGTAATCAATGCAAGGACGCAAACTACCGTCCTTCTTCCCCACAAAAAAGCAGCCTCCCCAGGGGAGATGAGGAAGGACGGATAATCCCAGCAACTAAAGACTCCTGAAACATATTTCTCCATTACCCGTTCTCCCCGGGCCCTGAGATCCTAGAAGACCCGGCTGGAGGGCAAAGGAGCCCCGGGGGAGGGGTTAATGGCGCGGGTCGTAAGGCCGATGAGGAGGGCAAAAGGACAAGGCCCGGGACTTATTAAAAAACCTGTTTGGGGGGCTCATGGTATGGGGGGAACCCTGGTCAAATCTGGGGGGGCTCCTCCCTCTTACTCTCGCCCACAGGGGTTACTAGGGCAGATGGCAGACTGGAAAACAAGAGCTGAGGCATCTCTCAGACCAAAAGCCTCTATGCGTGAATCCACCCAAATTTATATGAGGGCCATGGCACTGGAGCCCAGGGGAAACCGAGGCACACCAGCACGCTCTGAGCGATGGGGGAAAACAAAAAAGGAAACGTGCTCGCAGTGGTTACCAGACAAGATGAGTTCTAATGGCTGCGTACGATGGGTGATTTCATGTAAGGAAACCCCGTCCAATGCCAAAACCCGGCGAGGCTGGGACAACAATTCTGTAGCTATTTGTGTCCTGTTAACCAGATCTTGGCAATCAGGTTTTAAAATCGCACCCGGGGAAATTAAACTAGGGGGGAACAAAAACCCACAGTGTGGCAGTTCAACAAGGGCTGGTAAAGCGTGGGGCAAGGGGTTTAAAAAACAGCGGGGGGGGGTCTGTCGGGTTGGGCCCCTTCAAAACAGCCAGGGGACCCCCCCTTTTGGCCGGATGGGACATGCGGAAATAAAATGGTCAGGAGCACCACAATAGAAACACTGTGGTTAGCCTCCCGTCGCCGCCGTTGCTCACCAGGCAAAACCGGCAAGGGAGATGAGGAGGCTGGTTGAGGGCGCCCCACCGCTCTCTCGGAGCAATACATCCTCCTCTCCCGTTGCCGGGAATCTATGCGGACAGCCAAATCAATATATTTATCCAGCCCATCGGGCTCATTTACAAGCCCTAACTCGTCCTGAACAGCCTCGTCCAGGGACTGAGAAAATGCTGCCTTTAACACGCTTGCGTTGCAGCCTGAGGACGCAGCTAATGTGCGGAAATCGATAGACAAATCAGCCAGTGGACAATTCCGCTGTTTTAACGCCCACAGTCTGCGGGCAGTAAAAGACTGATCTACTGAGGCTACATCAAATGTTTGTTTAAACTCTAGAATGAATTCCTCGTCAGAGACACCAAAATTATTACAGTCAGAGAAGCGTCCCTCCGCCCACCGGAGTGCTCTCCCAGTCAACAACCCCAAGATGTACGAGATCCTACCCTCATCATGTGGAAAAGATCGGGGTGACCGGTTGAACACTAGTGTGCACTGGAGTAGAAATCCATGGCAATCTCCCACCTCTCCGCAGAACTTCTCCGGATTAGGGGAGGTGACGTCACGGGAGAGAAGTTGCTGTTGAGGTGCCCCCCACGGTTGCGGTGGACTCAGGGTTACAGGCGCGTTGGAACAGAGATGCCAGATTGCTGGTTAGTCTACAGCTGCTGATCTAGGAGGGTTTGGAGGGTGGAACCGTGCGTATGGATCTGCTGACTATGTTCGGCTAAGGTTCTCTGTAGAGCCTTTGCTGGGTTAGGCTGGCCTGAGTGCTCTGTCATGCTTCTTATTGCCGACTTAACCCACATGCAGAGACACGTGCATGTGGGTTAACAGGCAGTTAACAGGCAGTTATGAGAGCGGGGAACCTAATCCCCGTCACTAAATGAAACAAGGGGGAAAAAGACGGTTAGAGACTGAACCTCAGAACAAGGCCTAAAAGACAACGTTTCTTACTGGTGGGGGGAGGGAACGTGGAATCCGCCAGGGAGAGGCACAGAGTCAGGAGAGGAACTCAGTCTGCCAGGTTCAGTTCTAGTCCAGGAGGGAGCCGCAAAAAACAACAGAGGTCTGGTTCGAGGTTCGAGGTGTTTTCTTTTCTAGTTCAGAAAAAGCTTTACAATCTCTTTCCACCAAACTTGCAAAAAATCAGGTTTCAGAGCTGGCCAGAAAGATTACCACGGAGGGAAAAGCACTCAGGCAAGGAAATGCTGGCAATCCATCCTCTTTATTCCTCGTAGCTTCCTAGCCCTTCCTAGTATTGGAACAGTGTTAATAGCAGGCAGCAGATGTCTCCAGATCCTGACAAGGACAACGCACACACACTGATTACGTTAATGTTGGCACGTCTGACTATCAAAAAACTTATATATTTTTATTGTATTTTGAACAGGTTTTATGAGGCAATTCTCTGATGTTCGCTGGAATGAAGTTCCACTCGTGAAGCTGAAAATGAACGCTGACTGAAAGTATTCTTTCTTAGAGGAACAATGCACTGTCCTCTTTCTGAAGCTCTTCTTGGTCAATCAGAATTATAATATTTAATTGAAGGAGATGACAGACTATGAATATTTTTTTAAATTATATACATTTGAATATTTTATTATGTTGTCTCAACTTAATAAGTTGTGCTTTTGTAAAATTTTATAGTGGTAAAACTATAATGTTTTTTTTGTCCAATATTTTGATGACTTGTTACAGAACATCTAATGGTTTAAGTATGGTTGTATTGGTCTGTGACCACCTTGTTAAACAGTAGCTGATATGTGACATGACCATAGCGTCCATCTACATTATACTTGCCTGCATAAAAAAGTGTGACCTTATGACATACTGATGGAAGATCATTTATGTCAAGAGAAAAAAAGAATTGTCCTAAAATAGACCCCTTAAATAGATTTAGTTTTATCGTAATCAATAGCTAATAATGAATGATTTGGTTATTATGGTCAAACCAAAGGCTTTGATCTCATGATTGTCTCATACTGACATGATTTATGTCAGTATGAGACAACAGACAATTTGACAGAGTCTATGACGGTAGTAAGACATCCTCTTCCGCTTCTGAAAAGACGTCTTATACAGGTTGCAGCAGATAAATGAGGTCATTTGGAGTATTTACTCGGAAAAAAACTTGACTGTTTCAGTTTGAAGCAGAAGTTGATATAAATGACAAGTTGATTTACGGACCCTGTTATGAATGTTCCTCTGGACATGCGGCTTTAGGTGCGAAAGTTGTTTCATTAGCTGTCAGTTTGCATCCGCCTCTTTCTCTTTATACTGTCTTACATCTGATGGCCGTAGATTAACTCTCAGCACAGAGCTCATTTACTCATTTCTAACTCCTAACCAGACTCTGCTAAAGCTGGTGGGTGGTTTTATACTTAGATTTTATTTTCAGCTAACCTGTCTTTGAATCAAATCTTGTACAAAGCTTTTTGAATTAGAAGAAACGTATCATTATCTTTAGATCGCAAAATTGACCCAGATCACTAGAAAGGTTTTTCTAACTGTTTGTTTAAGAAATTTCAAAGATGATCACATAAAATGTGGCATCATGATTACAAAAAAAGGGGGCAAGTTTTTGGTTAGATTCGGGTTTTAAACTTTCTGTGGTACTGCAGCACACAACAACCACAGTAAAACTGTAATTAAGAGGTCTACAAAACCAAAAAGTCCAGAACCTTGTAAAATTGTTAAAGAGATGTGGAACATTATTTGTCCCCTTATACATTTTTCTGTCACATATAAATGTTTTAGATTATGAAACATCTTTTAGATCAGACAATAATAACCTGAGTAAAATCTTTAAAAAATTTTATTATTAAGGGGAAAAAAAAGCTATCCAAACCAATTCAATCTAACAGTTGGCTGTGCCAGCCTTGGCGGCAGTGATTGCAACCAAGTGTTCACGATAGCTAGCATTAAGTTCTTTTGTTTTTTACACATATAATTTTAAGCCACTAGTGGCCTTTTTGACAATATTTAGGCAGGAAACAGGCAGGGAGAAAAGGTGGGAAAACACATGGCAAAGGTCTCGAATTTATGAATCAAACCCCAAGACCCACAACCTGCGCATATGGGGTCCCAGCTCCACAGCTACACCACACCACACCCCCCACAGCCCCACAGGCTTTACATCACTGTACAGGAATTTTGCCCCACTCTTCTTTGTAGAATTGTTTTTATTAAGCCACAATGGAGGGTTTTCGATCATGAACGACTTCTTGAGGGAAATGCTACAGCATCTCTATCAGACTTAAATCTTTGACTAGGCTACTTCAAAACTTTCATTTTGTTTTTTAAGCCATTTGGATGTGTATTTACTGGTGTGCATCATAATTTTCTCCATGAACCAAGTGGACTTGAACTTACGGTCATAAAGTGGTTCCATCAATTACAGCAGGTTGTCATCATATTACCACCATCATGATTGTTAAATGCTTTTGTCCTGAAATGCTGTGCCAGTGTTACACCAAATGTAATATGACAAAAACCTTCCAAAACGTTTACATAAAGTGTTTTTCCAAAAGTCTTGGGAATTATTATGATATTTTTTGCATTGCTTTTTGGTCAGCCGTGGTTTTTCTCTTGGAACTGTCCCATGGATGCCTTAATTCAGACAAGTGAGGCCTGCAGTGCTTTAACTGTTCTGTTTTGTTTTGCGTCCTTCTGGATACGTCAGCAATGTGCTCTTGAAGTAATTTTAGTTGGCCGGCTACTCCTGGGAAGGCTCATCACTGCTCCATGGGCCTAAGTGTTGTTCACTGAAGTCCCAAAGCCTTAGAAATGGTTTTGTAACCCTTTCCACAGTGACATCAATGACTTTGTTTGGCTTTACAAAATCTTTTAACCTACTTCATGTTGTCAGGCAGGTTCTATTTAAGTGATTTCTTGATCCTACAGGTGTGGCAGTTGTTTCCAGTGTCCTTTAATAAGTTGCTGGGGTTTGGTTTGGACTTTTTTGATGTTTCAATTAATAGATTTAACAGTCAAAGGAAATGGGTTTTTAACCTTGATTTAAAAGAACTCAGTGTTTCAGCATTTTTACAGTTTTCTGGGAGTTTGTTCCAGATCAGCGGAGCATAAAAACTCTATGTTTGGTTCTGGGGATGCAGAGCAGGCTAGAACCAGAAAACCTGAGTGGTCTGGAATGTTGATACAACATCAACAAATCTTCAGCGTATTTTGGTCCTAAGCTCATTAGCCCTTTAACTGAATTATTCTCATTAGTTTATCCCACACAAGAAGATGAGCTGTTACATGACGAGATTTTTATACGTTATACTAGAATTAAATAATTAGGCTATTTTCAAAACTAAACTAAACTTGAAATTTGAACCTGTAGGTTGTCACTTTTAACAGATGAAAGTAAACTTAAATCTCCTTATGGGATGTTTTAAACCCCTTTAAAGTTGTCAGTAAATGTAATTTGAGAATAGATTGAAAGCAGGGAAGTGCAAATGTAAAAAGGTAATTGTCACTGGGTACTCAGCTTGATTTTCCTTTTATTTAATGCTTCATAATTTCTTATAAAAATAGCTCTGATTTTCGTTTAAAAAAAAATGTCTTTCCCTTTTTCCCCCCCTCTTTTCCCAAAAATTTCTCTTTTTAGGAGGGGAAAACAAGAAATTACAAAACACACCCTTTAAAAAGGGGTTTTTCTTGGGCCAAACAAAAATTTCCTGGGGGGGGCCTTTTTTTTTTTTTTTTTTTTTTTTTATTCTTGGGTTTTTACCGGGTTTAAATCCCAGAAGATTAGGGGCTTTTGGAAAAAAATGATTGGGGGGGTTTCATCCAACAAGGGGACCACTGGGGGAAAACTCCCCGGACTCCCTTACATTGGGATTTAACCATTTTTAATTTTTTTATAAAGTGGAAAAAAAAACCCGTTAAATTTTTCCAAAGCCTGGGAGTTTTGGAAAAATAATCCCAAATTTAATAAAGATGTTGCAAGTTGTGATCAAAATAATCAAAAATTTTTAGCTTTCATCCTATAAATAAAATTAAAAAAAAAAAAATTTTTTTAAGAATTTTCAAAAGAGGGTGGGAATCTTGGGATCAATTGGTTAAAATTTCTTTTGTAAAATATGCTTTTTAAACCAAAAACCCACATGCAAATCCGGGGCCCTTGTTTTTAAAACCAAAAATCCGGCAGGTTTGAAAACAAAAAGTTTTTTCCAAATTTTACTTTTTTTTCTGATCTTTCATTAAAAGCCTTTCCCCCATTCATGGCATTGCAAAAGGGTTTTTAATCAGATTTTCCTCATGAACCCGGTGACCCAAATCAAAAAAAAGGAAAAGTTTCCTTTGTCTTTACACCCCCCACATGTCATAGAAATGCCAAAGAGTCAATAATTGAGTTGTTTGTAATTTTGGGTTTTTGGGGCCCCTTTTATTTTATGCTGCACAACATTCAAATTTAAAGAAACCCCCCCCATTAATTGCCCGGGAAATTTTTTCAAAATTTAAAGGGCAAGGGGAACTTGGGTTCTAGTTTTCCAAAGGGTTTTTTTTAATTTTTTTACTTACCCTTTTGGGTTAAATTTACCCAACCAAAAGAAAGTGGGTGTTTCCCCCCCCCCACTGTAAGAACACTTAGGTTAACAAACCCTTTAGTGTGTTTGGGTTTCATATTTTGTTAAAAAAAACAAAAAAAAACAAAACTGTCCCACATTCTCAAAATTTCTTCCCCAATTTAATCCCCCCACTTCGGTCAATGGAAGGGTCAAAGCCCGAAAAAAAATGAAAAAAAAGTTTAAAACATTTTAAAAAGGGGAGAAAAAAAAAAAAAAAAACCCCTCAGAAATAATATTGTATACTGCTCCAAAAATGGCCCTGGGGATTTGGGCCCGACGGGCCTGTCCAAAAATGTAAACCCCCTCTCGCCCCCCTAGACCCGGGTGGAGAAAGAAACAACCCCCCCCCGGGACCCACCCAAAAGGGAAAAAAAGCCGGGGGGGAGAAAAAAAGGACGGTTTTACTGGGCGGGGCTTGAAATGCCCCTCCAAAACTTTTGGGGGTTTTCCCCTTTTTTGAAACCTGAAAAAAAAAATATGTTTTAAAGCCAAAGCAGCCCAAAAAACCCGATCTGGGTTACTTTTACTTCTATCAAGTTATTAAATTACCTATTTTTTTTTCAGAAAGTGTAAAAATCTTTGGGCCCCTAAAAATTGGTAAAATTCCCGATGCGTTCAAATAACCAAAAATTTTTATTTGCCAAAAATTACCCAACACATTTTAAAAAGGGAAATCTGGGGTGGCCCAAAAAAACAAAACAAAAACAAAAAAAAAATTCACCCAAAAAAGGAAAAAATTTTTTTAAAATTATTTAATAAAATAAAATTCCCCGGGAATTTGGGTTTCTTTCTAGTTCCAATAAAAAATGTTTTTTGTAAAATATTATTAACTTAATAATAAATAATATTAATTTGAAAAAAATATATTTTATCAAAGGGGGAAGGGGGTTAAAATATTTTAAAAAATTTGGGGGGGGATTTTATATTTTTTTTTATTTTTTTTATTTATTTTTTCCTAAAATAAATATAATATATATTATATATATATAAAAAAAAATATAAATATAAAATATATAAAATTTTTTTTTTTTTTTTTTTTTTTTTATTTTTTTTAAAAAATTTTTTTTTAAAATTTTACATGTGGGAAATTCGATAAGGGGGCTTGCACAGACTGTTTTCCTGGTGAAAATACGTGCTTTTTTCCTTCTCGTTAAAAAAGTAGCCGTTCACCATTAAACTCTTATTATTATCATTAAGTAAGTTCTTGGCCTACGTTTTAACTTATTAGGAACCAATTTAAAACTTCAAAACAAAGACAGTTATTTATTGTTCAAAATTTGTGAGAGAAAATAGGTAAAAGTTTACATAATTTCCTAAAGTTGCAAACCCTTCTTTTAATTTGTCTCATCTCCACAAGTTCACTCAAAAATATATCCATGCTGTTTTTTGTACCTTAAAACAGTGTGCAGCAACCTACAAGCTGTGTGGTGCTGCAAAGATAGAAATGTCAAAAGAAATATAGGTGAAGTCTTACCAGCAATCTTTTTAAAGATTTGTTTTACAGCATTTGTGGCCTTTATTTTGCCATTTCTCTTTGAATGTAGGCAGACAGGAAATGGGGTGAAGAGTGAGGAAAACATGCAGCACAGCAACTTGCAGATTTAAGTGGTTTTACCTCCATGCAGCTTGTTTGCATTTTGAGCTGCTATGACAGCATGTCTTTTCTTGTCATTCATGTTGCTCAGTATAAAAATGGTTTGTACATACATCCAAACTTCTGTCAAGTAGACAGTTCTGTGAAGTATATGAATTATATTTATCGCTTATGATACGCCCCAGTTTTATAGAACATGTGTCCATTAAAATGGAGGGTGTAAAACATATGGTGTGATCATGCAGAGACAAAAGTCAGAGGCATCAGCGTGGATCTCAGTGAATCCGTAGAATGGTAGAATCACATCTTTATTGACTTTTATCTTTACAGAAAAAAATAACATCATTAGTCACCAGATCATGCAAAGCGATATTGCATTACAAATAAAAACACAATACAAAACAAACAATATATATCTATATATACTGTACCATAAATATGGAGCCTTAAATAAATAAATGTATTTCAAAAAATAAACTTCTTGGGGTGACGCAAACGAATACAATATGCTAAAAATTTACTTTCAACAGTACCGGAGAAAGATAAGCTGACAGGTTGAAATGATCTGCACTAAAATGGGTTGTGTTCAGATTTTTCCCTTTTTTTGACAATGAAGGTAGAAGATGACCTCCAGGTTGTGTTGAATTCACTCCAACTACACAAATAAGATTAGCTACAACCCCCAACACTGAACATCATGCTCCTGACGGCAGTTTAAAAGCAACCTGGGACCAGACCACTGAAAGAACGCTTAAATTAACACATAGACAGGTCCTTTATGTATGATAGTATTCATATGAGGGTGACAGCGCTCAACAGTCATGTCGAGGTGTTATTGCACTACTGTCTCAATGTCTTTTCAATGAGAGTAATCAACAAATTACAATACTGCTGATAGATCTACACAGAGGTGAAACGAGAAATCACCAGTCACAGCAACAGACATGAGTAACAGTTTGAAATGCATTCATTTAGTCAGTCAGGTACCTTACTCCCTCACAGTTACGATCAGTTGTGCCTGTAATGGTTAAACAATGCCAGCTGCTTCAGAGTAAATGAATACATCCCAGTTTGTGATTGACCCAGGTCTGCACAGCTAGTGGACGTAGCTGTGAATCGAAAACATGTTCACAATAAGGCTACAACATCTAGAGAGGAGAGAGTCAACGGAGGGCAAAACTCAACACTGATAGAGCTCCATCTGATCCAAAAGTCACATTTTGAGCCACTTGGAGGAGCCATGCACAACTAGTGAACACAGATGGACACACACACACATACATATATCCAACTCCCTCACAAAAAAGGTGAACTTCAAGGCCTTTTTTAAGGACAAAAACGGGGAAAGCCAGGAAGGGCCTGGCAGTCGGTAGCCAAGGACCAGTGACAACACAGCAGGAGTTACAGAAGAACAAACCCTTTAAAAATATTTTTTTCCTATTTTACTCACAGAGTGACAACATTTACTGAAGGGGAAACCATCAAATGTCAGATTAGGTAAAGTTTCTATAAATCTAGCCACTGAATGAAAATCTATGTCACTGAAAAAAACTTAATTTGTTTTTCTTTAACTGGCTTATGTCCCTTTATAGGTATATATGTTTAGATTTATATATTTTTATAAATACCATATGTACAAGCAATCTTTAATCTTCCATATGTTACTTTCTACATATGTCATTTAATGTTCTATGTGAAAATAAATGTTTTTTGTCTACTATAACATCATCTATTATGTACAGTGCCTTACAAAACACTCATATCCCTAAACCGCTTACTGCCTAAATTTATTTACTGTTATATTAAAAAATGTGTTTTTGCTCTTAAATTGATTCTAAATTAAGTAGAGATTGATAATCTGAATATAGCACATATATCATAATCTGGCATTACACCGACCAATAGATAACAGCAAAATGTTTCAAATGTGATCCTTTTGTATATGTTGAATATGCATCAACAGGGATTAGTGCTATACATGCATCACCTCGGCAATGTGGCGGTTTGAGGTAAATTTGCACCAATAGTCTATAAGAAGTTAAATATTTTCATGTTCTGTCACATTACAACCCCAGAATTTAATTCATTTTATTGGAATTTTATCTGAGACACCAACATAAAGTAGCCAGTAACTGTGAAGTAGAATGAAAATGATGCAAGGTTTTCAGGCTTTATGCAAATCAAGACAATATCTGATTTGTAGTGTACATATGTAATCTGCCCCTTTTACTGTGAAACAACCAAATAAAAGCCAATGCACTTCAGAAGTCATCTAATTCGTAAATAACTGATGTAAATTTGTTTATTGATCAAAAACATGTAATCTGACAAAAGCAAAACCGAAAGAAAATCGGTCATAAATGAATCTTTTTTACAGCAGAGGATGAGCTGCAGAGATCCTATAGATCAAATAAGAGAATCGGTCAACAGGATAACTATTACTTATGCACTGCACAAGTCTGGCCATTTCCTTCTACTTCAAAATTACGCACTACTTAGTGTCTGTCTCACATGAATCTTTAATAAAATACACGCAGGTCTCTGGCTGCAATGTGGTAGAATGTGGAAAAGCCCAAGGGATATACGTACTTTTGCCAGGCATTGTATGAATAACGTAACTCCTTCAAACCAGTTAATCTTTCATTAATCTCTGTATCCAACTGGCCTCGCTGTTACTTGCACTAGGAAGATAAGAGAGGAAATGAACAGGGACAAAGATGTGGGGAATAAAGTACAGTTAACACACAAACTTTACTCTCAGACTGTTTCACATTTAATGCCGATCAGGAAAATTGGCCACTGATTAAAAGAAGGACCAGCATCAATGAGGGGCCAACTGTGGCTCGGTTGTGTCTAGTCAGAGAAAAGGCTAGCAAAGGACTTTCGAAGGTTGCGAATGGTTTCGGCCTTTGCCTCTTCTTGCCCATCGCCACCAGAGCCTGAGACCCCACGGAAGAAAGAGGAGTCGCTAAAGGCGTTGAAGGCATTGGTCAGGGACTGGGACTTACTGGAAGGGAGAAGAAAGGAGGGAGGAGGGGAAGGAGTTATGGGATATTGTAGGAGCATCAGAAGGAAAGGGAAAGAGGGGTATGTGAACATTAATGAGGGTGTAATTATGGAACAAAAACAAAGACGGTAAATCATGACCCTTTTACTGGAGAATAACAATTGGTTGAATGATCAAGATAAAAACTGAGTAAAGTTCTTGTTCTTGCATTATCCACAGCATATTGATAATGTGTTTCTTACTTCAGTAGTGGATGGGTCTTTTGTTGGGGCTGGTCTTCAAGAGATGCCTGGGCTTCACTGGATGCAGCAGGTGCTTCAGTTAAAGTTGGCTCAAGGTTTTGGGATGGAGAGGCTGGTTTGGACTGAGGATTGGCCTGAGCTTGAGACTGGATGTTAGAAGAGGACTGGTTGGATTTAGCAGGGGAATGGACCTGTGCAGGATGGGTGGGATCAGAAGCCAGGGCAGGTTCGGGGCCTTGAGCTTGAGTGGTGGGCTGCGGTTTGGGCAAAGCTTTTGGCGGAGGGGGAGTTTGTGGCTTTGGCTGAAGCTGTGGCTTAGAATTCCTGCGAACAGGAGGGATTGGCTTAGCGGGTGGCGTGGGTTTTGGGGGGAGATCTTTAGGTTTCCCCGGTGCTGCCGATGGAGAGCCTTGCGATTGGGGTTTGGGCTGCTCTGTGGTAGCAGCAGAAGCTTTGGGAGAAGCAGGAGGGGAACCTGAAGCTGCTGCTGGGGCTTTGGTTGGTGGAGAACCTGGAGCTGTGGGTGCTTTAGCTGGAGATGATGCTGAAGCTTTGGACGGGACTGAGCTGGAAGCAGAATCCTGGGTTGACTTTGTCACAGATGGGGCTCTGGTCATAGGGGGAGGCCTCTGCACAGGAGGCTTTGTGACAGAGGCAGCCTTTTGGACTGGGCTTGGTTTCTGAGCCTGGGCTGATTTCTGACCAGCAACAGGTTTCTGGGCCTGGTCGGGCTTAGGTTCAGATGTTCTTTTTGCTGATTCTGCTGTTACATCCACACTCTGAGATTTCAGTGCTGCACCTAAAACAACATAAAAAATTGTATCTTTATTAAAATGCAGTTCTGCCATTACAGTTGCAGTCAGAAGTTCACATATACTGACTGTAGGCATGAACATCAAAGTAATTTGGTCTTTTAATGGATGATTCAAACAATAATTTTCCATAGTTGAATGATTTTACCTATTTCAACTTCTATGATTTTGTAAAACAGGAACTGGAAACAGAATTTAAAGTTTATTGTGAATTGTCACTGATCTATAATCAAAATTACACATACAGGCTCAAACACATACAAACATTTACCTAAATCTCATACTAAGTAGTGGTGTTTATTCTATAACATCCTAATTGACATGACCTAGATCTAAACACGATTGAGTGCAGCAGGTTGTTTTGCATTGCCTATATAAAAGGGATTTGTTGAGAATTTGGCATACCACTCTGTGTTGATGTATGCACACGCCTCGTTTCATACTGTTTTTAGCTAAACAACCACACTCCATGCACAGATATATAGTTTTCACTGCAGCCTATTAGGGGCAATAATGTGCTGGTTTATACACAGAAGAGGAAATAAAGAAAAGAGTCAAAAAGCGAGAATTATGTGATTTATCACCAGAATATCAATACAGGTTTTGTATCCCTGTGTCAAGTGGTGTGGTGTGCAGAAGATGACCCAGGTGGAGACATGATCATTGGATAAACATAATAATTTAAAACAGATGACAACAGAAAAGAACGAGCATGAAAATGGAGAGTATAACAGGAGGATATGGCAGAGAACATTGAGAAGAAGAAAGCTTATATGCTGGAGGAGATGTTAGAGATGACATGGGACGTTAGTGTGACAATCAGGAGAAAATGCAGAGCAGCTGAAGATGAGGGAGGGAGACTAACAAACCTGACTGGAGCTGAACAGAAATTATCTAAATGTACAAGAACATAACAATGAACAAAGAACCTAATACACAACAGAATGAACAAAAATGGCAACAACTGGAGAATAGAAACAACAGGGAAATGAAAAACAAGAGACACAAAAGAACCCAAAAAACTCAAACACTATATCCTAGCACCTTGTGGTCCCTGGTAGATAGGCTTAGGCCTGCCAAGAACTGGAATGTGCTGAAACACCAGTGTCACTGTCCACAGTGAAGTTTAACCATCAACACAGGCCATGAAAGGAGTCCCTGCTCCAAAATCAACACTTTCAAACTCCAATACAATTTGAAGCTTCCTGCAAAACAAATTTATTCTGGAGTTTTATGGTCAGAAGACGCTAAGCTTTTTGGACATAGGAGGAAATGTGTTTGGAGGAGTCATAGAATGGATTTTAAACCTTAGAACACCCTAACCACTCCAAAGCATGGTGATGGTAGCATTATGCTGAGGGGCTGTTTTGCTGTACTTGTGGTTTCCCAAGTGGATAAAGTTACGAAGGTTGAGAATTTCAAACTCCTTTAGCCTCGTCCTGGTTAAAACTGGGAGTTCCAATTCCAAAAGATCCCAAAGACATGCTATGAACTGGTTTTAGAATAAATAAAGGAAACCAACCTCAACCATATTTAAAATTTGACAGGCTCAAAGCTTGGTCCATATCAGGGCCAACTTAAATGACCTCTACCAGCTCTGCCAGGAAGAGTATTCACATAACTGAGTCTAAAACTTGTTGATGGCACCAAAACATATATATAAATATATATATATCCTCTCCACTGTCGCTACATGCATGCTCAGTATGAGGGATTGCTGCAAAGTCAACGCCAGTGACTGTCCACTATCTCTACATGCTCATCCAGGAGGAGTGAATGCTACAAGTCACTGACTGGATGCAATCTGCTGGGTTTCCTTAGACAGAAAAACTTTTTATCCAATTTGAATAAATAACTGAAAATGACTGCACTGTTCAATGATTAGGATTATTTGTAATGTATGTACCTGACTTTTGTGAAGTGCCTTGAGACGTGTTGTGAATTGGCGCTATATAAATAAAACTGAATTGAATTGAATTGAATTGAATTATGAGCCTGGCTATATCATTTTGACCCACTGTGGTTGAGAAAGAAATTCACAATGAATTTGAAGTTGTGCACCCAGTTCTTGTTTATAGAAAGCATTGAGGTTCTATAATGTAATACCATACTACCCAAGAGAAATAACAAATCAGGAAAAGCACAAACTTATTTTGATAATTATGCCTATAGTTAGTATACTTCTGCCTGTATGTGTAAACATCTAAACTAAAAAAATGCATTATACCAAAAAAGAGAGAAAGAGTAGGTTCTTAAATGCAGTAAATATATTACCATCAACATTTCATCAATCCATCAATCTCACACCTCTTGTTCTAGCACTGCAGCTCCAAAATCAGGCATGTTTACCACTCCCCAAAACCAAAGCACAACATGTCATGCCCATTCAAACACTGGCCTCTTAAATATGCACAAATCCAGAGCAATGCAAATGTAAACACAGGTTTGGTCTAAAAGCAGGTCATTAAATATCTAAACTCCGACCAGCAGAGGGTGGAAGAGCAGCTCCTGATTGAACTGAGAGGTAGCACAACTTTTTGTATGTATGTTTGTATGTAAGTATGGAATAGAAGTCAGAGTGACTAAAACACTGATAGCAAAGCAGCAACACCCTAAGAAGTCGCACATGCAGAGCAAAGAAGTGACTGGATCGGGATGAAATTTTAGTGACAAATGATTCCTTTTCCTGGATTCAGGGTTTCGGTTTGACTTCTAAATTGCATCCAAAAGGCTGTCTGGAAAAAGCTGTACAATTTCATAAATTCACACTCTTACAGTTATCCCTTTTATTATGTCCTAAATTGATCTGGGCATGTTCCTGAAAAGTCATCCCAAACAGTCAGTGATATCAGGCAGTCGAACTGCCTCGAGTCTTACATTTGTTCAATGGTTGCTTGTGATTCACGAAGCATAAAAAACCAAGGAAAATAACGTGCACAAACATAAGTGGAAAATAAGATACAATAATAATTTTCTTGGATGCAAACCATCAGTTAGACATAATTGTGGCTCCTGAAAAAATAATGCATTATGGTAGAAATCAGTTTTATCAAGGATAACATGGGATTCAGCTATATATACAATAGGTTTTCTTGTCTTTCAATAAATAAGCAATTCAAAAGTTGTAAAATCTTTTGTAGAATATGTAAACAATTACTTGGTTTGGATCCAAGTGAATAAGGAAGGATACTGTAGAAAAATAGAATAAAGGTTACATCTTTTGAGATCTTTAAAAAATTATCACACCAGGGTTTGTAATTAACAACAATAACAAAAAAAAGATGCTGATATTTGCATTCATTAAAAAGAATTAAAGAAAACAAAATAAATTTCTGTTTTTTAACCACAAAGAACATCTACAATGACCAGACGTTTGCTAACACATAAATCATGGTCTGCACAAGTTATTTAGCTTTATAATAAAAGAACATTTACAAATATTTATCCATGGATCTGCTTTCACTGTAAAACTATTTTAAGTAAAACTGTTAACACTATTTAATGCAAGATTTATATAAATCAGACTACATTCATTTCACACCTTAAAACATAAGTTATACTATTTTAAGACCAGACGATGCCAAAACATTTACCACATCCATGCAAAATAAGAAAATGTTTTTAATGAACATGCAAACACACACTCATGGCAACTTGAGTAATAATGGATTTAATTCAGCTGTTTATGCTGCTGCTTTTGCTGAGGACGTTTAGCTTCAATGCATTAATTCTGATAAGACACTTGTGAAAATCCACTTATGATTTATCTTGCCATGCTAGTACAAATAGAAACTTTATCATAGCTGTCATACAAGAACAATAGACATGTACCCAGAATTACGCAGAAGTGTACAATAATGTCCTATCATCAGTTTCTAATTCTCTCAGAATAATTGATTTTCCATGTTAGTTTGATAAATAAAAGCTAACAGAATCTGCAACACCCTCAGCTGTTAGTAAGCAATGTTTATATGTGTTTCTTTGTTAGTTTTTATTACTTTTCCACACAGCCAGTCCTACATTTAAGACTTTAAGCAGTTGTGTAAGCAACCACATGCTCTCTCTACAATGTGTAAGTGATGCTGAGATTCTCATATAAAGAATTATTTTGGCATTCATGGTGCCTTGCAAAAATATTCATACTCACTTGAATGTTTTCCCATTTTGTCACATTACATTAACAACACACCTAAATTTATTCCATCTGGATTGTGTTTGGGATATCAACACAAGATAGTAAATAATGTTGAGAAAAGAAAAATGATACATGATTTTCAAAATGTTTTTACAGTTCAAATCTGAAAACTGTGAAGTACATTTGTATTCAGGCTGATTTACTCTGATACCCCTAAATAAAATCCAGTGGATTTACCCAAAGAAGTCACCTTTTTGATAAATACAACCCACCTATGCCATTTTACAAGAAAGCCATAACAAATCTAATTTACAGTCTGCCAGTACCCATGTGGTGGACAGAAGAAACATTGAATTTTGTTTGTGTCATACATACAGAACACTGTCAAAGGCTTCCACAGATTTGAGCATACTGTGAATGTGCTGTGAGCAGCAGGGACTTTGCGCGCACAATGACCCTGGGCTTTTGAGATTTCATAGTTGAACGTATCAATTTTCTACGATTCTTGTGACAAATTCCATTTCCCACACTTTCTGCCATGACAACATCGGAGAAGGAGGAAGGGCTAAATTGTTATGTAGCAAAGGAAGAAGGTGCTATAAGCCATTAAACCAGAATAGGGACAAAACAGGGAAATACAACTGGCAGTGTGGCATTAAGAGTGGCAGTGACACTGCGTGCCCTCACAACTGGTTACTCGGAGCAGTGTGTCACATATAAAACAGTTTCTGCTTTGATGTCACACTAAATCCGCCTCGAGTACACCCAACTCTGTGGAAGCCTCTATACTGTGCATCATCCTAAACACATCCCTCCCTCAGTAAAACATTGTGGCAGCACCAAGATGTGGGGATGATTTTCTTCAGTAGGGACAGGGAAGCTGGTTCAAGTTAATGGGGAGATGGATGGAAATCAATGCACAGCAACCCCAGAAGAAAACATGTAAGAGGCTGTAAAAAGCTTGAGACTGGGGCTGAGCTTCACCTTCCTGCAGAACAATGCACCTAAACTTACAGTCAGTGCTAGAGTGGACAGGTTTAGATCAAAGCATTGTCATGTGTTAAAATGGCCTAGTCAAAGTCAAGATCTAAATCACACTTAGAATTTTTGGCAAGACTTGAAAATTGATTCACAGATAATCGTTGCCCAATCTACATCCTCCATGTGTTACACGTGTAACACATAAAATCCCCATAAAAAATTTGGATGTTTATGCTTGTTATGCGACAAAATTTGAAAAATTTTAAGTGGCTTGAATACTTTTGCAAGTCAGTTTAGATAAACATAGTCCAAACCGCAGCTATTAAGAACTGGTTGATGCTGCCGTGTGTGGGGGGGTTATGTCCATTTGGTGTCATAAAACTGCTGGCAATATTTAAGTGCCTTGGTGAGTAGTTTCTTTGCTTATTTTAATTATTGGCAACAGAAAACAAATGTTTCAGAACATGGAGAGCTAATAAATGCAGAATATCAGCGTGTTTTACTGAAATTACCTGTGTAACCATTGGTTACACTCAGCGGCAGTATGAAGTGGTGGAGAAGATTTGTATGAACACTGAATCTGTAAATGTTGCCATCCTCCCTCTTATGGCAGTACTGAATGTGTCAGTAAATGAACAGTGGGTGCTTCAAAACCTCTTGCAGTTAATGGATTTATGCAGACCGTGTTTCTAAGATAGTTTTCACTCTACAGCTGCAGTGCGTTACTGTGGGCAGTGTTGAGACAACCTTGAGGTTGAGGGCGTTGGCCTGAGCTCCTGTTTGGATCTGCCAGTCTTTCCTTAACAGAAGCACTCTGATAAGAGAAGACAGATGGAAGAAAGAAAGCAAAGACACAGATGAGTCAGTTGTGAACTGAGGAGGACCAAAAAAACATCTTATTCATTCAGGCTTTATGAAAGAATTAGTCTATATCATTTTTTCAATTTGCAGAACAGCAACATTTATATAGTTTTGCTCAAAATGCTAGTGTAAAAATGTATCTGTCAATAGTCTAACTGACCAATATTTCCCAGAACAGCTTCATATCTGGGTTGCATGGAGTTGACTCACTTCTGGCACCTGGGAAAAGCTATTCCAGCCCAGGATGATTGGACTACATGCCACATTTCCTCTACATTTTATGGTTTTGACTCTGAAACATAATTTCTGATGTCACTCTACAGATTTTCTATTAGATTAGATTAGGCATTGAGCTGGCCACTTGATAACCCTAATCTTGTTGATTTGGATCCAAGTTGCTGCTTGTGGCTGCGTGGTGCGTTTGGGTTGCTGTCTTGTTACATCCATTTCAGGTGCAATAAAAGTACCTGTTGACACAAGACAACCTGAGCTCTTCGAGTACATCTCCATTTCAGGATGCTCGGGCTGCCATTCTTTACAGTGTGTAAGGGCTTGAATTCACTGTTTGTAGGTCATATGAAAAGCCGTTTACAGCCAAATAGAACAATCTTGCTTTCATTGGTCCAAATAATGTTGCACTCTTTCTCTTTAGGAAAGTCAATGTGTTCTTTAGCACACTTTAACCTCTTCAGCACACAGTTTTTTCAAACAATGCGTTATTTGTGGGGCTACTTGCCAATAGATTGGCATTTCATAATCGGCTTCTAAAAGTCATGGTACTCACAGGTTTCTGTAGACCTTCTTTGATCACTCTGGCTGAATCTTTGCCGTTTTGGCAATTCTTCAGTCCAATTGAACAGTAGTTTCCTTCAGGTGTTTCTGGTATTGGTTTCAATTTTAAAGCATTTAAGATCATTTTAGCTGAGCAGTCCCTCTCCAGTCAACTTTTTAATCAGGCTGTTCTTCTGAACAATGCCTGGAAAGATCACTTTTAAGCACATTTTGACCTTAAACCAGCATTTAAGACTGCCTTCATCCTTAATTATAGGCCACCTATTTTTTATCAGAATGAACAATCTCACTAATTAAACTACAAACTGCTGTTATTTTAAACATTCCCCTTAAAATCAGCAGCATACATGTTATGACTGTGGGTTCTGTTCTTTATCTATTACTCTACTACCCCTAAAAGTAGTAGTAGAAAAATAAATTAACAATAAACAGTGATTTATCTGGTTAGATTTACCACCCATATTAAAGCTCAATTCTGTCACCTGTTGGGGTTGCACGGTTGTTGGCTTCTGGCCTTGAGGAGAGCGAGCAGGCGAGTGGGAAGCACTAGATGACCTGGCAGTTAGTGCTTGGTTCATCTTAGCCAGCACCACCTCAGAAATAAGCTGCCGGTCCTCTGCCTGGTGATCACCAATCAGCTGCATAGATGAGCCCACAACCTGAACAATATGACACAATGTATTATTGGTTGGAGAGATTCTGTGTAACTTTCCCAGATATAAACAATACCATAATTCATTTCAAGAATGTGCTATTGTGACATGAGTGCCTTTTTGCAGCTAACAAAGAATAGAACACAAAATCTGCATTAGCAATAACTTTTGCAGGTCATTTAGCAAAAACTCTTCTATAACCTTTAATCATTTCCTTTTCCAAGTTGTCACAGAGTAAACTGGACATGTGAAACCTCCTGCTGGTTCTGTTTTCAGGCTTTTGAAAATGTAAAAAGCAACAAAGTCCCTGTAGGAAATAGGACATGAAAGATGAATGGGCCTAAGAGTTGACCCGGGAGGCTGGAGTTCAAGCCTTGCCGCTGGTGACCTATATGCAGCCCATGTTTGTCCTGGGGGAAGAGTTAGGGACGGGGGGGATGTGAAGAGAGCTGAAGAAGCAGAGCTACCCTGTAAACAACTGCTTTTTTCTTTCTAATAAATCTACTCAACGAAAAAAGAATCCACACATATGATGTTTCATGTCTAATTCTAACAGGCATTTTACTTTACAGTGTAATTATTGGCATTAAGAAATATTTCTCAAATACTCGCAGATACTGACTGTAGTGGCTTCCTTAGTGCACTCCTATCATTTCTCTCATGCATTAGACTTTGTAATAAAGCAGTAAGTTTTCACTTGTTTCCATATCTCTTCACCTATCTGATCCTACATAGCTCATCCAAATAATTTCATCCTTTCAATGCTTTAGTCTTAAGAAATCTTATGAGTTTACTCTTTCCTGTCCAAAAACATGCCATCCAAGAAAGCTGGATTTGTTTGTCTGCTTTAACAGTTCACCATGTTCAATCACAAATTAATTTAAAGACATCTACAATCCCAATTCCAATGAAGTTGGAACGTTGTGTAAAATGTAAATAAAAACAGAATACAATGATTTGCTAATCCTGTTTAACCTATATGCAACTGAATACGCTACAAAGATAAGATATTTAAAGTTCAAAAATGTTCCAAAAAGTTGGGACAAGGGCAACAAAAGACTGAAAAATTTGAGGAATGCTTAAAAAACACCTGTCTGGAACATTCCACAGGTGAACAGATTAATTGGAAACAGCTGAGTGTCGTGATTGGTTATAAAAGGAGCATCCCCAAAAGGCTCAGTCGTTTACAAGCAAGGATGGGAGAGGTTCACCACTTCGTGAACAACTGCATGAGCAAATGGTTCAAAAGTTTAAAAGTGTTTCTCAACATATAATTGGAATTTATGGATTTCATCATCTAAAGTCCATAATATCATCAACAGATTCAGAGAATCTGGAGAAATCTCTGCACGTAAACAGCAAGGCCGAAAACCAACCAATAAATTACCGTGACCTTTGATCCCTCAGGAGGTGCGGCACTAAAACCCAACATCATTCTGTAATGGATATGACCACATGGGCTCAGAAACACTGCAGAAAATCATTGTCAGTTAACACAGTTTGTTGCTACATCTACAAGTGCAAGTTAAAACTCTACCATGCAAAGCGAAAGCCATATATCAACAACCCCCAGAAACGCCGCGGGATACTTTGGGCCCAGGCTCATCTGAGATGGACTGACGCAACGCGGAAAAGTGTATTGTGGTCTGACGAGTCCACATTTTAGATTGTTTTTGGAAATCATGGACATCTTGTCCTGTGGGCCAAAGAGAAAAAGACTATCTGGATTGAACATTAAATATCTTGTCTTTGTAATGTATTTAGTTGCAGAATTTGCAAATCACTGTGTTCTGTTTTTATTAACGTTTTACACAACATTCCAAAATCATTGGAATTGGGGTTGTATAAACACTTCTAGATGCATATATTTAGTACCACAGTTGACATTTTGGTCCAGCTATTTGTAGCTAGCAACCATAATGATGACTCAGCATTTTCCATGGATGAACAGCCTGAGGTCGTCAAACCATTATGTGGGTACTAAGGGCCAAATAGCATTCAGAAAGAAGTAGCTTTCTCTGAGCACTTTAGAAAGATTCCTACACATTGTCTTATCATGCTGCTTTCTGAGCTGCATATTGAGAACACAATGGCTCAGTCCTGTTGGGTTATAAATCCCAAACGTATCTCAGTTCAATATCAGATTCATTCAGCTGCTAATTTCTGAGGTTCTGTCTGCCCAAAATTGCTAACTTTGTATAGACCTATATTTTAGCTTCTCCCAGACATGGTTATACAGTGCCATCCAAACATTTGTGCACATTTTGTTTTGTTGCAGGATTTCCAGGATTGTCCTGTATTGATCTCCATCTAGCTTCCCATCAAATGCAACCTGTTTCTCTCCCGCGGCTGAAGAAAAGCACCCCAAACCATAATACCATATTTAATGGTATGGTGTTTTTTTAGGGTCATGTCATGTGCCCTGTTGGTCTTCTGCCACACAGAGCAGAAGTTAAATTTAGGTTCATTTCATCAGAGTACTGTCTTTCACGTTTTTATGTAGTTAAACAGGCCTTCTTATAGCTTGGCTGTCTTTTGGTTACCCTATAGTGACAATTATGTGGAGTGCTCACCTAACAATTGTCCTTTCAACAGATTCTCCTGCCTGAACTGGGCATCTTTGGCCAGTGGATTGAACAGTGCATTGTCAGATGTTCGAGGCTTGGAATTTTACATCGATACTGAGATTAAATACAGTGTGAATACTTTTGTAAGGTGCTGTAATTCTCTGCCAGCGAAGAGCCATCATGCCTTTGCTCCCCATTAGTTTATGATTCCCTGGGTCTTGATAGGGGCCCACTCTGACTGCCTGATTGTGCAGGTTGGTCATATGTTGGAATCTTGGTTGCCTCAGAGTGTAAACATGGACCTGGTCTTTTGCCAGACATCGCAGCATACAGTAACCATAAGTAATCTGTTTTTCTCTATTGCTGC
This sequence comes from Crenichthys baileyi, assembly GCA_036173005.1. NCBI lineage: Eukaryota > Metazoa > Chordata > Actinopteri > Cyprinodontiformes > Goodeidae > Crenichthys > Crenichthys baileyi. The sequence continues at coordinate 133,140 of JAHHUM010000022.1, forward strand.
TTCTTCTTTGTTTTCCAAACCTGTATCTGCCTCAGTAGCTCTCTGTCTGACCCTATACATTATACCCTTAATGACACTGTGACAAAAAAAAAGACTTGTATTCATTTAATTCCCGGCTTTCTTTTTAATGCTTCACTATTTTATATTTAGTGCTGACGCCTAGGGTTTGGCAATTTAGACAGTTTCCACATGGAGATGTTACCACTAAATGGCTTGTTTTTCTGAAAGCTATTATTAGAGTGGAGCACATTTTGCCTATAAAAACTGTGGTCACGACAAGCTAATAAAAAATTAGAACATTATGTTAAATGACACTGGACAAAAAAGGCAGAGTAATGCAGACAGAACAGTTTGTTGAGAAAGACAAAACAAATTCTGAAATATATGGGTCTTACAAAATATCAAATTAGCATTAAATGCTGTAAGATTTTATAAATCAAATTAATATTGTGTAGTGAGGTTTGGTTCAAAGAGGCAGACAATGTAAGGCTGGACCATAGATTAAGACCACCAGACTAATGTTAAATGATAGGATGAGGACCTCTTACTATAGCAGTACATAAAGAACCGCTTTGTAACACTACTCTCATAGAGTAGAGTAAAAAAATAGCAGGAGAGAAGGAATACAAACTTTATTTGTCAATTTAAAGGCTTGTCAGCAGCTTCAACCCTGAAAACGTGTTTCAGAGATTTAGTCTCACCTCTGTGATGTAGTCATTACCATCCTTGCCACAGATGGCTTTGACAGCGCAGATATCCAGGCCTCCAAAGATCTCTGAGCAGGTGTCCACCCACAGTTTATACCTGCCACAATGATAAAAATGTGTTGGCTAATAAAAGGACAACCTTTGTTCAGTGCCTTTAGAAAGAGTAAACAGTAGACTGTTTTCTGCATGAAGCAAAACGTTTTGAAACAACTTTTTATGGCTAGCCAAGAAAGGATTTGATCTTGCACACCATTCCAATAATAGTATTTATTTCTTCATCAATTTAGTTCAATAAGCCAGTGCAACCGTTGCTCTTAAGGGCATTCATCTCAACAGTGAACCCTCTAAACTCCCTCTCTTGCTTTCGATGGATTTTGCTGTCTGGAAGACTGAACACAATCAAACTAAAGTAAAAGAAAATCAATATTCAACCAGAGGATAATGATGCTGTACTAATTGGGGTAATCTACTTTTTATAACACAGTCAGACTCACCAATCACTTTAGTCCACCTATAAAAGCACAACTACATATTTCAGAATGTTGGTTTTTACACAACAGTGTTAGTTTTAAATAAACTAAAAGTAATACTTAAAAGAAGTGTTAAATAAGTTTTTCTTTGTGGCTTGTGGCTCGTTTGTTTCGGGGGGGGGGGGGGGTATTAGTTAGAAAAAAAATAACATCAAAAACCAAAATCAAACCAGGTTACTCTAAATTTATGTTTAATAATACTAATGTTAGCAGAAGTGCTTAACTGTCACATTTATATAAGTGGTCATTGGCTCTCAGGTCCCCCTTTGTAGGACCGCTGGTAATATGAATACATTAATTTCAAAACAACGATCATGCATCGATGCATCAGAAATATGAAGAGGTTTCCAAACATCTGCGCTGTTTTTAAGGAGTGACCTTGTTTAAAGCTGAATGAATCCCCTGCTTTGGTGCAAAACTAACTGTGACGTAACACAGCCGGAGTGACATGTGCTGCAGCCATGTGCTGGAACATCACTAATGCAAAAGCACTGCTCACTTGTCGGTCATGGCTACTTGTTCCAACATGGCAGATCCAGTGTTGCTTTTCCAGTTACCAGAGATGGATGTTCGCCTGCAAACAGAGAGGAAATTGAGTGTTAAATGAATATAGACACAAGCCTTTAATTTGAAAATTTCAACATAGTTAATTAATGTCAAACTGCAACAAACACAAATGTTGCAGCAAGGTCAAATTCCTTTTCTATTTTTTTAACATAATAACATAATTGAACTCCATCCCCTAAACTGTAGGCCAATTTTGGTTGCTAATTTTCCCCCACAGTTAAGATCAAAGTGTTCTTTGAAATGTTCTGGACACAGAGGTGCAGAATTCAGACAGAATTACACACCTTAAGAAAGCAACAGACTCACATGTAAGCTTTGTAGTCAGTTCCAATTTTCTGGACCCTGATGTCGTACTTGGCATCTACAAATGGCTCTGTAGTACAGTAGGTCTGAGTGATTGCCACCACGCTTGCAATGTCCTGGAAATCACTCACATTATCCACCTTTACCTACAAACAAATAACATGGAATGTAGAAAATGTTTAATTAGTGTGCAAGCTACTTTCATTGCAAAGGCTGTCATTAAACCTCCTCCACACAATAAAAATGTTAGCCCCTTTCAAGTTAAGGGGCCCATCAGAAAAAATGAGAAATGGATTGATAAAACGTTTTAGAATAAAACAGCATGGGGGTAAATCAATTTGAGAGATGGCTGAGGGAATTAAAAGGCACGGTTATCTGATGGTAGAAGGAAAGATAAGAATTAAAAGATTGAGCAAGAATAAAATCAAGGATAAAGACAAGATGCTAAATACTATATGTGTATCAGAGAGTACAACACAAAAGACAAATTATGTGCTTTTAGGTATAGTTATGCTTTGTTCTAAACATTCTGTCTTTAACATCCTGTCCGTTCTTTCTCTTTCAGTTTTGACTTTAGTTAGTAAAGTGTAATTGTTAAAACTCTTGCATAACCTTTCCTGTATTTCTGGCAGTTTAAAAAGCTAATTATGCATCACTGCACCATAAAAGATTCAACATTCCTTTACCTTTCCCATTCCAGAGTGGGCGTGTCCAATCTTCACCACTACTGGGAAAATTGGTGTTGTAATCTGTAATATAAAAGAAGAAGTAAAGGATGAGTAATAGTGAGTGACAGAGAATAACAACAGTTACATTGTTCCTGGAAACAGTGGAAAAATCCAGTAAAAAACTGAGCAGCTGATTTTTTTGAAGACTGCCTGTGAATCATTGAATTAGGGTTATTTTCTTCTAAAGTCAAAGACCAAACATGAAGCTTAAGCAAAGAATGATAATACAGCGAGGAAAAAAAATAATGAACATCATAATTTTTGTTCAGAAAATATATTTTATTGTGGCTGTTAATAAGAATGTCAACCAGATGTTGGCAACATTGCTAGTAATCAACACATACAAAATAAAATAAACTAATAAATCCATAAATATGTGTAAAAAGGAGCAATGACACAGTGAATAAGTATCAATCAAATAAAAAAGAAGTTGCAAAAAGGCAAAAAAAGCCAAGAACATAGATGCAATCTAACAGGGTATAAATATCAATCCTGTCCCCTATCAGTGCTAAGTAATACAAGCTAATTTAGTTCAAATAAATAACCTATAAAATTGCTCATTACCAAGAAGCACCAGAAGCAGCTCATGATGGGTAAAAGCAAAGATATTTCTTAAGACTTTTAAAATCTTATTGTAGCAAAGCATGCTGGTGGCATTGGCTATTGATATGTTTCTATATGTCTGAATGCTCTAGTAAGCACCATTGGGGCAATATTCCAAAGTATTCCGAAGTATATTCCAAGTGGAAAAAAAAACATAATTTCAGCATAAAGCAGCCACGGCCAGGTAATTGTCACAGGTTAATTGAGAGTAGTCAAAAGAATAGAGTCGTCCAAGAAAAACCTGAAATGAGCAGGTAAAGGTTTTTTTTATGAAAACAAAAAGTAATGTACTGTTGTGAAGTGCTGGTTTGTTGGTGGACCAAAGTGCAGAGAAGGCAGTTGGAGCCATATGGTGAGTAGAAACGTTTTAATAATGAGAACTGGAGAACTTACAGGTAACGCAGGTAAACAGAGAAATCAAGGCAACTGACATGGAGCAGCTAGAAAACAGGCATGGACAGGCTAGGCATAACAAACAGGAGAATCCCGTGGCAAGCAATGAAAACCAGAGAGTTTAATTACAAAGGTAGTGTGGAAAACAACTAAAGAACTAGAAGGGCTAATCAGGTGAAATGTGTAGCGGCTGGTGGCAGGAAGTATGCAGAGCAACTGAAGGAGGGTGGATAATTAACACAGATGAGCATGAAAACACACCATGAACCTTATCTAATACGAATAACTAGAATAACAGCAACTTAACTGGGAACTGCAGAAAAACAGACAAGAAACTCAAAACACAAACACCTAACACAGGCGAATCATTACATGACGTGGTTTTATTTATTGGCTAAAGGATTTTTTAACCGAGAGAAGACGAGTCTGTGGGCAGAATTCTCGCTCTTACCATTAGGACGAAGATACAAAATGCCATATTGTAAGACGAACAGACTGAAAAAATCCTTTATCCCCGCTGCTATTAGGCTGATTAATTCCAGGTCCACACTATAAGGAAATTTTTTTTTAGTGTGTGTATGGCTTTTTTTTTTTCACTGTCTGCACTACAAATTGCCCATTGGGGATAATAAAAGTTTGCTTAACTTGACTTGCTCATAACTACAATGGCCTCTATGTATGCTTAGTGTGCAAAACTTCACTGCCAAAGAAAATCTTCTAAAGCTCATAAAAAATTTTAACACAGAACATTTGGACAACCCAAATGGGAGAACATGGAGGTGGCAACAGCATGGTGTGGGGCTGGTTTTCAGTATATTGTACTGGGACAATTCATGTGGCTGAAGAAAGTATGGATGGATATTTGCTTAGACACCTTTGATAGAAATCTGTAGTTGAAATGGATAGGAGTTCATCAAGAGAATGACTCCAAACACTGGAAGACAGTTTGTGAAGAACAATGAGTAAAGATTACACCTGAGCCATTCATGTGACTAGTTTCTCCACTGCTGACACCTTGACGTTATCATTACCAATTGTTTAATACAATTCAGTAAGCATGTTCAATTCATATTTTCTCTGCTATTCCACTCTATTACGCATAACTTATGGATTCATTTCATTTGATTTCTTTTTATAAGTGGATTACTTGAGTTGTTGCCAATATCTGGTTTATATTTCATGTCATTAAGACATTCAGGAAATATTTACTGAGACATCTGGTTAATTTTTTGTACTTATTTTCCACATGGCATATGCACTACAATTGGAAATCTACACCTTTTCTAATTTCTTTTGTATATCATAAATAAATCATAATGAATACACTCATATTTGTTATAGAAATTTATTAACAAGAAACACAAAATGTATTTAAAAAGAATGATAGTTATTGATGCAGTTGAACAAAAGGGTAAAATTATCCTATATGAATAAGTTATTGGAATTGATCTCCTGTGGAAAACAAGTATCTTTTATATATTTTAAAGCAGCCTTGGGGGTTTAGGAAAAGGCCAGGGATTGTGTTCCTTTGGTAATCCTTTTTGTCCATAATTTCACCGTTAATTTAAATTTAGAAGAGATTTGAACCATTATGCCCCTACAAGCGTCTGGAGGAGATGACGAGCTTCAAAAGAGGGCAAAAGAAGACGCTAAAAGATGCCTTTTTTTTCTCCTGCATTTCAGGAGGCTGTCCCTAAGTTGTTGAGCGCATAAGAGGTTCCCTGTGTGCGACCCTCTCAGCATTCAAGGCCAGAGTGTGAGGAGATTGGGCTATTGTGAGCCTCTCTGTGTGTTGTCTACAGAGAGGGGGGGTGTGAAGAAAGAGAAAAGAGAGCAGCAGTAGTCTTCAACTCGAGTTATTTGCTGAAGCTTGAATTCAGAGGTGCACTTTAAACTTATGAAAACATTTCTATCCACAGCTACCTCCCAGCTCTCCAGAGCTCCTTTTATCTCTTCGACCCCCCTGTCTTATTTGCCACGCAGCCTCTCTGCTGACTGTCGTCCTGACCTGCTTCCCAGGGAACTCAACGGGGCAAGAAGAGGCCGCAGAACATTCATCAAGTGGTGGAACAGTAAGAGGTAGCCAGAGCCATCATGGCCGTGTCCCATGAGAGGAGAGCGTGTCTGGGGCTGGTGGTGCTTCTTTTGCTTGCTGGCATGGACGAAGTTGTGGAGGGATGTAGCTGCCACCCAGCACACCCACAGCAGCTCTTCTGCAGCGCTGAGATTGGTGAGTAATTGAAAAATTAACAAAGAACTAATAAACTTTATGTCTGATTAAAGTGATATAGAGAATATAAAACCTTCAAGAATAAATGAACAACAGAAAATCCATGAATAGATCAATAAACAGGGTACTCATTTAACAGAGGGATAGATCTTTCGTCTTTAACTGTTTTGCTCATTGATCAACTTAGTTTGGTTTGTAGTGGGGGCAAAGACCAAATCCAAACAGTAAACCAAGTCTTGCAATAAATAATCTGTTCAGCTGAACCATTTAAACAATGCCTGCCATAATTTATCTACAGCTAAATAAAATATGATAAAAGACACCTCTTATAAGAGTGTGTGAAAATAACTGGAAAGATATGTGAAAAAGAACAATGTGGTGTCAAATTTATTTCTCCAAATCTTCTTAAAACAACCCTTAAACTCAGTCATTAAAATTAACAAGACAGACTTTCTATCTATCGGCCTCTCTGTCCAGGTTCACCCCCACTATTTTTTTCCTTCTCTAAACCTAAGCCAAAACTAACACTCTGCTTTGAATTTGAGTACTTGGCTCCAGAGTGTGGAAGGCTTGAGTATGTGCCTCTGTCAAAGGTTAAACTCCAGCAGGGGAAAAAAACAAGCAGATAAAGAAGAAAGAAAAATCTTTCTCAGTCTTAATTACTAATTTCTCTCCAATTCCCTACAGGATTTAGAGGATGAGCCTTTTCCAAAGTGCTAAAAAAATGTGTCATTGTGAAAAGGGACGCTGAGCTAAATTAAATCTGGGCTATTGAGATGTGATTTGAGCATTTGGGATCTTTTGTTTTGTGACAGCATGTTCAATTTTGCTAGTTATGACTGAGATGAAGATCCACAAAGTGAATTATTCAAAATTTACAATGATGGTGTTTTCAGGCACTCTTCCTACTGCCACAGCAGAACCAATCCAGACTGCAGCTCTATAGACAGTCAGGTCTTCAATGCAGCAGTATCAAGTCAAGTTTTTGATGAAGGATCTAATTAGTCTGAGAAGACATTCAAGGTAATTAGGGAAATTCCTTTTTTTTATTTTTATAAATGTATCCTTCATAAAAAGCTGACTAACCTTTAGAAGCCAGTAATGAAGCTTGCTAGAAAACCCCTCAAACTAATAGTCTGGCAATGGCTATCCTATAACAGGGATCTGACTCTAGCCATAATTAAAGGTGAAGCCCTTACAGCCTATTTCTTTTATATTCTTTTTTTCTACAGCAAAATATATAGCTTTTGTTTAATTTGTGGCAAGGAGAGCATCCATCAGTCAATAAAGTCTAGCTAAAGGTAAAAGTGAGACAATGTGACACACAAAAACAAGTAGATAATTAAAAAATATTAATAAAATAAGTTAATACAGTATAAAAAATGTAAACTGGAAGTAACTGATTTAAGGCTTATTTGCTGTTGACTTTGTTTAAGATGCTATTATTTAGCCTCGATGTCCTACTTTTTTCATCCAGATAGATTCCTCCTCTCTAGAAATAGAGAAACTGTTGCCTTAGAAATGAACATTTTGACTTTTTATGATTATTCCTAAAGGGCTTTATTAATCTCCTTCACTGTACAACTGTTGCTCTGTTTTATTTGTGAGAGCTTGGAAATGCAAATGATGTCATGCCTGAGTTAAGCATGTTCTAGCTGCAGATCACGCTGCCACAAATACTTTGGAAATGCAAAAAATTGCAGTTCATGGAGGTTGAAAGAGCTAGGTGAATGCAACTGATGAGTGAAAACTTATTGCGAAATCAATGCCTTGACTTACGTATCTAATAATTATCTGACTACTTGAAGGAACTCATACATACTTTGTGTTCAGCTGCTCCATAATTATTAAAAAAACTAATAAAATGAGCGACAGCATAGAAGTCTAACAGACCCGTTACTGACACAGTAGAACACTGTGAATTCCACACCCTTGATCCCAATATACACTGTGTGACAGCAGATTAAATGTACATTTGTTTGTGTGGAGTTCCAGTTGATTTAAATTGAACCCTTTTAACTTCTTGTGCTTATAGTACTGTGCAAAGTCTTGAGACACCAAAGACTTTCTCAGGACGTAAGATGTATTTCACATTTTTTCATGTTAGCCCTTTACCTTATCAATCTTTCTTAGTGTTGTCTTTTGTTTAAATCACCTAAACACCAAACTATAAATCATTTAGGTACTGAAGGACACAAACTCGAAGAATATATGCATAAAGTCTTAAATGCAGATATGATACAATTTAGCAAAGAAGAAACTTGCCAACTCCTAAAAGTATTTCCTCTTTACTGTCTGAGAGGAAAAGTCAAAGACTATTTTGTAAGGAAAATTATTTAAACTGATCAGAAAAAGTACAATAACAACTGTGTTTAGCTTTAATCTTAATTTTAGGATTATATGTTTGGGTGTGATTTAAGGCTTGTACTTGTTTTGATTTTGAGTATATGGATCCCTCTCTGAATAAGCAGTTAGACCCTTTTCAGGTTGGAAACAACTTTCTGAGATCATAAATAAAGTATTTAGTATTGAGACCAAAGCGTCTCATTCCCTGGTGTCTGTGGTCACAACCTCCTGGTTGTTTTTGAGGCACAGGCCAGTGGTGGCCTTAAGTTGACCTGGCAGTGCTGTCAGAGTCGACAAGCTCTGTGAAAAAAGCTGTACATCTGAGTAATATCCCAATGTGTGTACAAACCCTGGATGATTCCCTGGTCAATGTTTGTGTGTTTGTGAGTGTGTTTTTGCTGGACGGAGGCCAGTCCATGCCAACACAGCCTACTCCATCTCTCTCTTTCTTACCGTCTCACTCTCCACCTCATTTCCATGTCTATAGGCTCCATCTGATGGTCTGCATACTAACAATATCAGTGTGAAGGCCTGCTGACAGTCCAGCTTTGTGAGCATGACAAGGGTACCGATTCATCTGGGAGGGGGAAGTTACTTAATACATTAGTTCTCATGGTACAAGTTTGCAATATTTCTCTTTAGCGATATAGCCCTGCAGCAGATGAACAGGCACTCACACTCTGCAGGTGTGTCTGTTTTTCTAAGTGCAGAGCACAGCTGTAGCAACTGAGGTGAGTACAGAACCTCAGGCAGGTGGAAGATGCTTTTGTTGAAGGAAATGCTTTATGAAAATCTCTTTGAGAAGAATCATTTTAGCCAGAGACAACTCATTTGGAAGCTTCTGGTGTTTATTTAGAAAAATTTATTTAAGGATTTTAAATGTTGGTACTGAATAAATCTAAATAGATAAAATCAGTCCAAATCAGGTTTCATTGGTTTTATTTTGTCAAAGGAAACATGAGATTTAGAGGTATTATGCATATCAAATGTACAAATGTGAGTTGGCTTACAGCTGAAACCAGACATTTACATTTGCTATATAAAAAGACACATAACATTTTTTTCTCACTGTCTGACATAACATCAGACTAAACATTTGTGTTTTAGGTCAATTATGATTACCAAAATTATTTCTTTTTGCTAAATATGATAATAATGATGATGATGTTTTTGCTGTCTAAGCCTAAGATGGAGCCACGCCTGTGGATATACTGTAAGGAAACCCATCAAACACACTTCTTCCTTAAATGACATCAAGTGAGGTCATGTCAGATACCTGAAGGTGCCTCGTTCATCTGTTTAACCATTATATTTTGGTATAAACAGCATACGAATGTCCAGCCATCCTACTTATCAGGAATGCATGAACAGAATGAACATGTTTTGGTGTGAAATGTGCCTATCGATCCCAGAATAAAAGCAAAAGACTTTGTGAGGATGCCAGCTAACAGTTGTATAAGAGTGCAATTATGGTCTGAAAGACCACTCAGAGAGAAGAAGCCATGAATACATGTCCTGTGGTCTGATAAAACAAAATATTAATGTTTAGCCCTAATGACCATTGTAAAAGTTTACATGCCTGAGAACACCATCCTAAATGTGAAGTAGGAGGTTGGCAGTATCATGCTGTGTGGATGATTTGCTGCAGGACGGACTGGTGCAGTTCATCAAATAGATAAATGGCAGAATTTCAAGACATCAGCCAGAAGCTTAAAGCTTGACAATCCTGCCACCAGTTTAGTTACAAACTGGCTTAAGGACAACAAATTCGTTGTTTTGGAGTAGCCATCACAAAGCTGTGATCTCAGTCCCATAGAAATTTCGTGGGCAGAGCAGTAAAGGTGTATGGGCCAGGCGGCTTACGAAACCTGATTCTGTTACACCAGTTCTGTATTCAGGTCGGGACTAAAATTCTGTTGAGAGAAGCTTGTGGAAGGACACACACAACGCATATAAGTCGTAAACGGCAGTTCAAGTAAATAAAAGGAAGTGTACGTGAAATTATGAAAGTAATAAAAAATTTAAATGCATTTTTCTTTTGTTATTTTGATAATTAGCAAACAGAAAAAAATATAAATTGTAACTGAATTAAAACAGGAAACTTGACTCAAATGTAATGTCTGTTAGGACTTGCGAGATAGGACCCCAGAATGCAGACGAGCAGGCAGCGTGATGGTAAGTGAAAAAAGATTTAATCAACTAAAATTCACTCACAGATGAGGCAGGAACAAAACAAAAGCAGGCTGGCTAGACAGGCATGGTCCAAAAAGCAAGGCATGATCAGTTAACAAGACATGATTAGAGAAATGTTTCCGTGATGTTTAAACAGAATAGGTGTGTATAAATGAAGTGTGAACCAGGTGAAGCAAGACAGATTAACTAGGTGCAGGTGAACCGAATAAAGTTGATTAACAGAGAACACAACGTGACAGGAGCAAAACATGGCTTGAACAGAACGCAAATCCAAGGAAACAAACTAATAGAACTATAACTAGAAAAACATGAAACAAAAGCATAAACAGGAAAATAATAAACAGAAACATGATTCAAAACTTGAGCAGTGAAAAACATATAAGGAAAAAACCCGAATCCAAAAACCAAACAACCCCAAATCAAAACAATGTCAGACAGTAAAAAAAGGTTTTGTCTTTTGGCACTGTCTATTTAAAGATTGAGTTTCAGCCATAAGTTTGCTATTAATACAAGTGTGTATGCTATAAATTATTGCAAGTGTAATAAGTTGTTTATTCACAGCTGTTGCAAACTAACTATGTTAATATAGCACAACCTAACAACAACGCAGGAAGTGTTACCTGTTGGCACTTCAACTGCTAAAATTACATGTTGGCATCCAGCAATAAGCTTTTGTTTCTGATGAGGCTCAGCTCAAGCTGCGGAGATGACGCCATCACTTCTGGTAAAAGATTGCACTTTTAACATGCGCTTTATTCACACAACAAATATAAAGTCTTCAGGGGTGGTCTTTTTATTTTACCTGTTTCCAGGAACAAAATTAACATTTTCAGAAGATTTAAAGAATGAACGAATTGTTTCAAATCATAAAATGCAAAAAAGATAAATGCACTTCATACAGCTTTTATGGCTGTACAAGATCAATGTTCTTTTGAGCCTAATATGAATTTTCTATTGATTAAAAGCTATAGTTTGGATTAAAAAAAAATGTTGAACCTGTCTTTCTTTTTTGAGTTTTTGTGAAAATGACCTGGTTTATGTAAAACAAAAAGTAGGCATGTTTTGTTTTTTTGATGCCAGGTAGCATATCTATGCCCATCTTGCTTTGTAAGACGATTGTGAAAAAAAAGAGTTACAAACCATTAAACCATTAAAATAAATTCTTTAAGGTAAGAAAAAGAAAACAAATGTATTGTATACAATATACAGTGAATGTTTTTAGTTGGTTTCATTTCTACAAATTATAAATAAACAAGTAAGCGCAAATAATATTAAACGTTAAATTCAAATGTTAAATTTTAATTGAAGTTAAAAAGCAACATGTTTGTGTGGTGTAAGATTTACCTCTAAGTCAGAAATCATAATTAGAAAAAATACCATTTAGCCTGTGGGCTTACCAAAAACTGTAACGTGAAATCAACAGTATAAAAATGTGAATATTTTACTTAATTGTCATGTTGATCTAAAATAAAATATTATGTATAGAAGAGCTTGTGGGTAGGTCCTGGTTAGGCTTTGTAATGTGAGGTATTGGAAACTATTTGATCTCTGATAAAGTACAAGAACTCACTTTCCCAAATCTATTTTTTTCTTACATTGTGTTATAAAATCCATCTAAAAATGTATTGCTTGACTAAATATGTCACCACACAGTATTTGAGCTTGACGTTTTTAAGATTATACTCCAAAAGAATGGAAGAAGTACATCAAAGTTAAAGACAACAGACTAGATATTTGACATTTTCTGCAAAGGCAACAGGTCTGAAGGAGCTATATCTGACTAGGCTTTGCTACACTCGTTATACAGGCTTTTGTCCGCCTTTCTATCTGTCTGGGTGTTCGCCAACAAACAAAAGGACTGAGCTTGGCCTGAGCTAATTTCACAGAACAGCCGGAGCTCCTCCTCCTCTTACCAGCACAAAAAAACGTGGTGTAGTTATGTGATGACCCAAAAGGAAAACCAAGTGGGTGGTTTGCTAAGCCGTGTGTGTGAGGTTCACTCTGTCTCTCCCACTCTCTAATGCTTACATGGTTTTACTCGACCCACTTCTATCTCTTCTCAACCTTTTACCAGTTCGAGACTGGGTCATCTACAGAAGGACACGTTTTTATTTTACAAAGTGAGATTTGTACTTTTTTCTGGGAACATACTCACTAAAATATATTTAAGTATAGAAAGTTAAGGTTGTTACTTATAATAGGTTTCCAGTTTTTTGGCACCAAAAGTATTCATTTGAAAATTACCTCTCCTTGTCCAACTTGACCTTGTAGATGGTGTCTGAATGTTCTCACTACTTTCATCAAACTTTGGTAACCTAATGAAAACTGTTGAACAGGTAGCCAGCAAGATAAGTACAAAAAAACGTAAAGAAATAAAAATACAATCAGTGGAGGATTTGAAAGTTGCAGAAAGACTAGCTTTATGGGTTTATTTCTAATAGAATAACTCAGAAGAAGTTTTATTTTAATGCAGTAGAAATTATTTGTGTGAGAGCTGTAGATAGAGAGCAATATTGCTAATATTGACAAATCCTGTGTGGATAGAAAAATATACCTATTGCACTTCTAAGCCTTTGTTGGGCCGGTTAACTATGACCGGATCGTTGCTGGTGCTGGGGGGAGTTTACTGCAGAGGTGGTTTTAGTTTCAATCGGAAAGGGACACTAATGCCAAGTTTTTTGGATGAGAAAAGTCATTCCGTAGCAACAAATTTATAAATATTATGGGTTCACTCTGCAAATTGTAGACTGAATAATGCAATCTAGTATGCACATAATGTGTACATACTGTATTAGCCTGTCTAGAGTTAGCTAGGACAGAGTGAGCAGAGAGCTACTTGTTATTCCATGAGGGTTTTGAATTTCCTCCCAGAAGACGAGAGTGACACATCCTGTATCACTACTGAGAGGCTGCGACACTGTCACTGTGGGGAGGAAGAGGAGTGACAAACAAAATGGGAGCAAAGGAGGTAGGGGAGGGACATAGATCTGCCTATGTATCCATCAATGCAACCAAATAAATAAAAAAATGAATTATCTAGAATAGTTTTCATGTAAATCACAGCTATCTTGCTTCCAGTTTAATTCATCTGAAATCTTCTTCCTGTTAGCTTATTTTTCCTTTTTTCCTAACAGTGATAAGAGCAAAGATCTCCGGAGAGAAGATTGTGTCGCCTAGCAACAGCTCTTCACCTTACATGAAGATGATCCAGTACGAAATCAAAATGATCAAGGTAAGCTCTGTGGATGGCACAATCAGCTGCTGCTGATCACTTTATTGTGAATACTGCTGCTGCGTACATACATGTCAGCAGGGGTTGGATAGTGTGTCTGTAAAAGTAAATAAAGTATTAGTGATGCAACAAACAAAAGTAATTTAAATGGCTGATAGTGCAGCATCCTTTATTTAATATCCTGCCTTCTTGTGCCCTTCTTTAAGCTGGGTTGAAAAGTGATTGTGACTGCAATATTTCACACTTTATCTCGCTGGCAGGCGTCTTCCAGCCAGCAGTAATGAGACTGGCTGAATCACAAAAGTTTATCCTCAAAATTAAAAAGCAACTAGATTTAACACTTTCCATTCTGAATTATCCAAGCCTGGTACTGTCCAAACTTGGCAGCAAAATTTATTTAGATACATTTTTATTCTTCTGCATTGTCATTTGTAAATAAATTGCTCCAAAATTCTGTTTTAAAGACTGCCATATTAATATTAGGTATCAATACAAAGCATTTTCAATTTCTTTCTATAAATGCCAATATTACCTTCAGTCCTCAAGATACATAACAGATTTTTTTAACCCGTTAAATATAACTGTTACAATTTCTTTGTGCAAAGTCATCAATAAGTTGTCACCCAAATATTCTCACCAAGTAGAACGCAATGAAACCCGATTCTTTAAAGGAATTTTAACACCAGTGAATGGAAAAAAGTAAAAAACAAGAAATCAAATTTCAGTGGTAGTGCACTCTAACGACACATTTTTAATGAGTTAGTGGAACCAAAAATGCTGAAAGGCCACAGATTGCACAATTTAAACGGGACATGAAATAATAAAAGAAAAGAAAAACATTATAAAAAGTTAAAAATTCATCCATTTACACCACTTGCATTAACAAACCTAAAGTTATGCCAAAATAAAATTCAACTAACACAAAAAAATGTCCAGGGCCCAAAAAGGTGCAAATTGTTTTATATGAAATTGCTAAATCTTGACCTACGATGCATTATGTGTTATAATGCATGGTAAACATTAGAATTTTTTTCTTTGCATGAATCAGTAATAAACTCAGAAAAATAAAATGTATCCATTATACACGCTGTCATTAATGCTTCTGAAATATGAAGAGATTTTTTTGTAAGTTTAAATATGCTTAATCATTTCATCTAGCAACACCTCCTCACATTTAACCTAAGAATTTAAAAAACTTCTCTTCTCCTCTGTGTGCCCAGATGTTCAAAGGTTTTGACAGAGCCAAGGACATCCAGTATGTGTACACGCCTGTCTTCTCTTCACTCTGTGGAGTCAAGCTGGACTCCAACAATAAAGCAGGGTATCTGCTCTCAGGTACAGTCTGCAGCCACTATTATACTATTACACTTGCAAAGAAACAATCTGGTGAAGGCACATCAATGTTATTTATTTCCAGTGGAAAAAGAAAGTAGAGGAAAAGTAGCAAAGTCATATAGTTAGAGATGCACTGATTAGGCTTTACATGGCCAAAAATGATTTTCAGTTTTCTTTGAGATCTTATCCCTCTATTCTAATTCTCTTTCTAAGGACTATATCACATTAAATTCTATTTGTGAATAGTTCACTCCAATATAACAATTACAGGCCCTCCACAGCTACTGGTGTCTCAGGAAAGATGTGTACAAAAGGGCAAAAGTGGTCAAGATGCCACTTTTAATATTCTGACTGTAGATATAGAAAAGATTAGGCTATAGCTATAGCTTATGAAGATCAACACAAATCTGTCTCACTTGAATGGCATGTTCTCTTGTCTTACCTGTTTTGAAAAGTGGCCAAGAGAAATGGGTCTGTGCGTCACATCATATTTATACACATTTAGTCAGGAATTTCTGACAAGCAGTTCCTGGACTTTTTGATCTATTTAATAAAGTAATGGATACATGTTAACAATTCTTAGGAGTATCATCAGTAGTGGCACAAATGATTTCATTGAAAAATAAAAAATCTTATTTTAGGATTTTATTTCCCTCACTCAAATTAAACATTGGATTTTTCAGAATTTTTCAATTTGAGATTATGGGACAGCATTAAAAGAAACATTGAATTTAGGTATTTTTACACATCTTTGACAGGGGTGCATATAAGTGATGGCCCAAACCAAACATGAATTATTTGGCAAATAAAGGTCATAGTTTGGAATTCAGCTGAAAAGGTAAAAATTACAAGATTTTCTCCCATTTATGCATCAAATGATCAGTCCAGAAACATTATTTGATTTTCACTAAGCTGTAGAAGAAACTGTTTTTTAATGGTTTATAGACTGAAAAAGTGGTAGAAGAAAAAATTCTAATTATCCAGCATTTTGCCAATCAGATGCAGTCGAGACAAAAGTGGCCACCATTTTGATAATTGGATGACTCACTGAATGCATCACTATTTCATCACTATGTGTTCTTTGGAAAAGGACTATAATAAAACTTTAATACTTTTCTCTCCACTGCTGTTTACTTTAGTTTAGCCAAATAAAAAAAAAAAAACTGAAGCGAAAGCTACCTTATGATGAGACTGGTATTTTATCTTAATTCTTAACCGAGAAGCAACACAGCTTCTTGGATTACTACCTTAACAAAATCATGGCAGCCTAATTACTCAAATTGATGTCTAAAAGCTTTGACATAGAGGTTGTAATTAAAGTTTTTGTTCATGCTATACACTGTTATGAGTTTCAGCAGACTGTCTGATTAATTGCTGGTTATGGGATGTATCTAATCAGGAAGCATGTGGAGCGATGGACGGATTTCTATTGGCCAGTGTGACCTCGTGGAGTTGTGGGACAACTTGTCGTTGTCACAGAAGAAAAACCTTAACTACAGATACCAGATGGGTTGCGAATGCAGAGTGAGTTTACTTGATCTATTCTTTTATTTGGAGTGGCTAAAAATATTCAAATCTCTTGATGTTTTTCACAAGCACAAAGTAGTTCATTGTTGTTATATTTCTCAGCATGTTTTGCAAACTGATATCTAAAAAGTGTGATGTGACACCCCCTTTAAACATATATCTCTCACTAAAATCCATCGCAACCTATTGTAAATAGAGTCCAACTCTGTGTGAGTAAATCTCAGTAGAAGTTCAGCTGTTCTGTGAAGGCCTCAGAGGTTTACTAGAGAACATTAGTGAACAAGCAGCATCATGTAGAGCAAGGAACACAGCAGACAGATTAGGGAAGAAGCTGTGGAGAAGTTTTAAGTATACAGTTACATCATAAAACAAAATCCTAAACTCTAAACAGCACAGTTTAATCCATCATCTGACAAATGAAAAGAGTATGGCACAACTGTAAACTATAAATACATGAATGTCACGACCTAGACCAGAGGTCGGCAACCTTTACAATTCAAAGTGCCATTTTTCCCCTTAGTCTAGCCAAATAAAACTCGTTTAGAGCCACAAATGTTACATGACGTTTCGAAAAAGACAACTTTTAATTTTTGATGAAGATCTACTCTAGAAAATGTGTTGTCATTTCTAAAGAACTAAAACCTTATTAAAAAGAGGATGGATACATTTTCTTCTATGGGATGTTGTTACCTAGGGAAAATTGTGTAAAAATATATATTTTAAAACATTTTTCCAAACTAATGACGAGAAAATTAGATACTTTTGGTTTAATTTTGGTACTGATACTTTTAGTTTAATTCTGTTGTTGAAATTCAATGCAATTATTGCATGAAAAAAACTCCTAAAACCTGCATTTGTCATTATAGTTACAATATAATTAAAAACATGCATTGGTTCTTTTTAGCCAAAGTTATTAAGAGCCCTTTTTAAAGGGCCAAAGAGCCACTTGCTGGCTCCGGAGCCCCAGGTTTCAGACCCCTGATGACAAGCCAGGCAAGAAAAGCATCAGCCCGAAGCAGCCAAGAGGCCCATGTTATCTCTGCATGGGGTTGCAGAGATCCACAGCTCAGGTGGAAGAATCTGTTCACAGGTTCATTATTAGTCTGGGCTCAACAATCCTGGCCTTTATGGAAGAATAGCAAGGAAACCATGATAAATCCAGTTTAAAATTCCCCACAAACCATGTAAGATCATGTAGTGGTGTCTACCTGATCTTTGCAGAAAAAAAGGGTAGAAAACAAAAGCTTTTGCTGTAAAAATATTGCATATTTAGCAGTTTCTTCTCCACTGTTTCAAATATTTTTCCATTAACACAAGGGAGACAAAATCGATCAGCATAATTTCTGTGAATAACATATAAATAATTTCCCTCTCTCTTCAGATCAACACATGCTACATCGTACCATGTGCGTCTACAGGAGAGAATGAGTGCCTGTGGACAGACTGGCTGCTGGATAACAGTCTGAACGGGGAGCAGGCTCGGCAGTACGCCTGCATCCGACGATCGGACACAAGCTGTAGCTGGTACCGGGGTGGACCTCCACCCGAGAAGGACTTCTTGGACATGACCGACCCATGATCTGTAACCGTGACTTTAGAAATCCCCTAAGAAAAACCCAACCCTGCTTTTGTCATATTTAGCATGCGTTTGGCTTGCAAATTAGCAACTAAAATAAGTGAAAGGTTAGCAAATTTATCAAACCTACTGGGTTAAAAGCTGCCGTTAAGCTAATGTTTGCAGAGTTCAGGCAGTTGATCGAGCTACAGGAAAATAAATATTTAAAGTGCAGGGCTTTTAAGCATTTCTCTGACTCATTTCACACATTCCACTTCACATATTGTTACAGAGTGAGAACAGCGGCAGAACATCTACAGCAAATCACTTATTTCTGAGTGAAGGTGTTTGCCTCATTGTAAATGCACTCCTTTTACAAACCCTTATTTTTATTTGTATAATGTACAATAGGTTAAGTAGAAATTTATATTCTGAATTTACAGAAATCTGAAAAAAAAATTCAAAACACTAAAATCATAGGAGCCTGTCCTGAAACAATCTTCCAGGGTCTAATCTGGTATATTTTGACTGCAACATCCTGATGTTGAATTCTTATGGTGAGATCCTGACACAAATGAAAATATCCTGAATATACTGTGCTTTGCAAAGGTTTAAGGCACTTAAACTGAAAAAAGGATGCATACATTGCACTTAGGGAATATTTTTAATTTATGTAAAGAAAGAAAAACAAAAAATACAGTCTTAAGTGTCTTTTTCTTAATGATCTTGGGGGTAACGCCATTTTTGATCAACTCTTTCTTTGCCTTATCTTTGTTTTTATTTGTAGTTTTTCTGTATCTTGATTTTGGAGCTGAAAATGCTGAATGATAAATAGATTTAAATATAAATCTACAGTGCCTAAAACCTTTGCATTCTACAGTTAATGCAAAGAAAAAACAACCCAAATTAACCAATTACTTGTTTTTTTGTTGTTGCGGCACATGAATTATATGACGCAGCTGTTTAAAATAAAATCCTCACAGTTTTATTTCAAAATTTTGAGAATGTAAATATAGTATTAGTATTTAATTAACATTTTCATGGCTAACCACATGTTTATAGTGTAGAGCTTCTTATCCTGCTTAGTTTTCGTGGTGGAGCTCTGTCCTGTTTTTTCTTGTGCCCAGACCTAATCCAGCGCTTTGACAACAGCACAGCTGCCTGTAGAAGCCAAGCCTTTCCTCATTAAAGGAAATGTTATAACAGAACAAGGTTCAGTTTTTAACTCCTTGAAGTGAGAGGACTGTTCACCTCTTTAATTTAGACATCTGCTGAATTGTTAAAGTATTGTTTATTAAAGACTTGCTTAATTAAGGACAGTATTCTAACTGGACCCCTGGCCTTATACAGGATTGCTTCACATAAATTGTACAGATTATAGTGCATTATTACCTGCTGTTGTGGTACATACGGTGCTGTGAAAAAGTAATTTCACCCTTACTGATTACAGCTGTTCTTGGTC
Organism: Crenichthys baileyi; assembly: GCA_036173005.1. Classification (NCBI taxonomy): domain Eukaryota; kingdom Metazoa; phylum Chordata; class Actinopteri; order Cyprinodontiformes; family Goodeidae; genus Crenichthys; species Crenichthys baileyi. The sequence goes on from JAHHUM010000022.1 coordinate 152,851, forward strand.
TTATGTCACATCAGTTTTAGATCACCAAATACATTTTAATATCAGACTAAGACAAACTGAATAAATATAAAAAGCAGTTTTTAAATAATTACTTTACTTATTAGGGACTAATGTTAACCTAATCAACCTCACCCTATGTAAAAAGATAATTTCCCTCTGAATCGAATACCTAATTGTGTCATCTTTGGAGGACTTCTGAGAAAGAGTCGCCTGCTTAAGGTCCATCAACTATAGTAGGTCTTCCAGGTCCTGAAGTTGCAAAACAACCCCAGACCATCACACTACTGCCACCATGTTTGCATGTGGATATCACTCTTTTTCTAAAATGTTAATTGTATGCTTAATGTAATAGAACCCTTTCTTTAATCCGAAGTGGCTTTTAGATTTTGTTTTTTGCCTCTTCAATATTGTTCAACCATGAACACTAATCTTAACTGAAGAAGGTGTTCGTTTGTCATCTCCTGGATGAGTCATCAATGTGGCTAGGCTAATTTTGGTAGGCCAAGGAGTCTCTGTTTTCTCCATTTGTGGATAATGGCTCCCAAAACCTTAGAAATGGCTTGCTAATCCTTTCCAGGTTGATAGATCTCAGCTACTTTGTTTCTCATTTGTTAATGAATTTCTTTAGTTTAGGTTATGATGTGTTCTTTAATGACATCATTAGCCTTCTTCATGTTGTCAGACAGGTTGTCTTTAAGTGATTTCCTGATTGAACGGGTCTGGTAGTGATCGGAGCAAATTGACTAATTAATTAATTAGTTAATAACTAATTAATTTACAGTTTATAACAATTAAACATGTTTTAACAATGAAGTGTTTTTTTCACATAGGACCAGGTTGGTTTGGATAGCTCTTTCCCTTAATAAATGAAATAATTTGAAAGCTGCTTTTTGTATTTACTTCATGTATTCTTGTCTGCTAATATTTGTTGACGGATCTGGAACATTTAAGTTTGACAAAACTTTTTTACAGCACTGTTCAATTTAGTAGGTCAGCCTCAAAGTCAAGTCAACACTGAAATATTTACATTGGATTGAACATTTTCATTTCATATTTGAGATAATAGTCTAAGTATCAAACCATTTAAGCACTCATACCATTATTTTAGTATCACAAAGCCCATGTTAATCATGCATAATAATACTTTATGATTTAATGCAGTATTAAAACAAATTCTGTTCTGTTTTTTACCGAAAGAATTGTTTGGGTTTGTATTTAAGTCTCTGTTTCTGTCTACATAAAGTTTTCTATCTTCATGTACCAAAAAAATGTATATAAAATGTCTCAGTGGAAGAGTGTGTCGCTGCCTCTTTGTTGAGTCCCTTCAGCAACAAAATTCTAACATAACAGGCCCCATGCAGGACTGAGAGATGACTTTAACTGTAAATAATACAGCTGAATACAGGATAAACCAATCATAAAACAAACAAATTCAATAAGGTGTCAGTTTACTGTGAATTTTCGCTAATCCACAATATTAGACTTAAAGGTTTAAATATATATATCCCTGGTAAAATATCCATTTAAGAACTGCACCACATGCTTTTACAGCCGTATAGAGCTTCTGGCGTACTTTTCTACTGTTCATATACACAGTAATGGTGCATGATTTGAAAACTTCCTGGTCTCCGTTTTCATGTAAATGGGAAAAATGCAGTCTTCCTTGTTGGGGAAGCCCTGATTCATGCGCAGTATGACTGCAATCAGCAGAAATTATTGCATACTGCAAAACAGATGCTGACCACTTTAAAACCCACAGAAGAAGAAGGTATCAACAATGACGCACAGCAGAGTAATGTTTTTGCCGCGGACTCTTTTGAATGTGTCCAAGAAAGTGCTATTTTGTACCCTATATTTAAACAGGAAGTGTTGGTACGCATGCACGTTGTTGAGTTTTAAAGAATGCCTACTAGTGGCGTGGCAAGGGTATTGCACTGTTTTCACGTTATAGTGTCGTGTGCATGGAGATCGTAATTAAAACTTTGTCGTGTAGATGTGAAACGGATTAACAATCATGTTTTCAATGTTGCCATGTGCACAGGGCCTTAAACCAGTTTGTTTGCAATGACTCAGGTTTTTAAACATTGTTCACCAGTTTCCACAGTGAAGCCAGTTTTACATCACCATGGGCTGAGAGTGAGCAGACAAATAAATGAGGGTCGACAGAGGAGTCTAGGTTAGCCTGTAACTGTCAAGCATGGTGGTGGTAGTAACATGCTGTGAGAATGTTCTGCAACCATTTGTGCTTCTGAATTGCAATAGTAAGGTGGAATAATGGGAAATGAATGAAGAACTTTTTTTTAACTCTACCCTAAATCAATAGCTTGGCACACAAATGGGTGTATCAACAGGACAATGATATAAAGAAACACATCAAAACTGGTTGTGAAATTATTAAAGCAAGCTCACGTTTTGGAATGGCTCCAACCTAAATCCCAGTTAAAACCTGTTTTAAAGCTCATTCCTTGCCAGGAAACCAAGCAGTTTAAAAAAAAGTCTACCTATTCAGATTCCAAAAAGATTGGTCTAATATCCAGCCGGAACTAGGAGCTTGTTGATGGCAACAGAGGGGTTATGGTCGAAGTTTAGAGACACCATTAAAAGCTAAATTTTAACATGATATGCCTATGTCGAGTGCAGGTAAACCTTTCTCTGGAACTGTCCATTTTAAGGTCATCGGTGACTACATTGTTGGTTGCGAATATTTTGGCGGTGTAGCCTTGCTGCAGACTGACTGATAACACACAACATGGACAAAACTAGAAAACTTTACCATGTCTCTGTAGTTGGGGTAGAATGTCTGGTTGATGAGAGGGAACTTATCCGAACCCAAATGCTTCTGATTGTTGATCAGCTGAGAAAACTGGAGGAAAGGGTAAAAAACAGCAAAGATAAAAATACTCCAAACTAAACTTTTTAACTTCTCGCACTGGTCCATTGAGGATGTGTATTTGTTCTGCAAATGTTACTTACAGCCCAGGGTTTGTCACACAGGTTGTAAATGGAGTCCAGAGAGTTGACTGAAGGGACGCCCGCATACTGAAGACCAATGATCAAGTTCCTAAAATCCTCATTTTGTGCCATGCTGAAGGCGTGTTGGCGCACCAAAACAAAGTCAGGCCTGAATGATCTGGAGCAGGGAAATGGAGAGAGATAAAACAGTAATAGATCTGTATATATTGTGCTTTAACAAGTTGGTACATGCAAATAATTTAACATCACTTTTGATTTGTGTTTGTTTCATTGTCCTCCTGATATGTGGCACTTCTGCTAATAATTACAAGTCTCTATGTTTGTTTGGACATCTATAATTATGACCTTGCACTTCAGTCTGAAGGTTATTTTGGTATTAGGCCTCTAGCTTGGGGTTGAAGCTGGACAGCAGGAGACTGTGTAACCCTCCCACACATTTCGTCCTGTTGGGTAACCTCATGACTAGAAGGTGAAACTAGGCTGTTGGTGACATGTGTCACTGAGGTGGCCAACTGCAGCGTTAGCACTTAGAGGAACTGCAGAGAAATCTGCTGAGGGAACAAGGGAAGCATTACCCTTAATATTTCGAAATGGTAAATGGCAGACGCTAAAAGGTCCTGTAGTTTCAAGCATTTTTGTGTAATTTGTTCTTCCTTGGGCAATTTAAAATGAGTAACTCAAGGCATAAATTAAGTGTAAAAAACCACAGAGATCAAGTCAGAAAAGCAAGTTCTGACCAGCAGGTTGAGGTCAGTCACAATATTGCACTGCAATTCAACTCAGGGTACGGCTGATGATAATGACCAATGACTCGTATTGTCTTGCTTTTGTCTGCGTGTAACTGAGAAAGTGAGGGAATGTGAGATATAGCAGAGAAGCAGAAAGAGGTGAGAAATGACTCTGACATTAAAAGACATGAAGAGTGGCATTATATTAAAATGCCAGAGAGGAACAACTCTGCCACATTGTCAGCGTAACAGAATCTTCTGCAGAATATAAATAGAATTTAACTCAGCTGATGAAGAGGGACAGGTCATACTGTCAGATTGATTTTTTTTGTTATCCCAATAGAAAATTACTCAGTTTTATTGCCCTGCTTAAAAAGTGTGATCTTCTTGAATGCTTCAGACTTTTTCTTGCACCACTGAAAAATGCTTCATCAAGAGGTCTTCTTCTCTTTAGCTGTCCCTAAAACAACAACCTCACCGAGGGCGGTACTGTTTTGCTGTAAAGGGTTGCCTGTCTTGCCAATGTTTTACCTATTTTAGATCATTCAGTAATTTTATTTGGTATTTGTTTTCTATAACTTTGGCTTCCTCCAGGGGAAAAATGCCCAACAGGTCATCTTGTTATTTTAGACCCGATGCATTGCTTCAAATTAACCTACACCTACTTGATGTGTTGGATTCCACCTTTATCCATGAACTATGTGTGGACACTCTGACTGTGAACTTTAATAATGCCCTTCTCGATTTATTGGACTCTTTGTCAAAGTCAAGTCAAGTCAAGTTTATTCATATAGCACTTTTCAGCAACAAGGCACTCAATGTGCTGTACATAAGGAAAAACATTACAATGATACAGATAATCAAACAACAGAGGTAATAAAAAATAAATAAAGAGAATAGAATGATGGATAAGAAAATGAAAGGAAAATTGGACTGAAAACTTAACTAACCTCACCCTATGTAACTCGGCGCTTTTACAGTTTTATGGGAGTTTATTCCAGATTAGTGGAACATAAGAACTAAAAGCTGCTTCTCCATGTTTGGTTCTGGTTCTGGGTATGCAGAGTAGATTTGAGCCAGAAGACCTGAGAGGTCTGAGTGGTTGATACACTGACAACAAGTCTGTAATGTATTTTGGTGCTAAGCCACTCAGTGATTTATAGACTAACAGAAGTATTTTAAAGTCTATTCTCTGAGCTACAGGGAGCCAGTGTAAGGACTTTAGAACCGGGGTGATGTACTCAACTTTCTTAGTTCTAGTGAGGACGCGGGCAGCAGCGTTCTGGATCAACTACAGCTGTCTGATCGACTTTTTAGGCAGACCTTTGAAGACACCGTTGCAGTAATCAATTCTACTAAAGATGAACGCATGAATTAGTTTTTCAAGGTCCTGCTGAGACATAAGTCCTTTAATCCTGGAGATGTTCTTTAGCTGATAGAAGGCTGACCTTGTTACTGTCTTTATGTGCCTCTGAAGGTTCAGGTCTGAGTCCATCACTACACCCAGGTTTCGAGCCTGACTGGTGGTTTCTAGCTGTATTAACTGAAGCTGTGTGCTAACTTTTAAACGCTCTTCCTTTGGTCCAAAGATTATTACTTCAGTTTTGTTTTGATTCAGCTGAAGAAAATTTTGGCACATCCATGCATTGATTTCTTCTAAGCATTTACCCAGCGCTTGAATGGGTTCATAGTCACCTGGTGACATCGTAACATATAGCTGTGTCGTCTGCATAGTTATGATAACTTACTTGTTGTTTATTAAAATCTGAGTTAGGGGGAGCATGTAGATATTGAATAGGAGGGGCCCTAAGATGGATCCTTGGGGAACGCCACATGTAATTTTTGTGGTCTCTTATGTAAAGTTACCTACTGACACAAAAAAGTAAAGTAGGATTTAAACCAATTGAGTGCTGTACCAGAAAGGCCGACCCAGTTTTCCAGGCGCTCTAATAAAATGGAGTGATTGCTGCAGTAAGGTGAATGCCGCAGTAAGGTCCAATAATACCAGCACTGTGGTTCTTCCACAGTCTGCATTTATACGGATGTCATTGAACACCTTGACAAGAGCAGTCTCTGTACTGTGGTGAGCACAGAAGCCTGACTGGAAGACATCGAAGCGGTTGGTCATTGTTAGGAAGTTGTTTAACTGCTGAAACACAGGTTTTTCAATAATCTTGCTGATGAAGGGGAGGTCTGATATAGGCCTGTAGTTCTGTAGTAGTACCTTGCCAAGTTGCTCTTTTTGAGTAGAGGTTTGATAATTGCTGTTTTTAGGGGCTGGGGGAAAACACCTGACAGTGGAAGCAATAACTCCTCTCTTATAACATTTCACAGGCCAAATCTTTCTGGAGAAATGGGGCTTACTTAGTTATGAGATTTAGTAAAATAATGTTTAGAGACCATTATTCACTAACTTGAAAACTAAACCTTCCTGTTAAATATTCTGTAGCAAACACGTGTTCTTAAGCTGTTAGCAGTTAAGCTAACAAAGGAGGCCGATAGCTTAGCTTAGCACTAGAACCAAACACATACCTTTAAAATACCAGGGTCAATAAAAGGGATAAAATGCATAAGCGCGGACGGCGCGTTATGAGCAACCTTCTGTGTTTAAAATCACCCTTTAACTAAAGTTTGTCTTAACTTTAAAAAACACATAAACACAGAACACAAAGCTGATCACGTGTGCAGCCTACTAGCACTAAGGTAGCAGTTTCACACAACAAAACCAAACTTCATAGAAATGAAAACGTTCAGATCATTTCATCCTAACTCTTTCTATTATTCACTCTGCCCAAACCTAACCTTTGACTATGGTGAGGAAATGTTGTCCAAGGGGCGAAGTTTGAAGAAATGTCCACAGTCAACAAGCGATTAGCTTGGCTGTAGGTCCCAGCATGTTAAATCAGATGTTATTACGGTCAAAGCTTTCTTAAGGAAAGCTGTGGGTAAAACATCGAGACAGCAGGAAGAAGAGCTTAGTTGGTGTACGATTTCTTGTAAGTTTTTGTAGTTTATTTGGTGAAATTGGGAAATTTTGTCAAAATCAGTTCTAGTTGGAGACTTTGGTACTGGAGTTGATGTGGATGTGCTGACTGCCCCTCTGATCTTTTGGGTTTTTTCAGTGAAGAAGTTAGCAAATTCATTGTAGGCCCTGGTAGAGTGGAGTTCAGATGCTACAGTTACAGGAGGGTTTGTTAGCCTGTCGACCGTGGCAAATAATGCATGAGCCTTGTTTATGTTTTTGCTGATGATCTCAGAAAAAAAAGATTCCCTTGCATTTTTCAGTTGTAGGTTATATCTGTATAGTCTCCCTTTATATAATATAGTGAACCTGGAGTCCAGTCTTTTGCCACCTGCGTTAAGCTTTTCGACACTCCTTTTTTTCACTTCTGACTGGTGGAGCACACATTTTCTTCCCAGAAACGACTTTCACTTTATTTGGAGCAATTGAATCAATGATGGCCGAGATTTTAGAATGAAAGTTATCTACCAGTTTATCTACAGTGTTACAGGGCAAAGTGGAGGTAGAAAAGAGAAAAGTGGTCAGATAGGGCAACATCAGTTACAGACACCTTGGAAATGTTTAGACCCTTAGTGATGATCAAGTCCAAAATATGTCCCTGTTTGTGCGTTTGCTGTTGTTGTAGAAAATTTTTTTTACTAAGACAGAGACCATGATTGTCTGATGACTCAAAAATCAGCTTTTTAAATCTTTGGCAAAGAGAAGGTTTTTTTTACAGAATTGGAGATGTGCTCAGTAGTGCTGCCAAATTTTCTGACTAGACAAAGCAAAGGGGTTCTCCTTAAAAGCTACACAGTTTTAAAAGGTAACTCTCATGAGACCCAAAGACGAGGGCCCTCCCAGACATAATCTTAAAAACGTGTGGCATACATTATCCCACACAGGTGCAAGCAGAAGGCTGAGAAACCTTAACCTAAGACTATATAAGAGAAGATGGAAAACACTGAGGGTTTTTCTTTTGGATTTTCCTGTGGAGTATCAAAGAGCAAATCAAGCAAGGCAAAAAATTTCCATAACACTGTTAACATTTAAAATTCAACCAAAATTTCTAAGAGTGTCACATAGATCTATTGCACTTCTGTCTTCAGGATTGTCCATGTGAATTTGAAGTCTCCCAAAATAATTAAACAGTCAAAATTTAACACATATCACAGATAAAAGCTCATTAAAATCACTGAAAAAGTTTGTTTTGGAATTAGGAGGCCGGGAAATTCAAGAACTTGTTTGGCCCCGGCTCCAAAAGAGTCAAATTTCCCCCAAATATTTTTTTCACTTTAGTAAATCTTTAAAAAGGGGGGCCACCCTCCCCCTTTTCTTTGCTGTCTGCTCTCACAAAGAAAATTGTAGTTCGGAGGGGCTCAACTCTATCAGAAGGGGAGCTTCATTAAATTCCATGTAACCATGTTTCTGTTAAAAAAACTAACATCAAGATCGTGGTCAGTAATGAAGTCATTGATTAAAAAATGATTTTCCTGACAGAGATCTAATGTTAAATAAGCCAGTTTATTTGACTTATTTGCTGATATTACTCTGTTTCTTGTTTTACCTGACGTTTTTGGGCTTTTTTCGATTGTTTATTACTGTCTCTTATCCTTTTTTGGCTTTGTTTTTTCTGTCACGTATAAGCACAGAGATTTTACAACTATCTCCTATTAGGGGCCCATTTTTTCCCTGGACATGCTCTTTTTCTGATAGAAGTTACCACTGGGGGCCCAGACTGTATCACAGAGAAGTGATTTGAAGGTCCTGATTAGGAGGAGATAGATTAGGAGGTGGTGTGGCTCTGCGGCATTTGGAAAATGTTGGTTTCATAGCAGGGGCCTGGCCACGGGGGGTGTTGAATGGAGAAGATGTCAGAGCTATTTGGTCCCGATCTTAAGAGCTCCTTTCATGTTATCAAACCAGTAAAGCAAAAAGCGGGCTCGTTGGGGAGATGGGAGAGTTTTGTGGCGGTCTGGTCGGGTTTTTGGGGAGGGGGGGGAAAAAGGGGAGGTCCACTTCTCCTGTGGATTTTTTGCGGGGAGACCTTTTTTTGTGACCTCTCTTTCTCAGCCACTGGCCCCTTGTCCTTGCTGGAGCTGTTGGTGGCAGCGTTTATCATTGTTTTTTGATACTCCATGTTCTCTGCTGAAGGTCGAAGCTGCTGGGGGATTTTTACTGAATAGAAGAGATTAGATGTGAGACGTCTGGCTCCCAGCTTGTTCAAAACAGAGACCATCTTGCTTGAAGAGTTGTCTTTTTTCCCCCAAAAATATTAAAGTTGTCGATGAAGTTCACAGATGTAGTACCACATGTTTTTTTCAACCCCCTTATTAATCACAAAAGTCTCGAAAAATCTCATCTCCCCAAAAATCGGTGCAAAGTCCCCTGAAAAACCTTGATATTGGGCCTCCTACAAAATTAAAACGAGTGAAATCCTCCTTCAATCCTTTTTGTTTTTTTCTTTCCCTCATCCATGGGGCCCACGGTGTTAAAATAAGGTTTTCTAGAGACAGGCGCTTTTCTGTGATTGCAAGAATATTCTCTGGAATATCGGACACCATGTTACTGGGACCAATGATAATTCTATGTTTTTCTTGTTGCAGAAGTTTTTAATCCCATCCACAGCTGTTTTGCCAAATATTAGGGGTTCTTGGTCCTGGGGCGCTTTTTTTTTTGGCAATTTAGGAGAAGACCGTTTAGAATGAAGGTTTTTTTCAAACCTTTTATTGTTTCCCCAGAAGATGGATCATTTCCTGGTTTTCATTCTGTAGTGGGCAAATCTTTTTGGGGGGGAATTCCTTGTTTCCAGCTGTGTCCACTCCTATCGGGTTTTTGTGACAGCAGCTCGCTGTCGAAGTCTCCTTTTCCCGGGGGAAACGGGGGAATTTTCTATTTTTTCTGGGGCCCTTCTAATTTATTTAATTGCTGAGATCTTTTCCCAGTGAGTTTTTTCCACCTTTTAATTTTTTTGGGTATGCGCCCAAAAAGGGGCCAGGGGGTCTGCCAGTAGGGTTTTTTTCTCATTTTTCTGATTGCCGGCTGAGTGGTTTTAGCTGGCTGTCATTTTGGGATCACAGGCAGAGTTGAATCATCGCTGTACCCCATATTCACCTCCACATTCACTTCTAGTCGATGGATTTTCATCTCCAAAACAGCCAATTTCTTAAAAGTTTGTTGAAGTCCTCTGTGGTGAAGGGAGGCATTCTGTGCTGATTAGCTGGCGTCCACTTGTCCTTCTTTGAGTTCCTTATAAAAAACATCAAAAATCCTTTAGAAAAAAAAAATAATAATAATAATAATTCTTGGGAGTCGCTGGTAAGAAGTAGTTTTAGTCCAATATTTCCGTAATTTTGGCTAAGAGATAAAAAGTTAGGAGTAAAAGAATGCAAGCAAGCAGGGAGCTTAAGAGAAAAGCGTCAGATTAGGCAGAGATGCGGAAGTAGATGTGGCTCCTGTAAAGATCTTAAAAAAAAGATCCCCATGCTCTGGCTTAATGCGGAACTTGTGAACCTGAGGTGTATCTGTAGAAAAGCTGAGCGTTTTTAGAGATGTTCTAGATTAGAGGTATTTCTACAGGCCTGCAAAGAGTCATTGTCCTTTTTTCAGTCATCAATGTCTACAGCAAAAGCAACCTACTTCTTTAATCTCATGAGTCATAAGCAAAATTTTAAACTTTTATTCAACACTGTCACAACTTACCGAGGGTAAATCAACTACTTGCAGTTCTAATTCGAGTAGATCATCAGATTACTTGGTTGCTTTTTTGTCTGCTTGTTACTGGTGAAGGGTTATCTGACTTTAAACTTGTCTCCCTGTCTGATTTAACTACAGTTGTTAACATAGCTCGATGTACAACCTGTCCCTTAGACCCTCTGCCAGCCAGGGCCATTAAGGAATTGTGGTCAGTATTAGGACCCTATATTTTGTTTTTTATTAAATACTTCATTGACTACTGGAATCTTCCCTGCTTGCTTTAAATCAACTGTAGTATTACCTATCCTGAAGAAGCCTGGACTAGATCACGACTCAGATGCAAACTATAGACCCATTTCACAACTATCGTTTCTGTCTAAGGTCTTTGAAAAAGTAGTTTCTTAGCAGCTTACTGACTATTTGTCAAGAAATAATCTGTGTCAGCCATTTCAGTCTGCTTTTAGATCTAACCGCTCCACAGAAACAGCATTAGTCAAAGTGGTTAATGATCTGTTGGTAAATGCAGAAAACGATCGTATTTCTGCTTCCTCTAGTTACAGAGGAAAAGATTTAGAGGTCTGCAGATGGTTCAGAACGCGGCTGCTTGGATTTGAACCAAAACTGGGAAATATGAGCACATTACTCCAATATTAGCATCTCTTCATTGGTTGCCTTGTCAGGTTAAGTCTTGCTGCTTACCTACAAGGCTTTAAATGGTTTGATGCCATCCTACCTCTAAGACCTTTTGCATCTTTACATCTCATCCCGTGCTCTCCGATCTCAGGGCACTGGCCTTTTAACGGTTCCTACAGCTAGGGGATAAACTGTTGGGGAGCACACTTTCTCCTTCCGTGCTCCATTTTTGTGGGACAATCTCCCTCAAGTTATCAGACAGGCATGTTCTGTGGAGGTTTTCAAAGCTAAGCTAACGATCCACTTGTTCACCCTAACTTATGCTTCTTAATGTTATGCTCAATATTTTACTGCTTCTTTTGGTATTTCCTTGTTTTGATAGTTTTACACAGCACTGTTCTGTTGTATTGTTTTTTTTTATTTATCTTTCTGTAACTATTCAGCACTTTGTTTGAAAGTGCTTTACAAATATACATACCGTCTAGTGTATTGAAACACAACCTTCCCATGAGGTCTGAAAGGTATATTTAGCCACAATGTTGTACACTCACCGGTCACTTTTTTAGGTACACCTTGCTAGTACCGGGTTGGACCCCTTTTGCCTTCGGAACTGCCTTAATCCTTTGTGGCATAGATTTAACAAGGTACTATTTATATAGCGCCAAGAAACATTCCTCAGAGAGTTTGGTCCATATTGACATGATAGTGTCACACAGATGCTGCAGATTTGTCGGCTGCACATCCATGATGCAAATCTCCCATTCCACCCCATCCCAGAGGTGCTCTATTGGATTGAGATCTGGTGACTATGGAGGCCATTTGAGTACAGTGAACTCATTGTAATGTTCAAGAAACCAGTCTGAGATGATTCCTGGTCAGGGATTCAGGGAGTCGACCTCGGTGGAATTCCGGAGGCTTGGAGTCAGGCTTGACGGAGGTGGTTCGTCCTTGAACCCCTCTTGGAACTCGGGAACTTGGATGAGAGGCGGGTCGTCCTTGAACCCCTCTCAGAACTCTGGAACTCGGGACGGAGGCTTAGCAGCCGGGTGAGCCACTGAAGACGTGGCTGCTGGCTGAAACTCAGGAGACTTTAACTCAAAGTCACTCTGGGAAGCGGTGCAGAAACCGCTAGAGTCCTGGGAAGTGGTGCAGAAACTGCTAGAGTCCTGGGAAGCTGCAGGTGAGCCCAGAGAAGCTGCAGGTGGGCCCGGAGAAGCTGCTGAGGAGCCAAAAACTGGCACTGAAGCTGGAACACAGGAAATCTCTGAGAGGATGCCCCATTGAAATCCAACTAGGTGTGCTGATTGAGTTGATGTGAAGGCTGGCTGATTAGGAGGTAATGAAGCTGGTTCTGAGATGTCTGGTTGACCTCTTGGGAGACGGGTGCTGGGGGTTCCGGCTGACCTCCAGCGGAGACTAATGCTGGAGCGTCTAGCTGAACCCCAGCAGAGACTAAAGCTGGAGCATCAGCAGATCCCTCAGTGGAGTCAGGGAATGCCTCCTGAGAAGCTGGCGGTGAGCCCAGAGAAGCTGGGGCTGGAGCGACAGGCTGACCCCCTGCGGAGACTGGAGCTGGAGCGACAGGCTGACCCCCTGCGGAGACTGGAGCTGGAGCGACAGGCTGACCCCCAGTGGAGACTGGAGCTGGAGCGTTGGCAGATACCTCAGAGAGGTCAGGAACAGGAACTAAGAGAGCTCGAACAGCTGCTAAACTCGACAGAACCCATGCAGGACTGGATGGATGGCTCTGAGATTGAAAGGTAAAGTTTTCAGCAGCTTCAGACTGTAGAGATAAGCCAGAATGTGCAATGTTCTTCCACCAGATGGCACTGAGTGATCGCTGGAGCAAGGCTGGGAGCCAGGAAGCAAAGTATAAGACGCCAGGCAAGAGGAAAGAGTGTTGGCCAGACCCTCCGGGAAGGATGTGGAGGCGCCTGTCCGAATCTCCACAACAGGAAGAACAGTATCCTGACGGCAGTGGCGTCTTCAGCGGGAGCAAGAGCTGGAAGACTGCAGAGGAGGTGTGGAGCCCTCCCGTACCGTGCAGAGGAAGTGTGAGGCGCCGAATACAGGTTCCGAAGACGAGGAGGGAGCTGTATGCCGGACTGTGGATTTATGCTGCGGAGATGAAGTGTAGCGTCGTGGGCCGGTACCAGGCAGAGGGATCGCCAGTCGCGTGCCCCAGAATATCTTCGCTGCTCCTCTTCTCTCCTGGCCTGGATGAAGCCTTTCTCCACGGCACAGGGCGTGTGACGTCACGGGCCTTTGCCAGGTGGAGGGATCGCCAACCTCGAGCCCCAGAAAGTCGATCGCTGCTCCTCCTTTTCCCTGGCCTGACCGGAGCTTTTCTCCGCGGCGCGCCGGAGGTACTCCCAGAGGGTGATCATCTCCTCGTCTGCTGGTTGGTCCTTCTTTTGGCTGGTTCCTACTGTCAGCGTTGTGGGTTTGGTGGCAGGACCAAAATGCAGATCATGGCGAGGAGGCCGCATGGTGAATAGAAGACGTTTTTAATATTAAAGTAACAACTTACAGGCAAGTAGTCCAGGCGTATAGTCAGGAGATAAACAAACCATAAGGAGAAACTCGGGTATACAACATGGGTTGTCAACCTAAGGAACCAGCGGGGAACAATGAAAACTAGAGAGCTTATAAGCTGAGGGAAGTGGAGTATGGACCAACGAGACTGTGAGGCAGGTAATCAGGGGAAACATGAAACAGGTGTGGACCAGGCTGCAGGGAACTGAGGGAATATGTTACTATGGAAACGGGAGCTAGAGAACGCAGAGACAGGAGGGGAAAACTAAACTAAACTAAAGACAACTCTAGGGAAAGGAAACCTAAACATAAAGCACAAGGCTAAATCTGGAAGGAACACTAACTAGACAAAGCAGGGACATGAAGAACTATCCTAAAGAGCTAGGCTGGGAAAGAACAACTAATCTTAAGGGGAACAAGCTACTGGGTAAATAATAACAAAAAAGGGGTCTTAGGCCAAAGGGAAAAGGGGAACTAATAAACTAGAAGAATGCAACAAGAACAAATAACAGTAAACAAGCACCGAAACACTAACTGAGAAACTAAACAAACACAAAACCCAAAATGGCAGATCCTGACAATGGCACGTTATCCTGCTGGAAGTAACCATCAGAAGATGGGTACACTGTGGTCATAAAGGGATGGACATGTTCAGCAACAATGCTCAGGTAGGCTGTGACGTTGACACGATGCTAAATTCGTACTAAGGGGCCCACAGTGTGCCAAGAAAATATCCCCCCCACCATTACACCACCACCAGCAGCCTGAACCATTGATACAAGGCAGGATGAATCCATGCTTTCATGTAGTTGACGCCAAATTCTGACCCTACCATCTGTATGTTGCAGCAGAAATCGAGACTCATCAGACCAGGCAACGTTTTTCCAATCTTCTGTTGTCCAATTTTGTTGAGCTTGTGTGAATTTTAGCCCCAGTTTCCTGGTCTTATCTGACAGAAGTGGCACCCGGTGTGGTCTTCTGCTGCTGTAGCCCATCCGCCTCAAGGTTCGACGTGTTGTGTGTTCAGAGATGCTCTTCTACATGCCTTGGTTGTAACGAGTGGTTATTTGAGTTACTGTTGCCTGTCTATCAGCTCGAACCAGTCTGGTCTGATGCTCGGTTTGAACTGCAGCAAATCGTCTAGACCATGCCTACATATCTAAATGCATTGAGTTGCTGCCATGTGATTGAATGATTAGAAATTTGCTTTAACGAGCAGTTGGACTGGTGTACCTAATAAAGTGGCCGGTGAGTGTATATCTTTATTACTGACATAGCATACCTGTGGATATTTCAGCTACAGTTTGCACTGTTGGCTTTTTACAGAGTTGCCACCCTTTGAACACTGGCTTCATCCTGCAACAACTACAAGAGAGGTCTATGGCCTTGACACACAGTAGCAGTTCTTGTATGAACCCCACTGGACTATACAGACCAGCACTCCTGCTGAAGAAAACAGTAACTTTTTATACTTACTAATTGGTCAAAAACATTAAGATTTTAAAACATATCTTTTTAGTTTTGTATTTTGTAAAGTAGGATAGATCAAGGTCAAAATCATGGTGATGTAACATACCTCAATCAGTCATAACATTCTGACAAGTATGACGATGCCTTGACAAGCTACAGTAGCTCATCTGTTGGTTCACTTTGCTACCCAGAAGCATCAACGAGCCTAGGCTGCCTATGACCTGGTCACTGATTGGACCTCATAAATCCGCTAAAATCCTTACACTTAACCCTGTTGTTTTGTTTCTAAAACACTTTGACGACAAAATGTAGACTTTGTGCTTAATGTATCCCAGTCAATAACTGGTGCCATGATAATTAGTGATATTGATTTCATCTGTCAGTAGTTTTGCATTGAAAGAAAGCTCTGTTGGATGAACCATTTATTAACCATTACTTTGTGACTCTTGTTAATTATTAGATAGAATAGAATAGAATAGAATAGAATAGAATAGAATAGAATAGAATAACTTTATAGTGTCCCCTTAGGGAAATTTGTCTTGCAGCCTAGTGGAAAACATAGAAAACATGACAAAGACACAGTCACTCTACAACAGTACAAGTAACAATCCAACTAAAAATGACACAATCACTTTTGTAAAAAAGTCATTGAAGTTTGCACATTTGTTTTTAAACAATTGTAGAAATTATTTATTGATCTACTTTTTAATTATACCAAGAAAGAGAAAAACGAAAAGGAAAAGGAAATGTATAATAAGGATGCCCTTCTCAGTTGTATATAGGGATGCGACATGCTCTAGGATGTGATGGAGGTTACTAAGCAACTTGCAGTCTCTGAGCAGTTAGCAAATCACTGCTGAGACTTCAAATCGATGGACACAGTGCAATTACTAAGATAAATGCAGATAGTTAGGAACGCCAAGGTCTAAAAGCCCTGCACTGAAGGCAGAAATGAAGGGCTAATGTTTGTGTTGTAACCTTAATGACTATATCCACTCCAAACCCATGTTTGGTGGAGGAAGAAGCAACAGTACAACTTTTGAGGTCTGAGAAGAACGAAAAGACATATTCAAGGAATAAAGCTTCCATGTGCACGTGACTTTAAGGATGATAAATGTAAATTATTGTTCTTCTATAAATACAATTTTGCATTTCTCCATCTGTTGCATTTGCTCCTGTCCCTTTCATTTCTGTGTATGAGTGTGTGTGTGGACCAGCCTCTCATAAAGCAGAGCACCGAAACAGAGTTGGTGATTACCAGACTGAAGCAGCCATCTTCATTTCCTGTAGCTTGTGTTTGTTGTTGTGCAGTGGGCGTTAGAGTCTTGGTTAAATGCTGCCAGTCTTTAGGCTGAACACTTGGGGTGAGTCAGTGGGGATTTGTGGTATGTGGGAGTGTGTGTTATCATCTGGTTTACGGTAAGTTCATATGTTTGTAGGCAGATCAACTATGCCAGGCTGATGGTGCGCCTTTGGTCTTAGCTTTCAGTAAACAAGTCACTTTATTACTTTCAAATGTATGTAGATGAGATGTGTGGAGCTGACCTGACGACCTTGGTGCCGCCCCTGATAACCTGCATGTCCACATTGCAGGTTCCATTTGAATGAGCCACAAGGTTGACCTCCGAAAACTCAGCCTACATGGAAGGAGAAAGCACACAGGACAACTTGAACTTTATAATATAATGATAAATAAGACTCTCGGTTACAACAATATAAATGTCTTCTTTGATCATTTCTTATATTGCTATAAATAAATTGATACTTTGAAAATACAGGATTCAGAAAATCACTTTAATTTACTCTCAGGTTCAAAATGAGGGTTTTTACAATAATCTTTGATTATGTCAAATCTACTCGGAAATAACTACTATGGCTACTTTCTATTTATCATCTGAACTAAGGGTTTACACTGAAATCAAATCTATGAATCACTTTTTCATTTACACAAGCTCCTTAGGTATACCAGTACACAGCGATGAGTAAAAACACCCAACCCATGCTTTTGCACCACTTACTTATTTGCATACTCTTGATTTACTTCATTGCAGACATAAACCATGCTGCTGCTCTCGTAAATAATGCTCGTTGCTACTCTTTGGTGTGGTTGCAGACACGGCAAGGATTTCTCTGTGACTCAAAGCCGGTGACTTCTGTCTCGTCTGGTGCATATTTCATTCCTGTGGTGAGGCTTGAGGTTTCACATTAAGATCTATTAGGTGTGAAACTGTTTAATGTGAAACCCCTGAAAATAGTCATTCGACATTCAAGCAACCAAAATGCGACGCAAAAATGGTTTGTTAAAACCAATATGAAACCAAAATGTTATATTGGGGAGGCCTGAAACAGATACTTTGAGCAAAAGTGTAACCCGAGGATGAAGAGATTTCTGAGTGATTTTTCATTGGACATATGGGTGTTTTTTTAAGTATAGCCCTAGATTTAAACATGGCTATATATTAAAAGCACAGAGGTTTGCCTAATTTAAATGTTTAAAGAATCATAAGGAGTCAGCCCTAAGCAAGGCAATATTTGTATATGATATGACTTTGTGTTTAAGTTTTTCTAAATATTACATCTTGTTATTGTCACAAATATAACACTAACTGCAGAAAATTAGAGAACAAAATCATTCTTGTGTGTGAAGGACTTAACGCCACTTGCAAAATAAGTGGTAAAAAAACTCCTGGGGCTGAAGCTCTCGATGAATGAAGGTCAGAAAAACTTATTCAACAAAACCTTTCCACAATCAGCAGCAAAGAACATCACACCATTTTTGTAAGTGGAGATCCTAGAAAAATTATTTCTAACAATAACAAAGACAGAGGAGAACATAAATAAGGAAAATTGCACAGCTGAAACTGACATTGTGTTCGATGTGCCTTGAATGTCAGAGCTCGGATGTGGAGTGACCTCACACCGCAGGTCAGCACATTCCAGTCGAAAACTAGCAGGATTTGCTAATTGTTATGAAACTGCTAATAGAAAATTAAGATAGCAACATATTTTTTTACATTCATGACACATACATTTTCCCAAATATAGTTTGTATAGGACTGCATGAATAAGATTCAACCCATGAGAAGGGCTAATTTATTTAGTTTTTATTTGCATCTGCACCACGTTTTATATACATGCTAGCCGTACCATATACTAAACTCGGGACTGCTTGGCATCTTCTAATTTTTCCAGTCAGAATTTCCACTTCAGGGGGCGCTATTGTTGCATTTCAGACTGGGAACTTGGAAAATCTGACTTTTAAGAACAAAGATAGCTTTTTACATTTGCTTGATAATTTATGACCAGTTTATAGATGTTAGCCATGTGACAACCGAGGATTTAGCTCTAAGCTATTGTGGGGCGTACCTGGTCTGCATTGGTCAGTCTCTATCAATCAGTGAGAGGGTCATGCTAAGGCTAGGCTTATTGATGGTCATGGGTAGCTAATTGATCCAACTCTAGCTTAAACTGCTGAAGAAGCTAATGCTGGTTCTGATAAAAATATGTCTGTCTGTCCATCTATTGACAGTGGAGCAAAAGTAACATGAATCAAGTAATGGCAGAAATCATTTGTAAGTAATTATTTTATAGAAACATGGATGTAGGAATTGGCAAGAGGCCCACAGGAAATACTGTTTTTTTCTGTGGTTCTGTGTCAAGTAGCTGCCCCCACCCCCCCAACAAAATACTGAAATGCCTTTGTATAGATCATTGAAACCCTTCACACTCATCCTCCACAGACCTGGAATATTTTTGGTAATTTCAGTATGAGTATACTGAACATGCCATCAGACCCCTTTCATCTCTGTCGTCTCTTTTATGATCCCTTCTAACCTTTTCATAAAGTATTCTAATGGATCATAGCTACAAAAATCAATATAGTACCTGTTCCACTTTGATGTCATATTCTCCGAGGACCTTCTTTCCTCTGAACACCTTCGGCCTAAAAAAAAGAGTTAGAGAAGAAAGTTGTTAAAGGTCATTTTCAAATTTCCCAGTTGCAATATGCTGCCCTCTACTGGAGCAAATAAGTGAGAGCATAAATGCCTGAAGATTTTAAAGGCCAAACTTTCTCAGCTGCAGAATCATGACTCCTTTTAATATTTTAAATTAAACTATTTTTCAATACATTTATCTCACAGTCTAAATCATACATGTTCCCCAGTGTCTTGATGTTCTCTTCGTACTTTCTTGGCTGCCGTATAATTAAGAGTGACATAAACCCAAGTAAATACACAGCAGTTGACAGATGGAGAGAAGACTGGTAGAGTTGGACTGACAGCGAGGAGAAATAGAGGACGTCAGCCAAAATAACCCAAAATATCCAGGATGTCTCATTATACCAGGGGCTGCAAACGGATCACAGATGGTTTTGCACTGACTTCATCATCTAATCAGACACTGACGCTAAATAAAACACATAGGAAACATTGGACAAAGAGAGCATTTATATTTTATCACATCAGAGCTAATTGTGGCTACTGTTCAAGAATTCCTCTGGTTTTGTTTCCCCACCAGTGTTTGTGAAACAGCTTTACAGATTTGGAATTTAATTTTGTCCTTTGTCTTGCGAAGGTGATTACAACATAACAAATTCACTTAGTCTCCTTCTACCACTGTTCCATTGAGGATGTCCTGACCTTACGTGGTACAGCAGCAGCTCAGCAGCAAACAAAAAGTCTATCCAATGAGTCAATAAGACAGGCAGAGACATCAAAATTAGAGACCTGCCCACCCTGAGGACCTTACCATTAGGGGGGGGGAGGGTGGTTTTGGGACGCTACAATGTGGTTAAATCCCCCTAGTCTATGAGGTTGTTTTTTATGTTGTTGTTTTTTTATTTCACTGTTCGCAGAGCTCACCTGAATAGCGTGCATGCTCTGAGTACGCCACAACAATAAAGGAATCCCTTCCTATGTTACAGAACATACAGGGGTTGGACAATGAAACTGAAACACCTGGTTTATATACAAGTCCTGCACAGTGGTCAGAGGGATTTTAAGCCATTCTTCTTGCAGGATAGTGGCCAGGTCACTATGTGATACTGGTGGAGGAAAACGTTTCCTGACTCGCTCCTCCAAAACACCCCAAAGTGGCTCAATAATATTTAGATCTGGTGACTGTGCAGTCCATGGGAGATGTTCAACTTCACTTTCATGTTCATCAAACCAATCTTTCACCAGTCTTGCTGTGTGTATTGGTGCATTGTCATCCTGATACACGGCACCACCTTCATGATATAATGTTTGAACCATTGGATGCACATGGTCCTCGAGAATGGTTCGGTAGTCCTTGGCAGTGACGCGCCCATCTAGCACAAGTATTGGGCCAAGGGAATGCCATGATATGGCAGCCCAAACCATCACTGATCCACCCCCATGCTTCACTGTGGGCATGCAACAGTCTGGGTGGTACGCTTCTTTGGGGCTTCTCCACACCGTAACTCTCCCGGATGTGGGTAAAACAGTAAAGGTGGACTCATCAGAGAACAATACATGTTTCACATTGTCCACAGCCCAAGATTTGCGCTCCTTGCACCATTGAAACCGACGTTTGGCATTGGCATGAGTGACCAAAGGTTTGGCTATAGCAGCCCGGCCGTGTATATTGACCCTGTGGACCTCCCGATGGACAGTTCTGGTGGAAACAGGAGAGTTGAGGTGTACATTTAATTCTGCCGTGATTTAGGCAGCCGTGGTTTTATGTTTTTTGGATACAATTCGGATTAGCACCCGAACACCCCTTTCAGACAGCTTCCTCTTGCGTCCACAGTTAATCCTGTTGGATGTGGTTCATCCTTCTTGGTGGTATGCTGACATTACCCTGGATACCGTGGCTCTTGATACATCACAAATACTTGCTGTCTTGGTCACAGATGCGTCAGCAAGATGTGCACCAACAATTTGTCCTCTTTTGAACTCTGGTATGTCACCCATAATGTTGTGTGCATTTCAATATTTTGAGCAAAACTGTGCTCTTACCCTGCTAATTGAACCTTCACACTCTGCTCTTACTGGTGCAATGTGCAATCAATGAAGACTGGCTACCAGGCTTGTCCAATTTAGCCATGAAACCTCCCACACTAAAATGACAGGTATTTCAGTTTTATTGTCCAACGCCTGTAACTGCTAAAGGCAGGTTTTGAATCCTATATAGACTGGAAATATTTCTTATTAGATTTTTATATCTGTTTATTTCTTTCTGTGCAGTCAGAAATATGTTTGTGTATTTCTTTCCATAGACCCACAGAAGACCTTTTGTTGTGCAGTGAAGAGACATCTGGCTCAAATTTATGGTTCATCAGAATCAGACCATCTGTAAGGGAAACACTCAGAGTATCTGGCCCGAACGTCCTGCAATCACTAACTGTGCAAGTAAAATGAGTGACTTTAAAATTAAAACGTATCAGCTTATTAAAAGAGTATCCGTCTCAGTATGCACAGCTTACACAATGTTAATTGTTGCCCTAAAGACACCAATTCACCCATGTCTACAGCAGCATCAAATGTCAACTGTACAAACTAAGATACATTGAATCTACAGAGTTAACTAAACAATATCTCAGTTTATTCCAAATATATATTGAAAGCAACCTCTGTCGCTAGTCCCAAAGTGATGAATAGTCACATTCAGTCTGTGGTTCATATGTCAGTCCAACGCATTGCTGTATTATTATAGTGTACTTTTGAAAAGTAGCTAATGTGTCCTCTTTATTTACCTCCACCAAACAGTCTCTAGCAGTTTATAGTTTGAGCGTAAAATTGCAAAACACACCAGATATGAATCTGAATCCTAACAGAGTGCATGAGAGTGGGATTTTACAGGTCAAAGGTGTGATTTATTTAAAGTAACAACAGACAGATGTACAGACATGACCGATGCGTGTGTCATCCTGAAAAATAAAGGATTTGCCAAGTGTTTTGGGAGGTGGTTTTACGTCTGACTTTCTGATTAATTTTGCCTGCATGATCACAAAAGCTTTCACGACTAAACAGATCAGAGGTAACTTCAAAGTACTGAAATGATGTCAGTGTGTTGATAGATGAGTTGGCTGGTGCGATTTAATTGCAGAGTGATCTAGTTAAATCTAGAGCACAGAGTTTGTTTTGCCTCATTCTGTCTGTTGGAATAACAACGTTCTCAACAGATTTTTACGATTGTTCTTTTGCTTCTGACAAAACAATTTAAGCTGACCTAACATGTTTTTTTTTTCCTTGCCTTGTGTGCTGGCATATCAAATAAGACCTTTTGTTTAAACTTCAAGATCTGAAGCGCATTTTGTTAAATATCAAACACTGAAATGTACATGAAGCATCATCACTGCAAACAAATCGTCTGCATACCAGCATTAATTTTAATTAGCATTGTCACTGGATGACTGCTACGAGATTTGAGTAGCACCTGTCTAATTTCCATTGCAGTGCTGCGTATGTCTGAAACATTTAGCCTCTCTATATTGCTATCACACCACAATTTGATATGTTCAAATTCCATGTCCGATTGGCCTCAGCTGGAGGTAAAAGTGCATATGCTACATCATCAGATTAGCAGAAATATACTTTGACTCAAACATCTTTATACTCCACAGAAACACAAGGCTGTAATAGTGTGATGACGATTTATCATATTCATACAATACTTTATTAAAACTCTTTTTGGACACTATTTATATTTTTCTGCAAAAATATGTGTTTTCTTTCTTCTTTAGCTCTGATTGACCAACACAAGAATAAAACGTCCAGGAAAAGAAAAAATTCAGGGATGGTTAATTTTCAATAAAGTGAATTCATTTTTATGTAAAAGTCCCTCATTGCTGTTTAATTTCCAAACATCTGCAATACTGAATGATTGCTTTCTGGGGATCTTGTGGTGGATAGAAGAAGCTAAAAATTCCCCATTTATGCATTTCAACTTGTAACTGGAAACAAATTACTAACCAGCTGCATATGTTTACCTCTGACAATTATTAAAAATACTTAGAAACGTACCTCGAGACTGTCTGATCTAATGATCTTCAAAACCAATTTCAGTCCTTTCAGTTTCCTTTTCATAAGCCTCATCAAACCTTTACTGGAAGCTATTATTGTGGCTGTGAGGAACATTTTAATTACATGTATTGCTGCATAGTGTTATCTCAAATTTGAAACAAATCAGGCAGGAAAGAGTGTTCTACATCTGATCAACATTTCTGTGAAGCTGCTAGCGCACCTTGTATAGCAAAAATCAACAATGTTAAAAGTTTGGTTCTAGAGTTTTGAATAGCCCAACACCAAATTTAATAGCTAGCCAACAAAAAAAAAAACACATATTCTATATCTGTCACCCATCTTAAATCGGTAAACCTGGATGCAGCATCAGCAAGATTTATTTTCTATGACTTTACACAAAAATTCTAAATTCTTGCATATGAACTTCAAGAACATAATGCAACAGATAATCATGCAACAGACCTCTAACTAAGGCCATCACATGTAAACATTTCCTTTCTAACTTTTTCAAACAAAGCCTCATGTAATATAACCTGATTTTTTTTCTCTTTCTTTATTTATCCAATAATCCCATATCTTCAGTACAGAGTAATGAGCGTGGCAACGAGCCTCACAGCTAACATGATTTCACTTTAATCCGACAAAGATGCAGTAACAAGATACATCAGGAGGTTGTAAACAACAAATCATCAGGTAATCCCTGCAGTTTCCACTAATTAATTTGTGGCATGTACAAGTGTCTTAAACTCAAACACCATTGACTGCAGTTAAGTAGAGTTTAATGAACAGAAACCTCCATTCTGACATACACCCACATGCTGCTTTGTTTGAGTACAGTATACAGATGCAACAATATTGAACCACCACAAACTCTGAAGCAGATAACATAACCCAACCATAGCTGTGATAGCAGATGGCATACATTCAAGGTTTTTAATCCAAAGGCTGCTGGTGACACTGATAACGTCATGTCAAAATTGTTCTGCTTAGGAAAGTCTGAGTGAATTAGAATATTTAAATTATTTCAGTCATTTAATTCAAACATTAGCAAAAGGGACAAGACCTTTTAAGGCTGATTAGCAAGGCTGAGAGAAGCCAAACACTTCCAGGACAAGGAAACAGTTTTCTTTGTAACATGTAGTCTAAACCTGTCTGACATTGAGTTGCAGATAGCAGGCTGATTAGTTGCATAAATCCTTGCAAAGATGCCGTGGTGAACTAGGATGCATTAACAGCATGACCAAAGTATCTTTCACTCTACACAAGGAGCTCACCATGCAATTGTTTTTCTGTGGTAATTTCATGGGATCACAGTTTCACTATTGATCAGAGGAGTCATTGACTTTCAGAGAGCCTGTAGACATTAAGCATTTTAAATCATTTCGACAAAGCGAGTGAGGAAAGGGAGAAGAAAAGAGACAAAAAGATCATTAAAAACGAGAGAAAAAAACTTGACATTTTTATTGTAGATACAGACAAGATAATGTGCAATAAATATGTTGCCCAATTTGGCATGAGAACAGGAATCAAACACATCAGTAAAATAAGGCTTGAACAATGATTTATCGGGTTCCAGCGTTTCCTGTGTTACCAGTTGGGGGAAAAGCTGTCATAAAACACACATTTAATCTGTAAAAAGGTAATCAATTAGTCAAAGAAATATCATCCTAAAGCTTTGTTTTACAGATTTTGAAATTTCACATTATATAATGACTTTTGCTGACAAGAAAAGGCACCATAGTAAGGATATAAAACTGTTACTGCTTCCTATTAAATTGCAATACACATCACAGGATTTTCACTGGTGCTGCCTCACACTTTCCTTTTTATTTCACTCCTGTTTTTTCTTCTCTTTGTCTCCACTCGTTTCTCTTTTCTCTCTCCCACCTAGCCACGGTTGGCCTCTTCATGAATAATTATTTTCACCCATCTGTTTTTCCCTCCACTCTTTGGCTGTGATAAAGTTAGGATGCATTAAGGGAATGTAAGCATTTAAATGAACCAACAGAATCCTGATTGGTTTAATGAGATGGAAAAACACATTGCCTTGCTGTGGATTTCAAACTAAAATGTTGGGCTCCATATAAAAAGATTTCATGAGTGCATAGTTGAAAAATGCATGTACTAAAACTAGTTGTAATTTTCACATTTTGCAGCAGCATGTTAGAAGTTTATTTCATATCTCTAGAATAACTTGGGTAGTTTAATCGTTGTTTCATGTTCTTTAGTAGATAATTACAGAATCTGCAAAAGGGTTTAGGCCATAAAAGGAAATGAATTATTATTCTTTTATCATCAGACCACTGCTTCTCTGTAATTCAACCCCTTTGATCCACCTTCTCCCCTTTTTCTTTTACCCCAACATCTCTGAAGGCATGACGAGGCGATACAATTATCAAAAAGCCACCAAATCATGTTTTACTGTTATGTGGTGCATTTATATGCAAAAAGAAACCATTATTAAAAATATACAACCATATTTTTAAAGGAGGTTAAAATCTTTTGCAAAAAGATTAGATTAAAATGATTTGTAACCTTGTATTTATTTAAAATGGCTAAAATCCCTAATTTAAGTTACAGCAATCAGTTGCTTGCACTGATCACTGTTGATCACTGCTGACAGAGTACAGCACATATAAATCAGTACAGTGGATAAACACAGCATTTGTTTGCTGAAAGTTCAGTATATAATTTTCTGTCTCTATGGAGACTTTCTAATGACCCTGCATGTTTAGTTTGTCAAGCCATTCTTTTTACCAAAAGGATGGAAAGAGACTGGAACAGTATTCAGCTTTGGCCATAATCTTATTGACTTTGGTTTTATTTGGTCACTTCAGTTTGAGTTTTGTTGTATTTCAGGTTTATTTTGCATTTCAGTTCATTATTTTGTTTACTCTTGTTTGTTTAGTGATTGTTTTGCCTGTTGCTGCGTTTTCCCAAGATCCCTCTAGCTATTCCACCTCTATCCCCATGTAATGTTTATAGCTTCTCATCGACCCATTCTCCCTCAGTCCACGCGCTCCCACAGCTGCTCCACATTTAGTTAGTGTTTCTTGTACAAGTAATGACTCCCTGCCAGTGTAGGCTTTACATACTCCCAAGGTTCTCTTAGTCATTGTCAGATCCTTCGTCATGGGATGCCTTGCCATTTCTTTCCTTGTGGGTTCCTGTCTTTCAGTCATCTTCTTTAAGTTTCTTTAAAAAATTTTTTAATCAATAAATATTACCTTTTGACATGACCTTACCTGCCTCCTGTCTGCATTTGGGTCCTTTCAGCAAGAAAATATGACAGCTTGCCAAACTTTACTTTGAGTAATGTACAGACAGGCATGTTGATGAGTAGAATAGACTAGAAAATAAATTCAAATGAAAGGAAAAACAAAATTAAATAACTGTAGACAAATCTGATACTATAATCCGTGTATGGTTCATTCTTTATTTCAAAATAATACGGGAAAAAACAAATAATAAAATTAAATTAGAAAAACGACTATTCCAAAATTAAAAAGAAAGACATGTTATATTTTGTTAATTCACCGTTTAGGACGTATTGCCAAATACTGGCAATGGCTGCACTCGAACTTAAACCAGTAGCACTTCGAACTTTATGTGCGAACTTCTGTTGCCCTGAATTCATCTGTCCCCCTGGTTACACAGCATCGATGTTAAACCATGAGCGCTAAATGTATTTCACCATATAGCGTTTCACCGAGTTCTTTAGGTTTATGTATGATTCCTGAGGTTAGGGTTAGCGGATAGCAAACTGGTGAGGAGAATCGGCTGGTGTGAGGCAAGCACACAGCCATGTGAAGCAACAGCACCTTCTGGAGTCACAACATACAGATAGAAGAGGAACAGATTATTTTAGGGGAACTGAATATCACACAAGTTCTGTAATCTATGCAGGGATCGAGTTATTGCCAGTGTCTTGAGGAATTACTGATTTATTTTTTGTAGTTTTCCAGCCAAAGCGCTTCTTCTTCGGTGCATCCATCATTTCCAGTGTTTTGACTATCTGTATTACCCGACAATCTGTCCTACCTTGTGGCAATGCAGATGCGCACACTGATGATACTTCACAGGTCGCATAAAACCCCACTCATTGAGACGTCCTACCTGTGGAAGTTTAATTTCGTCGAAGGTTACGGTTAGTCTAATTTAATTTATTTTATTTTCCTAAAGTTTTTGTAATACTTGTTGCTTTAAGTTTACATGACAGTAAGCTTGTAGCATATTTGCGAATGACTTTAGTTTGATGTCTGTAATATCGGTATTATAAGGTAAACCACAATTAGTATCAACCACGTGAATCACAACAAACACTATTTTGTGCTTATAATTTTACAACATTTCTATATTGCTGAGTAGGCCTATTGATTATTCTATATTTGTCACTTTATCATTTCAGGTGCGGTGTGACCTGTGTTGTCGGTGGGCACATTTTGACTGTGCTAGATATAATAAAGACTGTCACACAACTTATTTATGCACCAGGTTATTCCTGCGTGTATTGACACAAAGCTTTTGCCTCAAATTCGTTTTAAAGTTTTTTCTTTTTCCTTTAGCCACTAAGAGCCACCACAGTTTAAACATGTTTGAGGCCTCTGGAAATATAATCGTGCAATGTGTAGAATGCATCATCAGTTCATAAAGCTCCATTTGCACACCATTAGAAAGTACAAGCAGGAGGAAGCAGAATTGTATTAGTGTATTAAATGATTTTATAAAAAGAAAAAGCTAATTTACAGAAACACTGGAAACACCACAAAGGGGAAAACCACAGGAGAAATCCCTGGCGAGAGACATTGATATAAACAGGATAGTCCAGTAAGCAGTGTTTAAAACAAGAGAACCTGGGAGGATGATAAGTGGAGTGGGACCATGCAAGACTGGTTACCTAAATGTGAAGCAGCTGGGTTACATTTACTAAGGGAACTAAGAGAGGAAATAGCAAAATACAAGTAGAACTCTAGAAACAAACAAAGAAATAAACCAAATATGACTAAACACCTAATTAGCAAGAAATTTAAATAAGGAATAGGACAAAGCAAAACAAGAACTGGCGATACAGGAAAAATTTAAGTAAAGTGGACACAGAGCACAAGAGCAACCACATTATCAAATTGTGACATGGAATATAATCAACACAGAACCTTAACTAAACATGGAAAAATCTCAAATACAAACCAAAACCACAAACTTCAAACAAATTGCTTCATCTCATTACATTTTGCTTGCTATCTTTCAGCCACCACAGCAGGGTCTGAAGGAACAGAATTTGTTTATGCATAGCTAAATCCAAATAAAATATCAAGTTACAAACTCTACAAGTCTTAAAAATTAGCAAAAGTAAGTTTTGTTGTTTTACAACAATTAAGACTTAACAAGCCAATAATGATGTACTATTCTCACACTTGTTCTGACAGCAGATAGTTTAGATAAAACACACAAACATTAAATGTTTAGATTAAAACATTACCAGGCATTGTGATTGTTCATCCTACTATATTTTTCACTGAGGCCTAGAATAAGTGCTCAAACATGTGTGTACCATTAGCCCCTCAGTATCAGTGAGGATGTCAGCAACATCAAATTACTCTGATAAACCTGATTTTTCAGCCGCCACAGTGGCTGAACCTGCATGCAAAGCTTCAAATCAATGGTCTCGGCTGATCTACTCTTGCCTGAGGTGAAGATGTCACCTGAATTATTCAGCTGCATCACAGGAGGCTGTTACACCTCCTCCTGCTATTACCCACCCCATTGGCTCCCTGGAGGGATTCAGTTTTCCCAGGGACAAACCTGCCTAACACATGCTGCAAATGTGACATGTCATACATAGTGTTTGGCATAAACTGACAGTATTACACCACAGCACACAAGCCAAGTAATGGTGTAACTTTATTTTAAAACTTATTTAGTAGCGGCTTTACTGTGGTTTCTTATTGCATATTACTGTATGTGGCAATTTATACTTGTCCTTTTTAGCTTTTTGAATAAACTAGGTTATCTCAATTACTTTGACTTCATAATTTAGTGTGTTGAACCTAAAATTTGGTAAGTTGCCTACGCATATTGCAGTTATACATGCCCATGAAAGCCTCCAGTATTTGGTTTCCTACTCTTGCCATCTTTCTGGGTGCTGACAAGTGGGTTGGTGCTTGCTAGGAAGATTTTGAAAGAGAAACACATTTTTTTAAATTAGGCAATAATTCAAAACAGCATTCAGGACAAAGGAGTGCTATTGTGCAGACAAGGAGAGTTTAAACAATGATAAAGTTAGTTTGCTGGCCATTAGGTGTTACAGTCTATGGATGATGGAGGCCCAGAATGTAGGTGTACTAGTAAGAGTCGAGAGGTTTAGAAACTTATTTCCTCTCTTTATTTTTGCTTATTAAAAACAAGAGGTTGAGTTGAAGTATTGTAATGTTTTGTTCATAAGTGATGGAAGGATGAAACAGGAGGTACATAGAATGAGAAGAACTTTTTCTGTAATGGGGACTTTTCCATTCTGTTGTGGTGAAGAAGGAATGGAGCCAAGAAGCAAATTCCTTGATTAACTGGTCCATCTACAGTTGTATTCAATAAATTAGACTATGTGTTCCGATCAGGCTCATTTGTCAAATTAAAAGCACCTTTCAAAAATATCAACCTTCAAGCAGGTAGTAAACACATTCACTTAGTAAATTGATTTACTGAAATAAATTAACTTTTTAATAATAGTAAAATTTATTGAATATGACTATAATCAGCTCCCCCGTGACTCCATATGGAAGAGGCGGTTATAGAAAATGAATAGATGGATGGAATATGACCACAATATTTCAGCCCACATCTATCTTCATATCATAAGGATTTTGACCTGGTAAATATGAAATGTTCCGGATAGATGTCATTTGGAGGAGCCACTGGGTGGGAATATATACCCTGGCCTGGAAACACAGTGTAATCTTCCAAGAGAAGACAGAGATTGGTGCTGGCAAGAGAGATCTCGTGTATTTTTTCTGGACTGATCACCTCAGATTGGATAAATTGAACATGGATGGATGGATGAATGGATGGCTGGATGTGAAAAGGTAGTAGAGGTGTGGTAATGAATAAAAACAGCATGACAGGATGAAAGGACCTGACAAAAGACATATTCGACCTAAGAATAATGTAGATAATTCCAGATTAAAGAAAAAGTCAGAGTTAAGATGTAGAAACTCTGACGTCTCGTGCCATTCTTCTCTCAAGTTCAATGTTTTGGATGTGTGCTCATAAAAGACCAGCTTGTTTATTTGCACTTATAACAATTGTGTCTCCTTAAACCAGTAACACACATAGTTCTGTACTAAAGTAACTAAGAACATGTTCCTTGTCTTTGAATTCATAACATGGGAAGAAAATGATAACATTGGCTTACATTGCTAATAGTTGTTATCAATAAACACAACAATTAGCAAATCCCACAGATTTTCCAACATGCAACTTGACTGCACTCAGCTCAGAGGATGTAATTCCCAAATCCAAGATCCAACCTCGAAAACAAAGTCAAACGCAACGTTAATTCACTCAAGGAATTACTATACTATACTATACTATACTATACTATACTATACTATACTATACTATACTATACTATACTATACTGTACTATACTATACTATACTATACTATACTATACTATACTATACTATACTATACTATACTATACTATACTATACTATACTATACTATACTATACTATACTAGGAATAAAGGCTGATGGTTAGGAAACACAGCCAGGTTTGAAACGGAGCAGAAAAAAAAACAAAAACCATGGCAGCTCAAATAGATGTTGACAAAAACAGGTAATTCTCAAAGTTCTAGATATGACAAAACAAAACTTTGACAGAGTTGAGGAGAATATCAGTAATGAATCAATTACATTAGCTAAACTATTATTTAATTAGCTTTTTCAAAACACGAATAAATAAAAATAATTAGCTGTTTAATTTTCTTTCAGAACGGGATTAAAACTGATTAGAAACAAAGATCTTATATCTAAAAATGCCTTGTTAGATAATTAGGGATTTAATGAATACTCTCTTCTTTCTAAATTAATGTAATCAACCAAAATCAAATGAAGGGATTAGAATTAAATGTAAAAGGAAGTTAAATGAAACTACTTTTTCTGCACTTTAATAAAGTTACTTTTATTGCTTCACAAGTCGAACTTACTGCACAGAAAAACTGTGGAAACAAACTCCATCTGCAACACAGAGAGCACTCCAAATAAATACAGTTTCGCCAGTTGCAATTCAGGACATACACCCTCAACATTGTAGTACAACAAGGAGACAGCCTTGCAGAAGTGTGCAGTTGCCCCAGCAGGTTACAGCAACAAATTCAACAACACAGCAACCAGGTAGGACAAGAATAATTGATTGTTATGCGGAACACACTGGAAGACCAGGAGGTGATTTGCACTGGATCAACTTGGATCATACTGGGCTTGATTTAAGACGTGAAATAGAACAACAACTTGATAATCACCATTCTAACCTAAATGAACCAGAAGGACTAGCTGGAGAACAAGCTGAGGCTGCAGATGTGGTAGTGCAGCCTGCTGGAGGGTCAGAAACAAACAGAGAAAAAAATGACAGGCAGTACGATCTGCGCTATCGGCCTAGTATTCATTCACCTGATAGGTACATAGATGCAAGACAGATGCCAATTCTGGTCAAAGGAAACACAACCCAATATGTTCCTTGGGGCTCTGTGGACCTGGTCGGATTGGTCGCGCGGTTGCCGGATGTACATGAAGGTGCAAACAAGTGGATTGCAAAATTTTAAGAAGAAACAGTAGGGAAAATGTTGGGAGACATTAAAGCAGTTTGGGCAAGTGTCTTGGGACTCCAATGGAGAACATTTTGAAACGAAACTATGGTTGGATGCTTCATCATCGAGCAGATGGAATTGAATTTAATGCATTTCGAAATGTGCTCTGGAAAGAACTGCAAACAGAATACCCAGCAAGGGTAGACCCCAGAGTGCTGAAAGGGGAACCACTCGGTGACAACGAGAACCCAGCAATGTACATCTCTAAACAATTGGAATGATGGAACCAGGATGCTGAACAGGACAATGACAAGAGTCTACTCTACTCACGACCTTATTTCGGAATACCATCGTTGAGAGTATGCCAGCACCTGTGCGGAGCAGACTCGAAGATGTTGTTGCGCAATGCCACACAAAGAGTTTAGAGATCATGTGGTACACAATGTAGGAAAATACAGAAAAAAGGAGCAGAAGCTCGATGAACAAGACAAAAATGTACAAAGAAAGCTGGCCCAATTGCGACACAGAGAGCTTCAGGGAAAAGTTAAAGCAAAACACAGGCTGTAATGGTGAAAGGGGAAGAACACATCTACACCTCATCTACAACACCTACAGCACCTTTTCCTGATGTGGTACATCCATCACAGGTGGATCCTCAAAACTTTCCAACAGCCCCGTCACCGCATCCGGTAGTAAATCTCCGTGAATTCCACGTCTACCCTACGACATGGAATTCATGACCATTAAGAGCGCTAGGAAGACAATGAAGAAAATCCCCATGGGCAAACAGGGGGCGAAATGCTGCATCCGGAATACCGGGAGATGCACTATCCACTGTTTACAGTTACTAGTAAAACTCCCACGATTGAGACATATGAAGACGAACGAGATTACATAATTCTGCCTATGGTAAATACCACGCAAAAATTAATTGCACCCACTACAACAGTAAGCACAATAGCAAACCCTATAAACAATACAAATATTACGCCCTCAGTGGCACCCAGTAAAACCGCATTAAGCGTGTCGCTTGTTGACTGGAGAGTCGCATTAATTAACTCCCGTGGAATTGGGGAGACCACTAAGTGTGGTAAAACAGTAGAACATGCTAAAAACACTATACTTGAAAATACTACAGAATTATTCACGCTACCAGAATCAGAATCAGAAAACGTAACTGTATTACCAAGAACGGGTACCATTCCAAACGAAACACATCGATTATGTCCTGATCACGGGTAAAAGCACACTTATGTAGGATGATTTGGTAAATTTGACAAAGCCTAACCAAACTAAGTATGGATGCTCCGAAAAGGAGGGCTGTCATGACTATGAAGGCAGCCTGGATAAATTCTATATGGAAAACAAAGCAACCCAGGACTGTTCTGAATCATATTAATCCATTTATACGTGCAAGTTGTGATATTCAGCTCCAGAGGTTTGACATTACCAATGTTCTCCGTTACAAAGGTTTTGGTAATAGGAATGATAAATCAGGACCTGATTGGCATTAATGGTCCTTAAAATAGATGGTAATGACACGTATTAGATTCAAAACAGGGATCTCTCGTTCAGATTGGCCGAGAATGAGATTTCTCTGTGGCCTCCAGACGTTTTTTCCCGCCTTTTAGGACGGGTAGGTTTTTTCGACTTGAGGACCTAAGCTGACCTGAAGGTCCCCTTCATTGACACGTAGTTTGTGAGTTTGACAGACATGGATGTTTGTCCATGGGTGAGTTGCTGAGCTGTGTTCCTGAAGGAGACTTTTGGGAAGAGCTACAGAGTAGCCGGATTTGGTGAATAGGTTTAGTTTATCAAAGTCTAACACAGTTAAAATAATGTGTGCGCAGGAACTTTAAATAGGATCTTAATTAATTAGTTGAACCTGAAATTTCAGACCTAAACCGGACACAGAGACACGGCTCACAGCTACGGATGGTTAGCTGGAAGCTAACCCTTTTGTTCACAGAGCTTTCTTCAAACTTCGTCGTCGCACGGACAACTTTTCCTCAGCACGGTTCAAACGAGGTTATGGTTTGGGCAGAGAGAGGTGATTTAGGATGAAATTATCTAAACGTTTAGCATTTTATGAAGTTGGGTTTTGTTTGTGAAACTCTGCTGTCTTGGTGCTAGCAGGCTATCTGCTCAGCACCATGTGCTCAGTTTTGTGTTCTGTGTTTGTGTGTTTTTAAAATTAAGACAAACTTTATTTAAAGGGTGATTTAAACACAGAAGATTGATCATAACGCGTCGTCCGCGCTTATGCATGTTAACCCTTTTATTAACTGTATTTTAGAGGTGTGTGTTTGATTCTTTTGCTAAGCTATCAGCTTCTTTTGTTAGCTTTAACAGCTAAGAACACGTGCTTGCCTGCTAAAGAATATTTACCCAGAAAGGTTGTTAGTTTTCAGTCCAGTAAATAATAGTTCCCTAAACATTATTTTACAAAACTTGATAACTAAGTAAACACCATTAAGCCCCATTTCTCCAGAAAGATTTGGCTCTTTTCCAAAATATTTTCTTAAATATTTTACCATTTCCTTAATAATATTTCTTTAAATATTATTTTAATAAATAAAGGCAGCTAATGAGATACCGTTGAGAATTGGTCATCCAGAAGGTTGGTTTTATTCAGCAGATCATTCTTAAAAACATTATTTTATTAAAATAATATTTTATTTAGCTAAGCTCTCGATTTACCGGTCGGTCTACGTTCCTACCCTCACCTATGGCCATGAACTTTGGGTCATGACCGAAAGAACAAGATCACGGATACAAGCGGCTGAAATGAGCTTCCTCCGTAGGGTGGCCGGGCACTCCCTTAGAGATAGGGTGAGGAGCTCGGCCATTTGGGAGGGGCTCGGAGTAGAGCCGCTGCTCCTCCACATCGAGAGGAGCCAGTTGAGGTGGCTCGGGCATCTATACCGGATGCCTCCTGGACGCCTTCCTCGGGAGGTGTTCCAGGCACGTCCCACCGGGAGGAGGCCCAGGGACGGCCCAGGACACGCTGGAGGGACTATGTTCTCTCGGCTGGCCTGGGAACGCCTTGGGCTCCCCCTGGAGGAGCTGGAGGTGGTGTCTGGGGAGAGGGATGTCTGGGTGTCTCTGCTGAGTCTGCTGCCCCCACGACCCGGTTCCGGATAAGCGGAAGACGACGAGTATGAGTACGAGTACGAGTATGGGTACGAATATTTTATCTGATCTTGCATTGTGAATGGTTGTCTAAAGGTATGCTAATTATTGCCTAAATTGGTTCCAAGACTAACTTAACTTCATTTCCAGATTCTTCAAGATAATCTTTGGTTCTCAAACATAAACATTGCATGGTAATGTTGCATCACTCTTTCGGTCGTGGTTTCAATCATCTTTAATCAACTTGTTTATATTGTACATAGCCCATTAGTCTTCATTATTCTTTAATTCTGCTTGGTAGTTTAGTTGGATTGTTTTAGCATGGTGAAGAGTTTGTTGATTGAAATATGTTTGACTTTGAGTTGACTTATTTTTGTTAATAAATTCTCGTATTATAAGAAATTGGGTGAATTCATTCCATGTGTGTGCAGTTTTTCTGTTCAATAATCAGAGCTTGGCTCACCCTTTTGATTTTGTCCTAATACCACCGCCTTACTAGGCTGGTATTCACAGGACAACCCTTAACAGACCGAAATATTATTTGATAAAATATTAAGATATTAATATTAAATATTAAATAATATATTCAGATTCATAGTCACAAAACTTAATTTTTGTACATAATGTAATTACACTATTCTCCATAATCATTGCATAACATCACATTTTTATTCATTTTACTCACTTAAATACTTCACGTATGTTCATATAATATATGTAATAAGAATATAGAATCTCTCTCAGCCCATAGCAAGATTTATGGACTAAATCTAAGGGGGGACTATGTGGAAGCTTAAAGCTTTGTTTGGTAGATTAAAAGTGTTATTATTGTTTTTACCATATGTAAAGATGAATTCTGTGAAGATTATTCTGGGCATAAGGGAGAGGTCACTCTGAGCAGTATACAAGGCCTGTCTGGGAACAAATTACATTAAGCGAAAGTTCTCTGCGTGAGGAACGACTGATGGGCCTGTTATTGTAGAAGTGAACTTGGAGGCTGGATAGAAAACAGTTCAGCCGGAAAGACTCATGATATCCTGAATCCTGCCAAGTCACTTTGACATTAGTTCAGCAGTCCAGTTCAGCTCAGGAATGAGGAGTGACCAGAGTGATAAGATTGTGTAACTGTCACGTAGGCCAGTTTTGATTTCCTGCAGATGTTTGCTGGTCTTGTATTCTTGGAACTGTGATCGAGAATCAATGTTGTGGATGCCAAAAGTTTTACGTAAATGAGTATGATTTCAATTGGTCAAGAGGACCCCATACACACCAATGCTTTGTATCTGTATAAAAAACGCCCTGTAAGAACTGAAAGTAGGGAACTTCGGGAATTTTTGATGAAGATGTTTTGTGCGTTGTAAGAAATAAAAGTTCCCCCTTGTGAAGGCTGGGAAGAGAAAAGACTCTGAGTTTTGTGTGAATTGCTTTTAGCTCAGTAGTAAGGCTGCACTCTTCCACAAAACATTTGACATTTATTCTGTAGTTTACCTGCAGTTTTTCTTCATTAAAAAATAACGTGAAGTGTGGAAGATTTGTCCGTTTTGTGTGCAGCAGCCGGCAGTGCTTGCTACTTGTGTGGTTTTATTTTATCACTGTGATGACTGGTGACCCACAGGTCATGCTTTTCTATAATGCAGATACACATACCCCTTTAGCATGGTGCTCATTGTGAGAAACGTTTTTTGCATTTCACAGAGCACCCACTGGCAGCGCATCTGTGGTAATCAAGGGAACATCTTGAAAGTAGGAGCAGAGTTAATTGATTTTTTGAAGTTTGACTAAATCCTGCTGGTAGATACCAAGAGGCCTGTGTGGGAGTGGGGAGTGTGAGTTGGTTTTGTCAGTGTGAAGATAATGTTAATTTGCTTTTGTCCTTGCAATGCAGGCAGGAGTGACAGTAATTTATTTCATCTTGTCCTTGTTATTTGACAACTTGTTCTTACTTCTTGCACAAGCATTCCTCTTTTGTTTGATACCTGCAAACAGTTTGCTCAAAATCTGTCTCAGTAGTTCTGTCTTTTTCTAATCTTTTCCTTTTTTATTCTTTCACTCTTAGTACAAGTTGGCTATCTATGTCACATACTACATGGCTCAGAAATGTATGATCAAACCATAAAACTAATATTATGTTGTTCAATAGAATAGTACAGAAGACCAATAAAAAACTAATAATGTTGGCTTGCTGAAAAGTATGTTCATGGACTCTACAGTATATGCTTTCAATACTTGGTGAGGGCTACTTTTGCATGAATTACTGCATCAATATAATGTAGCATGCAGTTCATCCGCCTGTGGTTCTACTGAAAAGCCTTAAGTTGCTTAAATAGTGGACTTCAGCTCATCTGGATGTTGGGTCTAGTGTCTTCCTCTCAACTATACCCCCTGGATTCTCTAGATTAGGCTAGTTTGCTGCCCAGTCAAGCACAGCTATACCATGGTCAGTCAAGAGGTTATTGGTACTTTTGGCAGTGTGGGCAGGTGCCAAGTCCTTTCTTAATATGTCAGAAAAGCCTTTATGAGTGTGGGAGGATAGTGTAAAGTCTGATTAGTACTTTATTTGTGTTCTCCACTGGAAAACTGGAAAAGGGAACAAAAGAAAACCAAGGCTAGGATCCTTAATTTATGATTTAGTCAGGACGGACGGACGGACGGACGGACAGACAGACAGACAGACAGACAGATAGACAGATAGATAGACAGATAGATAGATAGATAGATAGATAGATAGATAGATAGATAGATAGATAGATAGATAGATAGATAGATAGATAGATAGATAGATAGATAGATAGATAGACTAGACAGACACAGATAGATAGATAGATAGATAGATAGACAGATAGATAGATAGATAGATAGATAGATAGATAGATAGATAGATAGATAGATAGATAGATAGATAGATAGATAGATAGATAGATAGATAGATAGATAGATAGATAGATAGACAGATAGACAGATAGATAGATAGATAGATAGATAGATAGATAGATAGACAGATAGATAGATAGATAGATAGATAGATTTGTTGTTTGTTGTTTTTAGGCATAGATATGCAAGCAAACTTTATACTTTAAATTATCATACTCAGTTGTCTGGTTCTTTGAATATAAGTATGCTTTGTTTTTTAACTGGAAAAGTATTTTTTTTTTCTTATATTGTAAATTTACCCTTACTGTACAGTGAAACTGGCATGAGATTTAAAGCATCAGAGTCAGCACCAACACAACTGGCAGTTTTATGGACTGATCAGAGTGCCTTATATGCTAGACCCTCAACTTAATAGATCTGTCTTATGCTATAGTTTTTAAGGCTGGAGTCCATGCTGGATTCAGTCCAACTAAAAACAGTGATGCCATAATGTAATAAATACAGAGTAATGTAAAATTAAAATCATGTCAGCCACCAATTCAGATTTTAGCTTTATTGAGGTGTATACCGATAATTATATTTATGAATTACCACAGCACTAACACTGTTAAAAAATAACATCAATAACTTCGTTTAGCATTTTTCCTGTAACAAAAAGTTAACTAATTCAAGTAGAGCTGTTGTTAAAGGTCACAAGTGAGATAAAAAAATCTAAATTGTGAACCAATATATTTTTAAGACAAAGTAAATCACTGAAAATGGTAAATCAAACCCAAATTGTGATGGTCTGAAAGGTCAGTTATGACTTTTGACTGATAATATTAACTTGTTGTAAATGGCAGAGAATTTTGACTCACTAAGCAAATGTATATCTCCCAAAGAGAGGAAGAATTTCATTATCTTACCAGATATTTTTATGATCAATTGGAGCTGTGGTTTTCCAGTGATTTGTCTGTGTTTAATCTAGACATTAGAAACACTTTTTGCACAGCTAATGCTCTTGTTACCAAGACAAAAATAAAAATAAAGAACAATATCAGAAGCACTGACCTTAAGGCTAAAATGTTGACTGAACTAAATCTAAACCCTGAAACGACCTTTTGACCTATTTAGGAAGTAAAGATATGTTCTGCAAGAAGTTAGGCACATAACTTTTAGCTACAGAGATTGAAAGGCTTTTGCCCCTTTTACAGGTCAGCCCTTCCACTCTTATACAATGTTTTATTTATTATGGTGGAAAACCTTAGAAAGAATTTGAATTGTGATAGCAATTTAAAAGTAGGCCCTCTCCACAGCCCATTAAGTCGTAATTATTAGTTTTTTTTATTTATATTTGTATAGGGTACAATTGTCACAAATAGCTGTCACAATCTTTTTGGACAAAATAACATGATTTCAGTGTGGGAAGAAGGTAGTTGTTACGTTGCATCATCAAGATAAGCTGACCTAAATCAAAAAGACTGATTCATCTCACAGGGGTTATGATAAGGTGAGTTTGTTAAGACAGGGCTGTCAGCAGCAAGATGAAGAACATACAGTAAATCATGATCCTGCAAAGGCTTGGCACATGTTTTCCTTTTTTACCTTTTTTTTTTTACCTCTGCAGTCATCACAGATGAACAAACACAACTATGGGAACAGTGGCAGCCAGGAGGATCTTTTCAAGTTTATGTGACATTTTAAACCATCCACACTCAAAAACAATCTGCAAAGCTTAAGTTTCTCTCAGAGGCATACTTCGTTCATGTCAGCTGTTGTGAGTCCTTCAAACACCCAAAGAAAAGCAGGATAAATGTAACAGATCAAGCTTAATGCTTCGTTTTACTTTTAAAACTAGATTATAACATTAACCAGACTCTCAATTCACGCTTGTGTATTTCACAAAGAAAACTGGGTTTTGTGCCTTTGCGTGAGAGAAAACATCTTGACAGCCATTTTTAGCAGAGAATATGGATTTCCTGTGGATTACCAAAAATAATGAGGGCACGATTTCAGGAAAGATTGGCCATTAAAATTTATTAAACAATGAGAGAAGACCGTCTGGCTTTATGGCTTAATTGTTGAATACGAAAAAATACTGAGAAAAAATTAGCTTTTCATCATGGCAATCCATACGCAATTATAGAATAAGTGTTTGTTTTGAGGTTTCATTAAGTTTTGCAAGAAATTTTCGAGTGTTTGTAGCTGGAGAAGATTTTTGTAAGCCTATGTAGTGACATTAACCTCAGATATCCACAACTTTTACCACATTCAGTTTATTTCACAAAGACTTCTCAGAAGGCTTTCATTCTGATTTTAAATTGAGTTCAAAAATCTTTTATCCTGCAAGAATTCTCCAACTATACAACAGCGATTACCCTGAAGCTCTAATGATCAAATGTCTATTCAAACATTAACTAGAGAGTAATAAAACTTTGAATACAAACCTATTTTATATATATATATAAATTATATAATATATATATATTAAATATATATATAATTATTATAATTTAATATATATATTATATAATTTTAAAATATATATAAATTATTATATTAATTATATATATATATATAATATATATAATTTTATTTTACATTATTATTATATATATTATATTTTTTTTTTTTTTTTTTTTCTTAGAAGAAATTATGCATTTTAGATCTTGAATTGGACTGCTGCTTGCAGGGTTCAGGTTCGGGTTCCTCTTTTCTAAAACCTAAACGGAAGTGTTTGAAAAAATAGTTCACACTATTTTGGCCTTGATTTTGTGAGTTTTCATGGATATATTTTATAATCTCTTCCTTGGTGGGGTTATCAGCACCTGATGACATCCCATCAGACAACTTTTGTTAACAGTCTAATGGTGACCTAGAGAAGTATCTGAGACAGACTACAGAGCACACAGGACCAGATCCAAGAAGCTCCAGCTCAATTAAATGCAATGCTTGTACTCCAAATTCTAAACAGAGAAACTGCTGCGTCACCTGGGCAGACAACCTTGAGGCCTTAAACAGCTGCCGTACCAACTTTTTCTCCTCAACGTATCTTAGAAATGGGACATTTAGAACCAGGGTTCCATGGACCAGGTCTGGTTCACTGAGAGGTGCCACAATAAGACCCCGGCCAAAAATAATTGTTGTGAAATTTTTTTCTTAGCAGTTTATCTAAAGGTATTTTCTGTTGTCAGAACCAGCTGGACTTCCAAGCCCTTCTTGTTTTTTATCTCTTCCAAATATGTCCCTTAGATTGATGTCAGATATTTAGAACTCCACATAGTAAAGCAAAACCTTTGATTTAAATCTCAGCCATTGATAAAACATCTGATAAAGTTAGACCTCCAATCAGCTAATCCGCTCAGAACATTCATTCTCGATTCCCTTCAAAATTTCTTTCTAAGTAGTGGTTGTATTGTTTAATTTTTTTTCTTTGCCTAATTAATAATAATAATTAGAGTGATCACTAATTGATTAATTCTTGATTCTACTTGCAAAGAATTCTCATAATCATTTAATTTCCATTGCGATTCAGGGCCATATTTTACTAATAAATGGTCATTCATCCCATGTTAAATTATACAATGAATAAGCTCGCTGTTAAGGACAATTTACTCTTAAGATTGATTTGTATCAAAAACAGACCAATAAGGTTTTTGGTACATTAGTTTAATGAAGTAGCCTTCATCAACTCCTTTTTTTTTTATTTCCAAGCAGTAAGTGAAATCGAAAGTTAACCTTCCACTCATAGTAACTTCCCATCTCCCTTTCTGACACATTCATGTTAACACTTACAAATTAAAGCAGCGTACACCTACAAACATCTCCCTGAATATTAGTGTTACGACACATGTCAGTGTTTGCAGGGTTATCAACACTTTACTGTTTTGTTTTGCTTTGAGCGCATGCATGGCTTGTGGTTTTAAATTTGTGTGTTGTGTTTTTCCATCACCCACGCGGCTCATTTTTCGTGATACTGCTTAGAGCATAACGGTTAATTTAAAGCAAGCAGACATAAAATGCTTTCCCACTTTTCTGAAGCCATGCCTAGTAAGCAGAGTCAAAAGTAATAAAGTTTATGTTTAACTTGGCAGAGTGGAGATTTACTTCAGAATGAAAGGTACATTTACTGAGGCAGCTATCCCTCAGTTTAATATATTACAACAATAGCGTTTAATTTATTGCTGACTGCACTATTCCTAACTTAAAACATGAGTGTTTGTGTCAGATCTGACCCCCTGAAGAGCTTTTCACTTTAATGCTTGTGAAATACAAATCCGTAATATGAATAATTCACGTTAACCAATTTCCTCTGGGTTTATCTTTCTTTGAGCAACTTTTGTTAATGACCATAATTTTTTTATTTTGTTCTTAGAAAAGCACACTAATGTGGCATAGCTCCTTTAGCACCAAAATGCGAATCAAAACTATATAAAAACAAAAATGACAACCCTGAGTCTAGTAGAGTTTTTAGGCAACCCACAACCCAACTAAAAAGTAATTGTATGCCTTTTGGTTACAAATATCCTTGTAGCCAAATTATCCAAACAATAATGCAATTTTTGTTTGCAAATGACCTGCTGTGCAGCAGATTTTGTAATTAACTGGCCTTTATGTGTGTAATGTTGAGAAAAGGTTGCAAATAGTGTTTCTCCTAAACAATCATTTAGTGTAGCCAATTTATTTATATCTTAAAACAACAGATACGAATTTTAAACGGTTTATCATATTAAGATCATATGTAAGACGTGGCTAAGAAGGTGGATTTTTGCACAGCTAAAAATACATACTGTATCTGCAAATAGAGATAACAGCTGGACTGAGATATGTCTAATCCGAATACAGTAAATCATCTTGATTAAAATTTTGATTTTAATTATCTTCTTTTGTTTTTCAATTCACTGTCTCTCTGTTGAGTAGCTGAATCAAACAACATGCTGTTAAACACTGAAATTATGTTAATTAATTAATGTTTGGCTACTTACCTATCAGAGTTTTAATACAGTTTTCCTTTATTATTCTGGATTAATATACTGATACATTTCTTTTCATAGATGGTGGTACCTTAATTGGCTGTGGGGCTGACAATGATGATCATTAAGTGGCAGCCTCTAGGTTATGCCCGGCCTGTAAGAACATCCAATCTGGCCCACAGGAAATTAAATAAGTATAGATTTATTGTTAGAAATGTTATGTTTTTCTGATTCCTATTCAGTGAGAGGTTTATGATTTTTGGGTTCATTATTCAATTTATGACTCATAATTGTTTGAAAGACATTTGATGATTTTACA
Source organism: Crenichthys baileyi (assembly GCA_036173005.1). NCBI lineage: Eukaryota > Metazoa > Chordata > Actinopteri > Cyprinodontiformes > Goodeidae > Crenichthys > Crenichthys baileyi. Next base: position 195,951 of record JAHHUM010000022.1, read on the forward strand.
AATATGAAATGATTTGTATGGTTACTTCAGCATGCTGAAAACTGAAACTATTGGGGCTAAAAAGAATTGGACAAAGTTGTTCTTTTGCCATTTTATTGTTTGTCAGATTAATCAGTTTTCCCTTTAAATGCAGTTCACCCCATCATTTTGTCAAGACCACCTGTTCTCAGTGTGTAAAATGATCTATGTTTTAGTTTCTTTCCTAAACATTTAATATTGATGTTGTCAAATTTTTTATTCGTAAAAATACTATCTGAAATGTTTGGGACTCATGAAGAATACACAAAATTGAGGAAAAAAGGAAATATATAAAATATATATATATAATATATATATATATTATATTTCAGTTTCAATTCAATTCAGTTTATTTATATAGCGCCAATTCAAAACACATGTCGTCTCAAGGCACTTCAAAAAAAGTCAGGTTACATACATTCCAATTAATCTTAAAATCATTGAACAGTGCAGCCAGATTCTGTTATTTATTCAAATTGGATAAAAAGTTTTTTCTATCTAAGGAAGGAAACCCAGCAAAATTGCATCCAGTCAGCGACTGCAGCATTCACTCCTCCCGGATGAACATGTAGAAAGTGGCCAGTCACTGGCGTATATGTAGGTATTATATATGTTATATATATATATAATATAATATATATATTTTATATATATATAAAATTATATATATATTTTAAAATAGTCACTGGCGTTGACTTTGCAGCAATCCCCTCATACTGAGCATGCATGTAGCGACAGTGGAGAGGAAAAACTCCCTTTTAACAGGAAGAAACCTCCAGCAGAACCGGGCTCAGTGTGAGCGGCCATCTGCCACGACCGACTGGGGGTTAGAGAGAAAGAGCAGAGGACACAAAGAGAACAAAGAAGCACTGATCCAGGAGTACTTTCTATGGGATGAAAGGTTAAATTTTATGGTTTTTGTACTTTAGTCGTTCACCTAGAAAGAAAGAAAAATAAACTCTGAGCCAGCCTCAAGTCTAGAGTCTGAAGAGAGCACAGAGAGTTAGTCACAGTAGAAGCTCAGCCAGTAGCCATGTCCAGGAGAGAGAAAGGGTTAAACACTGAAAGACAGGGCCATGTGGACCATCGGTAGAGGGTGAGCACCAAGCTGTCGCCAGCAGAAGCTTGGAGGATTCCCCTCTCCAGAAAGGTGCCACAGGTAGACACAGAGTCAGGCCAGGTGTAGCTCCCAGGAAGAGAAAAGAGAGAGAACAAAGTCAAAAAGCCGAGATAACAGCAAAACAATAACAAAACTGAAGAGCAGCGTGAGAAAGCAGCGAAGAGGGCGAAAGTGGTCATTATGTCCTCCAGCAGCCTAAGCCTATAGCAGCATAACTACAGAGATAGCTCAGGATAACCTAAGCCACTATAACTATAAGCTTTATCAAAAAGGAAAGTTTTAAACCTAGCCTTAAAAGTAGACAGTTTGTCCATCTAGAGCCCACTGATGGCCATTGTTATACTAAAAACCACAAAGATTGGGATACCTCTCTCTGTCAGATTGACCATAACCACTGGAAAAGAGAGGGGGTCATACAGGTAGCAGAAATGGAGGGTGTGTTTGCACCTCAACCGTAACTGAGCCGGTTTAGGCTAAACCTGACTCCCCCTTACTCCATCCAACAAGGGGAGAAGAAGACGGAGCTAAAATAACGAAGATAGCTCAGGATAACCTAAGCCACTCTAACTATAAGCTTTATCAAAAAGGAAAGTTTTAAGCCTAGCCTTAATAGGCTCAGGAATGGGAGGAACAAGGACTGAACTGCACACAGAAAACAAGAGACTTTTAAAGAAACCTTGGACCCATTGTAAAGTATGATCTGCTGTCTGTGTATTTGGTGACCGTACCCCGGCTGAAAATAAGACTAGCGACCTGAAACATGGCTGTATGAGCTCTTGCAGAAAAAATTTCAAATAATTATAGATTGCCCAGGAAGAGATGGTGTCTCTAATTACGTCAACAAAGTGGTTTTCCCCCCACTTCCCTAAGTGAAGATGGCATAGGAACCCAGCTCCGCACACTGCCCGCATGTTCCATTCTGAGCGAATGTCCACCCCAGCTGCCAGACTGAGAGCATCCGTCTCATCGTCTCTGTTAATCGGACCTTCTGAACTCAACATGCTCCACTGTTCAGAACGGTTCCCAGTAAGAGGTTGTGTCTGGGCAGAGAAAACTTATTTAGGATATAATAGTTTAAATATAGTTAATTTTTTTGTGTTTTACTGCTTAAACTGTGTTGGGCCACAGCAGGGCTAGAGCAAGCTGGAGCTGAGACTACTGGTGATTCAAACTTTATCTCCATCAGTGGTTTGAGCACTGACAGTCCGGTAATGTGAGCATGTTCAGTTTAATCTGTTTTTTTTCCTTCTTCTCCTCTTACCAACATGCATGAAATAGGTCTGCATAGTTGTTATAAACATGTTAAATTGTGTCTCTGTTATCCAGGTTGCTAATGCTGAAGCTAAAGCTCTGCTAATGCTAAGAAGGTAGAAACCATTAATTCTGCTGTGTTTACAGCATAGCTTGTTCTGTTTGTGCGGCGATCAGCTGTAGCACGCCACCAGCGCTAATACACACATTATTTGTATTAGTGGTACTTAAAGGTACATGCGGGACTTTAAGGGGTTGCTAAACAGCGTGGCAGATGCTGTTTTCTTTGTGGTTGGCTGAGCCACCAGTTTCTGATGTGACATCATCATTCCGCAAACCAAACACATGCAAAACATATTTAAAAATCAAAATTCTGAGAGGAATCACCCAATATGAATTCCTTTTACTTGTTGGTAAGACATTTTCACTTGTCCTAAGTCAATGTACCTTAGCAAAATAAGGATGAAAACAACTTGGTATGTCCTCATTTACAGATCTGATCATTGCCCCCTTTTTCCTTTAGCCTGGTAACAAGATTTCCTTTTCCTAGTATAACCATTATCTGCCCTCTGCACATATCATGCATAATTAATCTCAACCCTCTAATTTGTGTCGCTGATCTATTCAGCCTGAGTGGTCCTCATGTATAATGCTCCAAGTTCCCTTTATTTTCGAACATGAATCTTACCATGTGTAACTTAATTGCTTCCAATCACCACTTCTTCTGTTATTTGTCACCACCTTCTCCCCCCGAGTGGACCTGTCCTCTCTTCTACAAACCCTGAGATGTGTATCTCCAAGACAGTAATTGATAGGTAATTGCAATGTTAGGAAAAGATTTATCCAGCTGTAGATGTGTATTCAGATATGTTCTTGGTATGCTGTGAGACATGGCAGAACAAGGTTTGATCAGCCTTTTGCAGAGGGACTGACTGTGGGTATTTAACGAATACAGGAGATTTTCAACACAATATTTCAAAAAGGTAACAACACAGCACTTTAAGAGATTATTTTATACATTTATTTAAATGTTGATAAGTTAAATGTTTGCACAAAGTGAAATTAGTCAACATCAGTCTATTTATTAACAAAGAAAAATGTTTTTTTACAAAGGAAAATGTTTAAAATGCAAAAAATAATTAAATATTAAACAATTAGAACATTTATTACTTTAAGGCTTGATCTCATCATAAAGCAAATCTTTGTCATTTGTAACTTTTGATATCCGGCAGCATCAACACACAACCACAACAGCCTCACACTGATTGTTGCACACATTTCTGACACTGCCCCCAAGTGGTAGAAACTCACCAAGACGCACACCTTTGCATCTGCAGCACCGAGCTGACATAGAAAGAGGTTTTAAATATCATCCTGCAAGCTCCTGTTAAAATTAACAAACCTTTTGGGAGTTCTGATGTTTATGTTGCTGACCACAGCTCATAGCTCAGGTAAAGTATGTATTAAGTTAATGTGGCAGATACCTCCCAAAAGCAATTTGCATGGCTAAGCAGTCTCTCCTTTATGTGTTAGGGGAAAAATGTGATGTTGTGTTACAGTTTGAGGCTAAGGATATCTCATTCATTTCAGGATAGAAAGATATTAAAGATAAAGATAAAGATAAAGATAAAGATAAAGTTAAAGATAAAGATAAAGATCTTCTCCAAAACTACGAGGTGAAAGATAATGAAATCTTTGCATTTGTTAGACTGACTTGTAATCTTATTGTACTGTATTCATATTCGGTACATTTAGAGTGGACCTATTACTTATGCATTATCAACTGTTATTTAACCATTCTGAAACTGAAATTTATTGTGGTTTTGTGATGTTTCATATTTAGAAACTGGGTAAAAGTGATCTAAGTGCAAGACATTTTATTGGATTGGTAGTGAAGGTCTGCCTTGCTTTGATGTGAAATCTGAAACATCTTCACTGTCTCCTAATCCCAGTCCTAGTCTTATGCTGTCCAAGTGTTTACTTTGAGGGCCCATCAAATTATGTTGGGAGTTTATCTTATATAAATTATCTTTTTTTGCCAGCTGAGAAATTCAGCAAATTCTGTATTACCTCAAGAGTAGTCATGACTTTAAAACTTTAGATAAGCTTCAAAACGGTTGAATAACAAAACTGTGTCAGTCTAAAAATAATTGTCATGGTTAAAGTTATAGATTGTGTTATTCATGAAGTCTGTGAAGATGACAGGAATTTTATGACACCTTAAAGAAATGTTTTTTAAAAGAAAAAGGTAATGTAAAATATCATCACTCAGGGGTTGACATTGTAAATTCCAAAGTTTTTATCTGATTGGCCCTTCACGTTCAACTGACCTGGCTAAACCAGAAAAGAAAAAGAAAATATTGTCCTGGCTTTCAGGCTTGAATGCCATCCAACACTGGAGTGGCCTGACCAACAAGCCCATGTTGTCTTTCTCCCAATTCACTAAGGAGATCTGATTTATTTTTTTTGTGTGTGTGTTGGTCATGCTTATAATCTGGTCCAGTGTTACCCAAAAACCAGAACCACTTAGTGATCTGACCCCAGTGGCAAGAGTGACAGCATCATCTAACTATGGAGCAAACCCCGACTGTATGCTCGTAGATGTCCAGGACGGTGTATTGAGAGAGGGAACACCTCAAACCTACAGTAACATTTGTTCTGCTGAAGAGGTGCCTGGCGCTAGAAGGTAGATGGGGGTAATTTGGTTCAGAAGACAGAAAACTAAATCTCAGACAGGAAGCGGGATGGAGAGTGAGGGAAAACATGCAGCACAGGTCTCCAGGGTCAGGACTCTGACCCTGGACAACTGCGTTAAGGACTGATGCCTCCGTATATGGGTCGCACACCCTACAGCTACACCATGCCGTTACTCTTATTTTTTATTCTAAATAGATAAGTCCTTAGAAGTATTCTGCTTCTTGTTATGTGATAGAGATCGCTCGATGGAAAATGAGTTCCTTCTTTAGATAGATTTTTGATAGATTATGCAACTAATCGATTTTGAAAGATTGTTGAACTGTTATGGACAATAATACAAGTTACCATAACTTAATCATGCTACATTTTTAACATACATACAACAGGTTCACTTTAATGCATCTATAATAGTTCTCTGTGTATGTACACTGAAGCTCCGTGTCTGAAAGGTGAAGAAGAATCTAAAATCCTGATTTATTAACAGAACAGATGATGCTGTTTTCCTTCAGTGGTTTCAGTGGTTCTTAACTCCAACAGCGACTGTGAAGTGAAGACAAGGATGACAGGGATGAACACCAGAAGGTGAGAGCTGAGAGACAGAGTGAGATGAACGATAGTAAGTGGATATATGGGCTTTTATTGCGGTTAAAATATATTGAATTGCAACTCACAAGGGACTCTAACTTACCATTCACCACTAAAAGATAGATGAAAAAACATCACACACACACACACATGCCCAGAAGTTATTATGTGCACAAACAAACACAGTGATGCAATTTAGGTATACTTGATGGTGTTAAAATGTCAGTTACTATTATTATTATACTAACACTAGGACTCCGAGAATTCTAACACTACTAGAACTCCCAAGCCCGTCAACTTGACGGCGAGCATTCTGGATGCGAGGGCGGTGATGACGTCATTGCATTACATTGGTCAGAATGCTAAAGGGTTTCTTGCACGCTATAAAATTATGGTTTTGACAAGAATTAATAATAGTATTTGATCAAAAACCTATTATATTTTATTATTATTTATAAATAGTACTGAAAAATAATACAGAGTAGCGGGTACATTTAAAAAAAAAGCTTTATTAATCTGTCCAAAAGCTGGACAGCTCCATGTTACTCTTCCCTTCACTCCACGGACATAAACTAGTGCTAAAAATGCCTTCAGCTCATCCACACTCATGTCCAAGAAGGAATCATCTCCTAAAACTCTGCGGGCCTCAGCCACCCTGCAGCCCTGAACGTGGATGAGCATTTCAGCATCCACCAAGCAGATGCGGTCTGGGCATCTTGGATCTGGCGCTCTGTCAACGCGTTCTGGTTCTGACACCTCCCTCTACTTTCTTCCTCCCCTACCCCTGTCCACACATTGCCATCCTTTCCTATCTCCTCCTCCTTCCTAGGTGTGCGCTCGTCTTGCGATGAAAACGCTGTAAAGCGCAGAATAGATTGTTGTTACTGGGCTGCTATATCTATGACCTAACTTATTGTTTATTTCTTTGTCCATTATCAGTACCTTGATTTGTAGTTTCTCTCCTGCCAGGGAGCTGGATTGCTGGGTTTATAGCTGGGCACTGGGCACCAGGCTCGTCTCACTGTCTCTGAACCTGTGCTGATTGTGGAACTGTTGCTATATAAATAGTTTATATATTATTAGTTTACCAATCTGTAAACTATTGCCTAAAATGATAAAATCGTTACATAGGCTAGTCTATTGCTACCTTGAAATAATGCGTCACAACCTCCTGCTAATGGGACAACTCGTGTTTTTTTAGCCGGGGGAGGCTCACTCTCTGACCCGCTGTCACTGGAACTGAATGCTGACCAAGAGCCGTCAGAATCCCTCTCAACCCCAGAATCATGATCATCTAATTTTTGAAGCATTTCCAATGCCTCTTGAGCAGAAAATCTCCTTCTCAGACTGCGTTCTAGAGTGGCGGTTGCTAGGCGACGCTCGCATGTATACTCAGCCGCGGGAAAAAAATATCAATGTAAATAATAGGGCCGTCAAAATAGCGGCTGTGGTAGTTAGAGGTAGAAATACTTAGATATTTTATTTACTTTGTTATTTAAAAAAAAAGAGGCATAGGAATACAAAAGACGCAGGTTTAGAAAAAGCCAGGACGCCTGGAAGATAAGAGTTTTAATAAACCAGAGTTATGGCATGTCAAACTTTCAAAACCGTCAAATTGACGGCCCTGGGAGTTCTATTGATAAAAGATTGCCTGAATTTGTTGAAGGTGTCCAGCTCAAATTGAATTTTGTGACAAATAACTCTATGTCTGTGTGTGTTGTAGGATTTGTTACAACGTAAGGCCCATTGTGAGAAAAAGGGCTGTTTGTAGGCTAGAGGTTAGGTTTAGGACTAAGGTGTAAACAGTGTTTAGGTTAGGTTTAGGGTTGGGTATGAACTGGTAACAGTTAGCTTTAGGGTTAGGGTTAGGTAATCGAAATCAATGGAAAATGAATGGAAGTCTTAGCAAAGTTCTTGTAAAAATAGAAACACACAATATGTGTGTGTGTGTGTGTGTGTGTGTGTTAGTAAACATAATATACCAACAGGCAGGTATGCGGGCTAACAAGCTTATCAGCATCAATAACAGAGCTGAGAATCCTTGTCAAATGGAGCCATTTTGTGTTTACAACACTACTCAACACATGGAAAGATTAATGATTTATCAATTAATCCTGTCAGGCTTGGCTAAACACACCTGGCAGAGTGAGAAAACGGCAGTAGTAACTCTTTAATTGATCAGGTGCTTGCTCTGGATGAAGTGGAGGTTTCCTAAACCGACGGCACAAGTGAGGGAGATGAAAGTAGATGATGAAAGTCAACAATAATATACAATCTCATTAATTTCTATTGGTTTGAGATGCACTGCATTGCAAAAAGCTGTATATGTTTAAACTGTTTATAAGGTCCAGGTGATTTGAAATTGATCTCCAAGTACACAACAAAATGTAGTTAAAGGCTAAAAAAGGTGAATTTTTCATATTATGTCCCTTTTAAGGGGTCTGAACTGACTTAATCGTCCTTCGTTCCAAATATGAAACATTAGACCCGTCAAATGATAACTGCATTGTCCCACCCTGTCCTACATAGATTGTTTAAACCACAGTTTCAGATGTGTTTGAGAGAATAAAATAAGACAAAAATGTTGTTGACATCTATTTACAGCCGATATAAATTTAAATACAAACCATTCCTGGTCAAATGCCGGGCTTTTATGTTACAAAACGACTTTCAGATTGGGAAATTTCAAAACTTGAATTTTCTTCTGGTGAAGGCGTTCTTGTGGTGGTTTGGACGTGTGCTTTGGGTCATTGTTATTCTGAAAAACAGATCATAAGCTTTCTTGCAGAAGCCGGAAGGTTTTGACCCAACTTTGACTGGTAAGCAGAATGTTCATTATTTCTTCTACCTTGACTAAGACCCCAGTTCCTGCTAAAAAAAAAGCAGCACCAAGGAATGACCATGCCACCACCATGCCTCACTCTGGATATGGTTTCTTTAGGTGATGTGCACTGTTGGTTTGCTCTATACATGCTTTTTAGGACTGTGGCCATAAGTTCAGCATTGTTTTTATCAGACCATAAAACGTTTTCCCACATGCTACTACAAGTTTTCAGATGTGTTTTTGTTAAATCTGTCCAGGCTGAGATGTTTTTCTTCAAAAGAAAAGATTTATTTCTCGCCACCGTATCCCATAATACAGGAAGACTTGCTCAGAGAGCCATTCATACAAGAACCACCACTTCACCCAACACATGTGGAAGCTCACAAAGTAATTTCCCTTTTCCATTTCTCTGACAGGATGGCACTGTTAGTAATACTCCGAGCTTCTTTTCACTTTGTTTCAGTGCACCTCATTAATTGGATCTGGTGAGGGAACCTGCATTGACATTGGAAGCATGTATGCATGTCCACAGAGGCGAAGAGTTGAGAGAGAGCTTCGTAGGAACTGTGCAGAATACAAGTCAGGTGTTTTCTGTCATTTCTCTTCCCTCTGTTATTATGCTTTTAAAGAATTACAGCACTAAAAGGTTTCAGATTTATAATGTGATTAAAGATAAATCAAAGAACATTGTGTGCAGATAAGCTAAGACAACATTCTGTAAAGAGAGAAAACGATGGTATTAAATGAGAGTATCAAATATATTAGCAGAAAGCTAATTTAAAAAATGGATTTTAATTAAAATATTTGTGTTGTGCTTTAGAACATATATTCAAATGTCTGAAGTCACAAGTTCAAAATATGCACCCAAATGTTTTGGCCTTCAAGGTTTTGTAATTCAACAAAAATTTAGATTTGCAGGGAGTTGTTACTTTTTTAAACCGAGCTATGAGTTGAATTTTACAACTAGAATGTCAAAGCACATCCTGTTGCTACTACACCATCTTCAGCAGTGAAATACGTCACTTAATTTCAGAAATGAGACAGTTGAAATGTCCTTCAATCTTTATACACTAACAGGAGATAAACAAATCTGATATTTTTTATGTTGCCAAACACATCATCAGTATTGCAGAGTCAGAATCAACAATTGTTTTTAGTTTTAGACTTTTTAAAACAGGCCTGCACGGTGGCGCAGTTGGTAGCACTGTTGCCTTGCAGCAAAAAGGTCCTGGGTTTGATTCCCAGCCGGGGGTCTTTCTGCATGGAGTTTGCATGTTCTCCCCGTGCATGCGTGGGTTCTCACCGCGTACTCCAGCTTCCTCCCACAGTCCAAAGACATGCCTGTTAGGTTAATTGGTCACTCTAAAAAATTGCCCTTAGGTGTATGAATGAGTGTGTGCATGGTTGCTTGTGTGTTGCCCTGCGATGGACTGTCGACCTGTCCAGGGTCTACCTCGCCTCTCGCCCATAGACTGCTGGAGATAGGCACCAGCTCCCCCGCGACCCACTATGGAATAAGCGGTAGAAAATGACTGACTGACTGGTTGTGACTGAGAAATTGTCTCCTAAACCTAATTATTTGTTGGGAAAAAATACAAGCATCTTGTAAATCCTTTCTCAGAATTACAAGACAATGTAAAATGATTACTATAGTAATTCAAGGCTTAATTGCAGCTTATGAGTGTTCTTATAGAAAGTCAGCTTTAAAAGCTTTCCAATAGATCCCCTCTTACTTGTTCACATATTGTGTCGTGGACCGGTGTAACTATTTTAGATTCTGTTGTGAGATTGATGTACTATTTTTGCCAACTAAATGTGCTCTACCAAGAGCTCTTGTACTTGATACATTATCCTTTCTCTTTTGATAATAACATGCATAATTAACAATGCATTTTAGCGATTTGAGTCACAAGTAAACATTATTTATGGCAGTGTGAGAAACACTTTCTTAAAGCATAAGTTGTAGCAAGGTTGACTCGAGACCGAGTACGAGCTGTAAATTCATAGTCTGAAATACATTTTTCTGTTCTTTGCTGTGTTTGAATGAAAGCAAGTCAAAACATTTCATTTGGAAAGTGCATAATATTTCTCCTTTGGAGTCTATTTTATGCTGGTTGGGAGAGTGTGAGTCAATCCCTTACTTCTTAAATTAAGCTCTAAAAAAACGAGCTAGTAGGCAAGCTTAATGAAAATTAATCTTATAAAAGCAGTCTTAAAAACCCTGTACTATTGAATAATCTATTTAATATTTATTATCGAGCTTTACTACAATTAAAGCGACAGCAACTGTAACTTGTTCCAAATATGTTTACTAAGGAAAACAAAGGACGTATTTATGCTCACATCCAATTTTTTCACAATTCTTGCTACAATTATGAAAAAATACTGAAAAAACAACAGAATAGCCTAAAAGGTATAAAAATGAAATAATGAAATAAGCAAGTGAATGAATTAAAATGTTTCTAAAATGTAGATTTTCCATTACTGGAGCTTTTATTCTTTGACATTTAATGTGTTTTAATGGCATTTACTAACAATTGTTTCACTCCAATTTTTCATAACATACCTGATATGACATTTAATTGCTTTCCATTAGAAATACACTGAGAAATCGACTGGTGACCAGGATCAGACATTTTTTAGCTTAATCAGGTCAACCAGAGACCAGCAAGTCACACTGACAGCTACACTTTTCAGTGTAGACATAGTTACTGAGGGAAGAAGACTAAGCTAGCTCTCAATATGAGTTAGATTTTTAAAAATAAGTCAGAGGAAACAAAGAGAAACTGTATTTCCAAATAGAGAGCAAGAGAGACAGCGAGACTACAGCAGATAATAGGAAGACTGAACATAGCAGGTTAACAAAATGATCAGTACCATCACAGCTTTTATTTATAAATCAGAGTTGTAATTTATTTGCACATTCTGTCTGTGTAAAGACAATAAATGCATGAGGAGGAATACCTGCTGCAGGATTTTCTCCACTAATTATTATTCAGTGCAATTCACGGAAGTACAATCTTCCCTAGCTTTCCTGGCCCATTTATATATATATATCAAGATGTATATCGTTTGCCTTTCTCTTTCCTTCCCCTTTCACCCTCTCATCCTCCTGCTGGTCTCGCTCTTTCTCCGTGTGTTGAGATCATTCAACCATAACATAGCTAAGTGGAGCAGCCCAGGGGCATTCATGTGCCAGGGTGCTCACTCGAATGATGAAGACACGTGTCGCCCATATTTCCGGTTACCATTCAGAGCTAGAGACCTCTCTTTTTAGACCTCAGTCATACACACACATTTACACACGTTCCCTTCATTCATTACTCTTCTTTATGCTATTCTTCTAGGTCTACTTAAATAGGGCTGTTGTCACTGGTCTCCTCAGATCTCCCTGCAGCCTGTCTCTTCTCTCTTAGTGGGTACATCCAACTATCTGTCATTTCCTAACCGTTTTCTTTCATTTTAAATTGCCTCAATCCACTACCTGAATCTTTTGTCTCAGTTGGGGAAATAAAAGCAAGCCCCAGCAGTTACTTTGTCCACAATTCACTTCCAATCATTCTCGACACTCCTTGTTCTGACACCTCGAGACATCACAGGCAGAGGATGATACACTAACCTACCCTCCTCAGTTCCTGCTTTTTCCTCCCCCTCCATCTGAAATCAAGGCCTCCACACTTTCTCATCCTTTCCTCTCCTCAGTTGTGTCTCTTTTCCTTTTTCACAGCTGAAATATAATCATTATTTATGCTAAATATTCCATGTTTATTGCTGTTAAGAAGCAGAGGGCTTTAACAAATAAATTGTGTTTTTCTCACACAAGCATCTTCTTCCTCTGGGTTGTTTGTGATTTACGAGAAGATATTGAATACCATAGAATATGTCATGATTGGTTAATAATGGAGTAACACTCGGGCTGCACTGTGGTACAGTTGGTAGCACTGTTGCCTTGCAGCAAGAAAGTCCTCGGTTCGATTCCCAGCCGGGGGTCTTTCTGGATGGAGTTTGCATGTTTTCCCTGTGCGTGCGTGGGTTCTCTCCAGGTACTCCAGCTTCCTCCAAACAGTCCAAAGACAGGTTAGTTAGTCTCTTTCAATTGCCCTTAGGTGTGAATAGGTGAGTGTTGGGGTCATCCATTTTGGAGCTGGAATAGACCGAATAGGCTGCGCAGTTCAACACGCGCAGCTCAACAGACATCGCAGCTCTGACATCACCTGAGATTATAAAACCCACAGAAAATAAACTTTCGTTGCCATTTCCAGCGTGTCTCATGGGGCGACGCATCAGAGGCGCAAATCTGGAGAGAGATAGGCTCGCAGGCGAACTTTTTCTCCACACGGCCATTCCCAGAAGAGCTTGAGAGCTGGAAATCTGTCTGATACAAGAATGTCAGAAGAGTCATATACCGATCGAAGAACCCGCCGACACAGGTGAAAACCCACAGAAGTTTTATTTCCAAGGAGATGAGTTTTCCTCCTGGTTGATTCAGTCGACTTAACGGTACTTCATATTTTTCTCCTCCTGGACGGAAAAGGAGTTTTTAACCGTTTTTCTTTTGATAAAGGCGCCCCCCCCCCCCCCCCCCCCCCCCCCCCCCCACCCCCCCCCCCCCCCACCTATAAATCGAATAGGTGCATTTAGAAGTCTGGGCAGGATGAGGAATAGTTGAGGTGATTTAGAATCAACAGTAATTACTCCAAGGTATCAATTGTTGCATGATATACTGATTGAAGTGTTTGATTTGCTGTGCAAGGTGAGTTGCTGAGTTGCATGTTTTTGTCTGGCTGATCCCAAATCAGGAGTTAGAAGTTGGACTTTTAAAGTTTTCCATTCAAAGCAACTGCAGTCTGGGCCTAGCCTGACCACTCCTTTGTTCCAGTTTTATTACTGGAGTTTTTCCACTGAGTTCCCGCCTCAGAGTTTTATGACTCTTTGTTCGAGATTCGGGGCAATCAGCTGCTAGTGGCAAAGAGCACAGTCCACCATTTTACCAGCTGATCGCCGCTATCGAGACGACAGAACACCAGGAGGACTTCTCTTCCAAAGGTAACACAAACTTCACATTTTGTCCATAAAACTCCTGGTTTGATCTTTACAGACACTCAATGGGCATATATTTTCTTTTACGATTATTCTTAGGTAGTCATTTTTATCCCCTTTGTGTAGAATAGTGCTTGTAAGTTAGGTGAAGGTTTTTGGACCAGAATGGTGGTATATCAGAATTACATGGCTTCAATAAATCTTTATATGCAAATTTAAGAGAAGCGTTTGTGTTTATTTCATGCAAGAGTGATTTATCTGTCAAAATAAGATCAAAGTTCCCCCACCTTCGGTGAAGCAGTTTATTAAACAGTGACATGGTTTTGGTTAATAATAATCAATTATTAAGGAGAATTTGCTAATTGTAATTATTAAGAGCTTTGAGCCCATAATCACAACACCAGAGGCCATCTCTGACTTCTATTTGTAAGTAATGATTTTGGTTAAGAAATTATTTTTCTGAATTATGATTTTTAATAATAATTTTGATAAATATTAACTAATCAATAATCATAATCCTTACATGTGTGTATGATTGTTTGTTCTGTGTGTCTCTGTGTTGCCCTGCGACGGACTGGCAACCTGTCCAGGGTGTACCCCCCCCCCCTTGTGGACACAGCTGGAGATAGGCAGCAGCTCCTTGCTGTACGGAAGAAGTGGATATGGAAAATGGATGGATGGAATTACACTGAGAGAGCGAATAAAAACCCAAAACCTTGTATTGTTTGTTCGTTTCACCAGTGTCATGCACCAGTAGACTGGTGTATTATGTTTGTATTTTCAGTGTTTAACCTTTTCTCTCTCCTAGACATAGCTACTGACTGAGCTTTTACTGTAACTAACTCTATGTGCTCTCTTCAGACTCTAAACTTGAAAACTGGCTCAGAGTTTATCTGTTCCTTCTTTCTAGGTGAAACAACTAAAGGAGCTAGTTCCATTAACATTTACCTTTTCCTTCCCATAGAAAGTACTCCTGGATCAGTGCTTCTTTGTTCTCTTTGTGTCTCTGCTCTGTTCTCTCAAGCCCCCAGTCGGTCGTGGCAGATGGCCGCTCACACTGAGTCTGGTTCTGCTGGAGGTTTCTTCCTGTTAAAATGGAGTTTTTCCTCTCCACTGTTGCTACATGCATGCTCAGTATGAGGGATTGCTGGAAAGTCAACGCCAGTGACTGTCTACTGTCGCTACATGATCATCCAGGAGGAGTGAATGCTGCAAGTGTCTGACTTGATGCAATCTGCTGGGTTTCCTTAGAAAAACTTTTTATCCAATTTGAATAAACAACAGAATCTGACTGCACTGTTCAATGATTAAGATTAATTGGAATGTATGTACCTGACTTTTGTGTGCTGCCTTGAGACGACGTGTGTTGTGAATTGGCGCTATATAAATAAACTGAATTAAACTGAATTAATGAATTTTACTGACCAAACCATTAAAGAGATGTAACATTTACATATATCGAAAAAAATTAAGATTAAGATTGAGAAGATCAATAACTTTCTGAAACATTCAGCAGACTCAGTGGTGTGAGAAACAGGCATTAGTGATAACTAAATAAAGTGGTGTATCTTCCACAACTTTAAATTGGCTCAGTTAAAGTTTTCAGTGTTCAAACATTTAGATTTGAATTTTTAGGAAAGTAGTCCCTAGCCATTATCACACATAAAAAGAGAAGGGGACTAATATTAATGATAGATTATATATATTATTTTCCATCACATTAGGGGTTTTGAATCAATTCTGGATTAAAAATGTTAGTTTTTAGAATAATGTTTTACCTATTATATAACACTGTTACATATTTTTAGTCCTTAAATATATACAGTATTTTTAACTTGTAGAGTAATTCATGCAGTCATGATAAATAAATTAGATTATTATTAAAATTGGCTTATTTTAGTAACTTAGTCCACGAAGTGAAACTTGTAGATTAATTAAGTACAGATTGATGTTTTTTAAGCAATTATTTCTGTCCATTTACAGTTATAAAACGGTATTTAATGTTAGAATATTACAGAACAATAAAAAAAATGTTTTAATACAGAAATATGGGCTTAATGGAAAGTATGTTTATTGATTAAAGGAAGTTATTTTTAAAAGGTACTATTAATCTGACAAACAAGCCTCATCGGAATGCATATTATAATATATTGACTATGTGTATACATACACATACAGTAAATGTAAAAACTGCCTGCAATGAAATTGGTTTTGCTCTTTATAAAGTAATCTTATTCTTTGTGTGCTAGAAGGCTAGAAGCACACTTTGCCATGCTGAGAATTTCCACCATAGAAATATAGAATTTCAGCCGATCGGCGACTCAAACTACCAGTTTTAAATAAACTATTAAAATATTAAAGACTTATCAACTTTAGAGGCTTTAATGGCAATATGGTTCATCTTGCAGTTGCATATTAGACAATGTGAAAGTTTTAAGGCCTCTAGAGCTGCAGTCTAATTTGTTATTTGAAGGAGCTTGACTTACCAGTACGTTTACCTAAGCTGTAATAAACATCCTTTGTTTTTGCACAAGTAAAAGAGGACAAACGTGAAAATCAACACAGCTGAAACTGAGTCCCCACTTGTTCCCGTTTGTGTAAAAGCTATCATTAGCGCTGCAGCACAGGTAGCTGCTACAGGAAGTTGGCAAAGTAGCAGTTTAAAACACCCAATGACCATTGCTCCAAAAGCTGTGGGATTGTTGAAACATCCAGTATTTGATGTATGCGCTGTGACTGTGCTTAAACAGATAATTACTGTCATGAGTGTGTTTAGTTGTTTTGTTTTGAGTGTTCTTTTTAGTACCGATGATGTTGATGGTGATGGTTTGTATTGGGATTAGTAGAAAGCTGAAAGATCCTCTGGCAGTGAAAAGCTGAAACAACAGTTCTTTCTGGAGATAGATGCTTAAGCCCTGTTCTGATCATACATCGATCATTTATAAACTGCATTTTAACTGTTGTCTTATGACACCTGCTACATAAAGATGTGTCCATGTATCCAGACTATACATTGATTTAACCCTGAGGACTATTTTTATTGCTAGTCTTGTGAAAGATGAACTGTTTGCTGTGGCACTTCTGAGGATCTTAAATCCACTCTCTACAGCACCTGTTAGGGACAAGCTGGAAGCTGATGACGAGACCCCCAAAAAACCTTCATTATGCTGCCTGAAGAGCTGAGTGCTGTGCTAGATGGAGGCTGATGCTTTTAGAATGAGGGGTTGGAGCATTAGCTGCTGTAGACTCTTCTAACCCGTGTAGTCCTGTTCTGATTTACAGCAGGGTTAACAAATGCATGCACAGCTCAGTGTACAGCACAGCTTTCCACCGAAAGCAGCAAAACCTCCATGTGGGTGTTAGAGTTGAGCTCAGAAAGGAGGATAATTTCTGGTCACGAGTCAAAATGCAGCTCTCTCTGCTCATGAAAATGCACATGCTCAGACACACTTAGCTAAATGTAGTTGTATCCCTGTAATTCCTTAGGATAACTTGGAAAAGTGCTTGGTGTGTAGAATCCACAACATGAATAGTAGGTATACAGAAGGCAGTTCTCAGCGTGATACCACACTCAAGCAGTCGCTGCAGGCCCACCCACACAAGTAGGCACGTGCACTGCATGCACACATGGAGACACACACATTATCTGCAGAAAACAGAAAATGGTCTGAGCATATCTTATTTTTACTACTCCTTCTACTTCTCATCCATGTGTTTTAGATGTAATTATTTATTTGAATAACAGATTTCTTTTAGTAACACCTGCTTTTGGCAATTATGTACAGTGGTTCAATAATTAACCACTGTTTTCAAAGGTGTAAGCCTACAAACAAGATGAATAACTGTTAGCTGTGACAGTTATTATTTATAACTTTGCTGTTATATTATCTTTTTTTGACAGAATTCAAAACAACAAAAAATATTTTTTGTAGCATTAAACAAGATAGGAGTAGTCCTGTGAAAATATTGCTGGAACATTTGAGTCCTTGTTCTTGCTCTATAGCTAGAGTTGCAAATATCCTTATCTTACAAGTTTTGACTTTTTATTAGGTATGCCTTAGTAAATTTCAGATCATATGAACATAACAGCAGCACAGAGATGCTGCAGATTTATCAACTTTGCATTCCTGGTATGAATCTGCCATTTAAAAGGTGCTCTGTTGAACAAAGAACTGTAACTACAGAAGCCACTGGAGTACAGCATACTCACTGTCATGTTCAGTAAAACAGCTTGAGATTATTTATACCTTTTGGCATTGTGTATTATCGTGTCGGAGGTAGAAATGAGAGGATAAGCACACTATGATCATAAAAGGATGATATGGCCAACAACAATACACCTGTTGTTTTTAAACAATACTAAACTGGTTCTAAGGAGCCCAAAGTGTGGCAAGAACATATCCCCCATATCAGTGTACTACTGAACTTTTAATACAAGGCAGGTTGGCTCCATTGTTTCATGTTGTTTATGCCAAGTTCTGACTCGACCATCTGAATATAGCAGCTGAAATAAAGTCTTCTCGTACCAGGCAACGATTTCCAATCTGGTACTGTCCAATTTTAATAACACTGCATGACCTATACCCTCAGTTTCCTGTTGTTAGCTGACAGAAAAGGCACAAAGAGCATTTGCTGCTGTAGCCAATCTTCTTCAAGGTACACAGAGCATTCAGAGATCTTATTCTGCATAATGGGCAGGTATATGAGATGCTGTGGGCCTTCCATCATCTGAAACCAGTCTGCCTAATCTCCTCTGACGTCCGACACCAAAAAGCAACTTTTATCGTCTTTGGACCATTTTCTGTGAACCTTGGAAATGGTTGTGTGTGAAAATGCAAGTAGATTAGCTGGTTTTGAAATACTCAGATCAGCCCATCTGGCACCAACACATTCTCACATTCTAAGTCACTTAAATCCCCTTTCATCTTCATTCTGAAGTCGGCGTCATCACATCTGGATGCTTAAATGCTTTCAGTTTCTGCCATGTGATTGGCTGATTCACTATTTGAGTTAACAATCAAAGTGCTGTACTTATTAAAGTACCTCCTGTTTCCATTTTGACAGTTTGACACCTACAACAGAGCATCAAGCCATGAGTGAGCCATGCACCATAGATGCTGCAAGAATGCTTGTGAAGGATACAGGTGAGGTTACTGAAGACGGTAGAGTTTGTCTATGATGTTGTCAAGTCAAGGTACTTTACATCCAAAGGTTATCAAAGGGCTTGGATACCACAGCCTGCATTAGAAATTTTGAACTACAAATTATTTGCTGTCTAATTAACAATTTCTGGTGGAAATTTGTCTTTGGCCAACCTAAAACCAGAAAAACATTGAGAGATCTAAATGCTCTAGACCAAAAAAGTGCTCCTATTTTAGCTCTAAACAGTCCTTCACCTGACTGTCAAGGCTAACTTGGAACCTTCTAGAGGTTGCCATAACAACACTCAGTCTTTAACAAAAAAAAGGAAACCTGGCTCTTCAATCATTTCTTAAAAAATCATTATTTTCAAGACCACAGCTATCTTTCTTCTGTCACATTTTTTCTGCCACAGACAAATTTAGATATTATTAATAACTCAAGTCTGATTTTCTGTAAAAAGATGTCAATTGTTAGAAGAATGGATAAACTCAGGTTTGCGGACATTAAGCTCATGCAAAGAGCTTTGTAAATTTGCCTGAAGGTCCTTTGATTAAAAGACAAAATTTAAAGACAAAATCTTGTGTTTCAGAATGTACTTTATCAGGTTTATTTTTATGACACTTTGATCGGACCACATTGGTGTTCAGGCATAAACCTGTTGCTGTTTTCCTGTTGTTTTGAGATGCTTTTGTTTCTGTCAGCAGAGTGCACTGAAGAACAAAAAATAGGGCTGCTCCGTTAGCTTAATTGCTTAATATTTCTGGCACTCCTACTCATCGTTTTCCGCTTCGTCCGGGACCAGGTCGTGGGGCAGCAGACTCAGTAGAGACAACCAGACATCCCTCTTCCCAGACAACTCCTCCAGGTCCTCCTGGGGGGGACCCCAAGGCGTTCCCAGGCCAGCCGAGAGACATAGTCCCTCCAGCGTGTCCTGGGCCGTCCCCTGGCCCTCCTCCCGGGGGGATGTGCCTGGAACACTTCCCGAGGAAGGCGACCAGAAGGCATCCGGTATAGTTGCCCAAGCCACCTCAACTGGCTCCTCTCGATGTGGAGAAGCAGCGGCTCTACTCCTTACCCCATCTCTAAGGGAGTGCCCGGCCACCTGGTCATGACTCAAAGTTCATGGCCATAGGTGAGGGTAGGAACATAGACCATCTGGAAAATCGAGAGCTTCGCTTTTTGGCTCAGCTCTCTCTTCACCACAACGGACCAGCACGGCATCCTATTACTGTGGCAGCCGCACCGATCCGTCTGTCGATCTCCCGCTCTATTCTCCCCTCACTCATGAACAAGACCCCACGATACTTGAACTTTTCCACTTGAGGCAGGCCTTACCAGGAAGGCTGAGGAGTGTGATCGCCCTATAGCTGGAACACACCCTCTGGTCACCCTTCTTATAAAGGGGGACCACCACCCCGGTCTGCCGGTCCAGAGGCACTGTCCCCCACCGCCAAAGGCATGTCAACCATGAAAGCCCCACAACATCCAGAAACTGGAGGTACTCAGGGTGGATCTCATCCACCCCCAAAGCCCTGCCACCGTGGAGCTTTTTAACCACCTCGGGGATTTCAGCCTGGGTGATAAAAGAGTCCCACCCGAGTCCCCAGCCTCTCCTTCCACAACGGAATGTATGATGACAGGATTGAGGAGATCCACTTATGAGTACTCCTTCCACCGCCCGATAATGTCCCCAGTCGAGGTCACCAGCTCCCCACCCCCACTGTAAACAGTGTTGGCAAAGCACTGCTTCCCCCTCCTGAGGCGCAGGACAGTTTGCAAGAATCACTTCAGGGGCCTACCGGTAGTCCTTCTCCATGGCCTCACCGAACTCCATAATAAGGCCTGGGTTTTTGCCTCTGCCACAGCCCGGGCCGTGGCACGCTTGGCCTCACGGTATCCGTCAGCCACCTCAGGAGTCCCACAAGCCAACCACAGCCAATAGGACTCCTTCTTCAGCTTGACAGCATCCCTTACTGCTGGTGTCCACCACCAGGTTCGGGGATTGCCGCCACGACAGGCATCGCAGACCTTATGGCCATAGCTATGGGCAGCAGCATCGACAATAGCTCTGGTCAAAGGTCTCCCGGAGGTGGGAATTGAATACATCCCTGGCCGAGGCCTCGGCCAGACGTTCCCAGCAGACCCTCACCATGCGCTCGGGCCTCCCAAGTCTGTTAGGCTTTCTCCTCTTCCAGCGGATCCAACTTACCACCAGGTGGTGATTGGTGGACAGCTCAGCCCCTCTCTTCACCCAAGTGTCCAAAACATGTGGCCGAAGGTCTGAAGACAAGGATCATCAACTTCCTGCCTAGGGTGTTATGCTTGAATATGGTGTTCATTATGGACAATCCGTGACTAGCACAGAAGTCCAATAATGAAACACCACTGGGATTCAGATCAGCGAGGCCATTCCTCCCGATTACGCCTCTCCGGGTGTCACTGTCGTTTCCCCCGTGGACGTTGAAGTCCCCCAGCAGAATAATGGAGGCCCCAGGAGGGGCACTATACAGCACCCCCGCAGTACTGCTCGGCCCTTAGGCTGAAACGACAGTCAGAGACCTGTCCCCAACCCAAAGGCGCAGACTCTCTCATCCACTTCATAAAAACTTCATAAAAACTATTTATTTGAGTACTATCAGTGTGTTCTGACCTCTGTTAAACCTTAACTGTGATTTACCGCATGGTTTTTGTTAGAAGCTGATGTAAGAAAGAGATCGGTAACATGAATATCAGAGTTAATCTTTTTGTTTTGGATTTACATCAATTTTATAATAACAGTGCCCCTCAATTTCATAACTAATTGTTTTACTGTTTTCAAATATTGCCATCCCTGTATTTTAGTCAAAGAGAAATAGGATATACCAGGGTACATGTCAGGGTGTGCTCCTGAAGCGTTGCATAACAAACAAAAAAAAATAGGACAGCAACCTAAACTTATTTAAATGAGAAATTTAAAGCCCAAACAAAAACGTCTGGTTTTGAAAACTGGGAATGTTTGAAGCATTTACCTTTAGTCATTCCACATCAGATGTTGTTTTAATATTTGATTTTTATACAACTGGGAAGAGTCATTTATTGGTGTCAATAGAAATCTGCACTCACATTTTGTGAGTTTGTTATGTTTAAAACAAGCAATAAGTTGAATGTTGGCCTGTACAATTAGTCAACATAATTTTTCAATTTAGATTCTGGCTTCAAACAATCATAAAAGCAACTTTATCACCAAAAAAAACAAATTTTTAAATATATTATTATTTTTTGATATTCTGATTTGTGAGTATGCTTTTATTTTGTAATGTCCTGTGTCTCTTTTGGAGGGTAAACCCGGTGCTCACGTGATTATTATTTTTTCATAATCGAGGAGCCCTAGTTCAATATTCTGCACCGCTCCTTCACCACATTGTTTATGGATGACTATTTTGTTTGAAACAACAGCTTACATGTATTGTGAGTGAATAATCTTAATAATACAAATATGTTTTAATACCTTAGCGGGCTATATGCTTGATTTTTCTTTATCCTGAAACAGGTCATGCTCTTTTGACGGTTTAAAGTTTCTTTATTGTGGCCAAGGAATGCTCCAACTGTATGAAGTATAGAATAATGCAGGTGTTGCTGGCTGAATGAAGGCTGACACATTTTATCCCTCACTTACAATAAGAACAAATATGCCTGTTTGGAAATATTTACAGTTGTGAAAAGCACGCTATGAGCAGGATGTTTGTTTACCAAATGACTGCAGGCTGCCTACCCGAGCAGAGAGCCCCACTAATAACCAGCTAATCCCAGTTTGGGATTGGTGTGTTACTCTATGAAAAGCAAAAGGTTACATTATGTGCAATAAGCGCTTGAAAACTACTACTAAATTCAGCTGGTGTTTGTTTAATGCTTTTGCTGAAGTCTATGTTTTAAAAATCAAAATAACACCATTAATGACTCCTACATGCTGTGCACTATTTTAAAGTTAAGACTTTTTTACTTACTGTTCTGTGAGTTCTTGCGTATTCTGTTTTATTTGACCCTTGTCATGTAATAAGACGGGAAATATGAACACGAGTAGTTAAAAAATCTGAATAACAAACAAATATTGTAGATTACAGTATCACAACGGCAATATCCTTGATTATTTAAGCAGCAGTGGGAACAATTATTTCTTTGCTGTTTTAATGAAAGAAATTGAACAAACTGAAGCAAAACTCAGACCGACTTCAATCTTTTGGGATCCTTTCATGGACTGGCTCTACTTACTGAAAGGGATTAAAGCAAGTTTAATAAAACATTTTGCAATAAAACAAGGATACAACGGTATCCTCTATTGTGTGTCAAGCTACTACTGTTCAAACCAGCTCATTAGGTTTGCTCCTCCATCTCTTCTCTCTGTTTTTCCTTCAGCTCCTGGTATCCACTATCTGTCAGCTACCTCTCATTCCCAGCTGAATCCCAAAGTAACAGCGCCTCAGTTCCCTGGTGTAATGGAAGACAAACAAAAGGCAGACTCGATCTGCTTAGCTCGCTTGAAGACAAAAAGGAGGGCAGACTGAGCAGGAATGACCCGGTTAAAAATTCTACACCAGGGAGTTCACAAAACCTCAGAAATAGTTTGTAAAACCCTTAAATATGTGTTTAATACCACAGCCAATTTAAACATCCTATGAAGGTTGCTTCTCTTACACAGTGGATGGCTCAAGGAGGAGAAAAAACTTTGCCTGACCATCTTATTGCACTGCTTCACTCCTGATTAAATTATATGTACTTTCTTTACTTTACAGTACAGTTAATATAATACAGCAAGCTGCTGGATCCAAGGAACATTGGATTTTATAGGAGATCCAATACGCATGGGGAGAACATGCAAACTCCATGCAGAAAGATCCCTGGCTGGAAATTGAACCCAGGACCTTCTTGCTGCAAGGCAACAGTGCTACCAACTGCGCCACCGTGCAGATTTTTAACTTAACGTCAAAATCAATATTTTGGGATTTTTTTTGTCCTTTACTGTCATTATTGTAGAACCACACTACCATGGCTTTTAATGCGATGGGCTTAATTATTTCTGGTTGGAAATGTTTACACATACATTTTAGCCAACTAACACTGCAGTAGTGTGGCTGTTTCAGTGTGTAATCCAAGCTGTGCTAAATAAAATAGGTTGCTGGTTATGACAGGGCTGGTGTCTCAACTTGATATTTATTTACCTCAAAAATAATTTCAACCTAACAGTCGGCACTAATCATGGCCCCTTCTCTCAACTGAACAAGTGATGTCAGAGAAAAGCAGAAACAGAAGCAAACTGAAGAATATGTCTTTCTCATTTACTCATTTGTTGGACAAAAGAGCTCAAATTGACCCCCGAAGATGGATATCTGGATGGTGAACATAGTTGACAGTTTAGCTTGTTTAACAGTGAACACCAAAGCAGGTTGTCCAACACTGTTAACACTTGTACTAATCTAATTCTTCCATCAAAATTAGAAAACACACACACAGAAGCCAGTAAAGTCTGGTTTGTTTACAGGTGATTATGCTGATTTACATTCACTTTCTGGACACTTATCTCTTATCTGAATGCTACAGTAATTTACATTACACCCGACCTGCTTTTTGTAGTTAAATAAGAGGCAAACCCCACAGTACGGCTGTGTAAAAATGGCTTTCTGTGTTAAAATGGCTTTTTGTTCAGAACAGATACATTTACACAGTTATATAAGGAAGCGTAAGATAAAGGAGGACATGCCTGACTCAGTTAAGGGTTAGAGTTGGGTTATTAATATGAGCTGAAACACTTTATCCTAATAAAAGCTAACAAATATAAGCCATAAGCACATAAGCAAAATGTGAATCTAAATGATTGATTTTGCTAATTGCTGCATCTCTGCTGCAGACAGATCAATTTAGATTTTACATTACAAAATGGTGGTAAAATATTTATGCAGTCAATTTATCTATTGAGGCATAATGTAGAGCAAACTATTTAATCCTGAGCAGAATCAGAAAAACATATACTGCTAATACATGAGGTGATTTTTTTCACCTTTTCATATTATGCAAACACAGGCGCATTTACAAATTCTGACAGCCTCCAACTCAGGCTTGTGGAGAACCCACAGCATACTAAATGTATTATTATGAAAATGTTTGTCAGTAAATGGGTTGCTTTCATTATAATTAGCACTTAAGAAAACGGCCCAACATATTAATCTGAGTGGAATTTGATAATGCACCTTGCAAGTTTCTCTGATATTACATTTTTACACCATGATTCAATTAAAATTTTAAGTTTCATTTTAATTTATTTACATATTGGAACTCAAATAATCACTTAAGTGATTATTTGAGATTTTAACAAGGTCATCTAACTTTTAAATATAGTGAAATTTACTAAGTCTCTGAATGACTTTTTACAGTGTGTCATCTAGTTTAAACAGCTGTTTGTTGTGAATGTTGTTGAAAAAAATAACCTATTAATCAATTGGCTGTACCAACTTTAAAGCTTACGAGGGGTGTAGCCTGTCTCCACTGATAAAACTGGTTAAACTGGGAGTTTAACGTCAGTAACAGAGATTAACAACCTTTCTAACAGTCCCCTTTACAATCATGGGACAATTACAGCCATTGCCATTAATCTAACCTGCAACTCTCCAAAGAGAAGACAACATACAGAAACCAGCAAAGGCCACAAAATACTGTGCTAACTAATACAAATGTGCTTGTAATGACAATCTATCTATCTGTTGGGACCCACAGCCATGGATTTCAACATTAAACTCCGGTACAAACGTTTCTGGAATTTTCAAAATAAAGTGCATTAACCTTCTTCCGGCACAGCCAAAACAGGATAACTGCGGACTTCCTGTGACGCCACTGTCCAAATAAAAGGACAGCTGTTGCTACATCCGTCCTCTCCAAGCCGGTTGACCATCGGGACAGGAGCAGGCCCAGCGCGCTGAGGGCTTTTTGTTGGCAAAAAGACATAAACTCTTCAAACTGGATTCAAGAGTGTCATAAGATCACACAATCATATGCAAAAGTTAAGTAGGAATGAATTGCTGTTTGTGTATCCGGTATTCATTCATGAAAGGGGGTAATTAAGGTACAAGCATTGCTTCACTTTCTCTCCGAGCCCTGCAGAAGCAAACGGTGTTCGAGAGAAGCCCCTGCAAAGACGCGGTCTCCCAGTCTGGAAGGAAGACAGCAGAGACCGCATCACCGTGTAACCAGTGTGGTCAGCGAACAGGACGGGCCGCCCAGCTACAGCTCCGGAGCTAACCCTTTTGTTCACAGAGCGAACGCACCTTCAACCCCCGGCCCCTTGGACAACATTTCCTCACTATGGTCAGAGGTTAGGTTTGGGCAGAATAACAGTTAGGATGAAATGATCTCTTCGTTTTCATTTTATGAAGTTTGGTTTTGTTTGTGTGAAACTCCGCTATCTTAGTGCTAGCAGGCTATCTGCAGCACACGTGCCCTAGTTTGTGTTCTGTGTTTGTGTTTTTTAAAGTTAAGACAAACTTTATTTAAAGGGTGATTTTAAACACAGAATATTGCTCATAATGCGCCGGCGGCGCATAAGCATTTTAACCCTTTTATTAACCCTGGTATATTAAAGGTGTGTGTTTGATCCTCCTTTGTTAGCTCATCGCTAACCAGTAAGAACACATGCTTGCTGCTACAGAATATTTAACAGGAAGGTTGTTAGTTTTCAAGCTAGTGAATAATAGTCCCTAAACATTATTTTACTAAATCTGATAACTAAGTAAACACCATTAAGCCCAATTTCCCCAGAAAGATTTGGCTCTTTTCCAAATATTCCTTTAATATGTCCTTAAATATTATTTTAATAATTAAAGGCAACTAATTAGACACCGTTGAGAAATTATTCATCCAGAAGGTTGGTTTTATTCAGCAGATCATTCTTTAAAACATTATTTTATTAAAAATAATTTTTTATCTGATCTTGCATTGTGAATGGTTGTCTAAAGGTATGCGGTTTATTACCTAATTGGTTCCAACATTAACTTAACTTCATTTCCAGATTCTTCAAGATATTCCCCTTGGTTCTCAAGCATAAAAAAAACATTGCATGGTAAATTTGCATCACTTTTTGGTCATGATTTTCAATCATCTTCAATCAAATTGTTTTTATATTGTACATAGCCCATTAGTCTTCATTAATCTTTAATTCTGCTTTGGTATTTGTTTGGTTGTTTTAGCATAGTAAAAATTTGTTGATTGAAATATGTTTGACTGTGAGTTGACTTTTTTTTGGAATAAATTCTTGTATTTTAAGAAATTGTGTGAATTCATTCCATATATGCGCAGAGTGTTGCTGTTCAATAATGTCAGAGCTTGGCTCACCCTTTTCATTTTGTCCTAATACCTTACAGGGCTGGTATTCACAGGACAACCTTTAACAGACCGAAATATTATTTGATAAAATATTAATATTAAATAATATTGTCAGATTATTAAACCCAACATATCTATCTATCTCATAATAAAAATATTAAACCATATACGTAGACAAAAACAAGAAGGGAGGAAAATGTAAAGGGAAGAGCACTACATTTGTTTTGTTTTTTCTGTAGCTCAACCAAGAAACTAAATGTCAAACCTTTCTGTCTCATTACTCATGTAGTACATCCCTACTTACAACCAGAATTACTCAGAATCGCTACCTATTGCCATAGCAACAGTGGTCTACTCCACTCCAGGCTGCAATTCTGAATGGTCCTGTTTACATCCTCTAAGATATCGCTGCACTTTTTGCAAAGGTAGTCTTTCATCTATGGGATACGATGCAGCTGTTACACTCCACACAAAGATGCCATTAGCAATATAAAAATTACTTCCTGTAGATTCAGTGTTTTTTATCTGAATAGGCAGCTGTTTTTTACAGTCCATTTCTGTGTTTTTAGTGCAAATACCTGTATATATACTGATGAGTCTCTTGAATAAGGAATTGAAAAGGTCCGTTATGAGCTCTTGCTAAACTCAGACAGAAGGTCAAAAAAGTGCACAGATTTAATTCAGATTGCCCTGTGGTATTTAGGAAGTCTACAGGGGCATTGGTTTTTACATTAATTGAACGACCTTGTCATTAAAATAATCACATCACTATAAATTGCTCAGTCCTAAAACCAGCTTTTACGTTTATTCTGCATGATATATTTTTGTTTTCTTTCATATGTGATGTGTAGCAGCATATAAGATATAATTGTGTTTAAAAGTTGGTTCTTTCTGTTTATCAACTTCAGCATTGCCTAAAGTCAGAATTTATTTTAGGTGCTTCAAGGTTTTATGGGTTAAATTGTCTAAATATACGATGTGAAGCTATTTTAATTTCCTGTTCTATAATCTGTTATCTGCAGCTAAATTCCAGTCAGTTATTGTGAAACTCATTCTAGATTATAAATCAACAGTTTGACATTGACAGATGTAAAGCAAATGTTTAAGTGCCTTATCATGTAATAAAAACAAAAATACTTGGTTATTCAGTTTTTATATAAATCATTATGTCTTTTGCTGAATTTACTCCTCCTAATCATGGGGCTGGAGATACCTTTGCAAGAAATCCAAGTTAAATAGATATTAGGGCTCAAAGATACATTTCGTCAACATTTCGTCATTTCTGGCACCCTATATATTAACCAGATAAGTTGTCCAAAGGTAAACATATCACAGTTGGATAAGTGGAAGCTCAGTTTAAAAGAACAGGATGTATGTGTATTTTATTTAAGGTTGTTGATTCTATAATAGACTCTATAATAGTCTATAATAAATTTCTGTATATTAGCATTTCCTTTCTTTTTAGTATACATTCTATGATTGACTACAATTAACCTAAATGTCAATCTCTATGAATGCTATATAAAGATGTATACTGAAAGACCTCCCCATTGCATTCATTAAGTTATTTTTATATGTGTTAATGAAATGGTTTCTTCAGAATAACATATCCCTTGGCAAGACAAGCCAAGCACATTTTTATAGCACATATCAGTATCAAGACAATTCAAAGTGCTTTACATGAATAGAACATAAGAAAAGAAAAACACAGAAAAGTACATTGCAGTGGCATAATAAAGGCAGTTAAAGAAAAGTTGGACAACAAATTGAAATGAATGATGTTTCAGTTAAAAGTTTTAAAAGTCAAAGGCAACTCTAAACACATGGGGTTTTAACCCATGTGTTTAGAGTTGCCAAGGGATTCAGCATTTTTGCAGTTTTCTGGGAGTTTGTTCCAGATTAGTGGATCAAAAGAACTCAGTAGCCCATTTTTCATTACTCATAGAAAGACCAAGGCTTTGGAAAGCCAAGGTCATGTTTCAGATTTACATTCGAATTTACATTTGAATTACAAATTTACCCGGGTAATTTCACTTTCCCAGGGCTTTACTTTCATGGGTAAATGGTCCTACTGGACATGGTCTTTTCAGCTTTCCCTGGGATTTGTTAAAGGGGCGGAGTTATGTGCAGCGAAGCTTGGCACCAGCCACTTCAATAATGGCAGAGACTACTATACAAATTAACTTATTATGACTTATGACTTATTTCTTTGACTGTTTTGTGACAATTTTAGCCAAAATTAATTAGATAAAATATATATTAGAATTCATTAAACAATACATTTTTTGTAATGTTCTATGGCTGGAAATGTTATATACTTCAAACCTGTGCTTAAAATCCATATTCAAATTTCCTAAAAGTACAAATGTTGTGAAGTAAAATAAAAATGTTTTCTTCAGAATAACTATACATTTTATTTTGAAATTAGAATCAACACAAACACAAATGGTTTGCTTCACTTATTAACATGTGCAATTAGTGATGATAGTACCCCATCTAATGTTTTATTTCATTAAATGGTTTAAGTGTCATTGTTCCAAATCATTCAAAGTGGAATATTGTTGCAGGATCAATGTTAAAGAGCAATATGTTTATTAAAATATTGAAAGAACTGAGGTTTTAAGTATCTGCCACTTTGCCATTTTGAGCTTTTGCAGTTCTTTTCTGTTAAGTTAATGTCTGTCACAGGACGTTTCATATTGACTGTTTTATCAGTTTATGGTGACATTTTGTTACCATTTAGACAGCAGAAGATTTACAGATATTTTCTATAGGCTATCCTACTTATAGTCTACTGTAAAAAATTGTGGTTATATAAGTCCAGAAATCAGAACCACACTCAGTGGAAATAGGTTCTATTATAAAATCTGAGAAAACTGCGTACAATTTCTGTACGTTACACACCTTTTCAACACTTCTATGACTTTTTATCTCCATGATTCATTAAAAACTCTGTATGAAATGGGTTATTCATGGGGTACAAGCAAGAAGGAGTTTGGGAGGACATGGCAAGACATGGATATAATTTGGGAGTACGAATTGGCAAAGGGTTGAGCTTACCCAGAGGTAATTAGCTAATAAACTGTTAGTTAACTTTCTAGTTCTTTATCAGTTGCTGTCCTCCAACATCAACTGAATGAACAGACGTATCAAGACAAATAATATTTTCTACAGTTAATGAATTTGACAAAGCTAAATCCAATTCAGCATCAGCAATTCAGCATCAAATTAAGTCACACCGAAACACATCCAGATGGTATGTTTGGTCCTGTAACTTTGTAAACAAAAAGTCAACAGAGCCACTTTTTTTGTTCACGAGAGAAATGTCAGCTTCTAAAAAGGATGAACATTGCTGCTAAAAGCAGATCACGTATGATTTAAAGTTTAGAAAATAACTAAGTTAGTGGTTACATTCTTTTATGATCAATAATAACTTATTAGTGCGTGACTAATAGTGACTAATAAGCCAGAATTTTCTTCAGTGCCTGCATTGTCAACCTAAAACAACCAATAGCCCTTGAAAGAGGTCAAATACACAACTGTATTCTCAGCAGATTCAAAAACTTCAAAAAACCAGATATTTATTAATAAATGTTATATTTTACATTGTTATAATATTGCAGCAATTTGGCTACAAGAATGACTTGGTCCTGCAATACATGATCAGCCCATTGTCTAAATTTCTCGTGAGGATGACTCGAGAACCCAAGCCCACTGATGTGTGCCGTTGAGGTGCTGACTGGGCTCTATTTCTTCTTTATGTTAGATGAGGTTGTGTCTGATCTCCCTCAACAAAACAAGACCAACTTTATTTATTATATCTGCTTACTGATATATCTTATTGAAGGCTATTTCTTCAAGTCATCCTTCCAATCTTTAAAAGAAAGAGAGACTGGCATATTTGGTTTAAAGTGCAAAATTTGATAATAACCACATGTTTTAATTCGTGTTTGTTTTTATTTAAGAATGCTTCTCCAGAAGTTGTGCGCATAATCATGGGTTACAGGAATAGGCACTTATTACCTCAATGGTTTTAGGAACAAATACATCCTAGAATAAAGCTTTATAAGCTTTTTTTTTTTTGTTCAAGTAAAATGTCTGCAGGGTTGAAAATTGATTGACAGACGATAATTGATAAGACAGATGGTTAGAGCTCCACTTCCTTAATTGTCTGTAAATTCTTGGCTACAGGGTAAAAATCTGGCAAAGGCTTAAAAAAGTAAAAGTGAAATAATTTAGTAGTGCATGTGGAAACTTTCTTCCTTGACACACTTTAAATTAGCTAAAAGGCTGACTGTTTCCATTATAGGTAACATTTAGTTAATGGGTGATCTGTTATACTCAGTCCCAATAGAACTGAATAATAACGCCCATAGACCCATTACTACAAACTGGGTATTAGCACAGTACCCAGTGTGCTTTTGGCATTTGCAGCCAAATGTATCCAAATGTAATAAAACTCCACCTGCATTGATTCAATACGGGAAAAATGTTTAGCAAAGAAAATGCTGCATAGCAAAACTAGCAAGAAGTTGTACTTTATAAAAATATTTGAGGCACATTTACCATACTTATAAACACAACCCAAATGAAGACGTTCATCACTTAAATTTACCATGATAGAGATCCCTTTAAATTTGCTAGTTGATCAAAGTCTGATATTTCACATTCTTCTCACAATCTAATGTAACACATGAAGAGAAGTTCTGAATCATATTGTACTGAATACAGTAAATTTTCAAAAAGATTTACACTGTGCCTTGATTAGAAAGATTAACTGATTAGGAGGATGAACAGATCTTTCTAACTGGTTCTACACAAATGCAGTAAAGCACGCCCATAAGCATTTGCAGTTGTGCATATTTGCAAACCAAAATTAGTACTGACCCAGACATTATTTTTTGCACGCGCATCACTGTTGTATCCTCCAGGGTTCTGTGCATCCAATGTCAACTGTGATTGTTTAAACAAATCAAAACAATCCATCTACCAGAAGAAATTACAGTTGGACCCCTCTGTAAAACCAACTTAGTTTTGTGGAAACAATCCTGCTAAGCTACCACTAGAGATCATAAAAATAAACATTTGCTGTAATGCATATTCAAGCAAATAAAACATATTCAGTGTCTTGTGCTGGTCATTTAAAACTGAATCTAATAACTTAATCTTTTCAGCATAATAGCTACTCAGTATTCTGACATTTCCAAGGTTGGAGAGTCATCTCTCTTATCTGCAAGGTTTTAAATGCCACCAGACTAGTATGACAACAGCTAAGTGGTATAAGACATCAGGAGGTCAATTCCAGGAGCACCCTGTATTGTCAGTGTGACATTGCCCCTGGCTCTAATAAGGTCAGTTCTGAACCAGAGTTTTTAAAATAGTGACCTGCAGCTGAGAGTCAAAATGCCACCATAAATTGAAAATGGCTGCTATGCATTTTATATCATTTCCTCATTGAAATGAATGGATGATGCACCAATTAAACTAAAGTCAACAGAGTGCGTGTATTGTTTTGTATGTGGGTGCCTTTTAAAAAGACATATTTAAACTGTATACGAGATATCATCAGTCGTAAGTGACCTTCGCCTACTTAATTTTGAAAACACTCCTTAGGGGTATACTCAACAGGAACACAGTATAACAAGAAGACAGAATAAGAAAGAAATCCAGGTGCTTGTGTGTGTGTGTGTGTGTGTGTAGGTAGGTAAATCTGACAGAGATATACGAGTATTCTCCTCCCCACTTGCTCTCATTATGGCCTTCTGTCTCAGCTGATGCAAGCCACTAGACCCCCATGGATCGTTGGAGTCAGGTTAGTGCAATTGCATCAGTCAGAAAACAACAAACTCTATTGTGCAACCACTGGAAGCCAGATAAATACAGATTTGCTGTTTGAGGAAGCAACATTATGAATAAAACAAGGTGGTGATTTAGAATGAACTAATGTTCTTTAGCTCCAAAGGACCTCACTGGAACATTCAGATGTTTATAATTACATTTGTAAACAATACTATCTATTTTTTGCAGCAAAGAAGTTGTGAATTTCTTGAGAGAGCTTTTTACATTTACCCATCATGAGTAACTTGGCCACAAGAAACCTTTTCATCGCCCAAGCCTTAAGACTAAACTCGCTGATGTTAATTTGCACTGATAGAGGCAGAATTGTCATTTGTAAATATTGACAGATTTAAGAGAGTTTCTTGGCTTTCGGTGCATTTTTGCACATCATTTTGTTCAAATCATCAATTATTGATCCCTGTGGCATTATGGACTCATGTGTTTTGGTTTCTTATGGGGATTACCTGACCTGTTGTCAATATCTGAAAGAAATGTATATAACCTCATGCGAAATGTTTGCTAAGATGTTGAGATGTTCAATACTTATATTACCCAAAAGAAGCTCAAAAGAAGCTCATTTTGCCACTTAGATGACTGTAAGACTGTCTCTAGTCAGAATAAATAATTATTTTTTATTTTTCCAAGTTGCTTAAGCTATTATATAATATTGAATAATAAAAGAACAGAGTTAAGTTCAGTTTTTTTGCTGCAGGCAAAATTGAGGATATTCATCACTGACCTGCAGTCAAAAAATCTAATCACATCCACCGTGAGTCATTTATAAAAGTCAACAGTCCACAACAATTTCATCTGATGGGCACTTATGCAATATCAGATGGTGAATATTGCCATTACTTTTCTGGTAGAAACTGAATAGTACATATTCAGTGGATATATAGAAAGATCAAGCATTTGAAAGGTACAATGAAAGGTGAAAGAGAGATGCAGAGAAATGCAGAGAGCAAAAGAGAAAACTCAAAGGTGGCCTTTGGGCTGAAACTGCTGAATCACCACGTCTCTTCTCATAACATCATCACATCGTGAACCCAAAGCATTTTCTCTTGAGCTACACACAATCGTGAGAAAAGGGCAGAAAGTAAGAGGAAAACACAATAAGCACAACAAACACATCAAGGAAAAGGGGATGAAAGAGATATTCCCAGATCTTCTCCTTCATTGACCCTCCACCATGTCCTGACTCCACCTTGAAAGAAAGGTCACTACCTCCTCCATCTTGCACCTCAGTGTGCTCAGGGCAGTTACATAAATACTAAAGAAGGCTACTCAGAGACATAACTACATCCAAAACTGCTGAGGAATACACACTCTTTTAGCTCGCAGATTTATTGGTGGGGTCCTGTTATGGCCTTTTTTTTGACAGTGTCAGAGAACCCTGTCACAGAGGCAGTCTTTGATGAGTCATCATCCTCTCTGAAAGACCAATGATGCCTGTGTTTGCTTATACAACAGACAGAATGTACTTATAAAGAGATATTTGCATCATTTGTTGCCATATCAAGATTGCTTGTTTTGCTTCTGTCACTTTCCAGTACATGATATAAACAGCTGTTTTATGCTAGACTTCATTTTCCACTTTATTTAAAGAAAATAAGTTTGTTGTAGAATGACAAATATGTACAATTTAGAAAAAATGAAGATCGCAGACTGTGAGTTTCAGAAGATAAATACCTCATTGCTTCCTCCCTTAAAGTACTTAAGATTCAATAAGACTGATACATAAATGCAAAATAGTGTTTTCATTCATTTGGGACTGATTGTAACTGCATTAACTACAGCCTGTCATTTTAACTTGGCATCAGTCAGCTCATTCGACAATGTTAACCTTTAATGTGGAGGTAAACGAGACTCTGTTAAAGTTTGATTCTTAGGAACCAAACTGGCATCCTCTCTAACTCCTATAAACTCCACTGAAGAGGAAACCCTAATCAAACCAAATACCTCAAACTTTTCTTTGATGCACAGTCCATCCCATCCCACAGAGCCAATCAAAAATTTGTTTTTCAGTCTTCAGAAATATTCAACAGCTTTCTGCTTGACAAAAGTGTTTTTGAATATACAAGCTGCCATTCTAATGTTGATTCCTCCTCTCTCCACTGTGGCCTATTTGGCACAAACTCTCAGCTGATTTTCCTCACAGTTTCTACGTAACCATTATAGCTAAATTAACATTGTAGTAGCGTTGGTTCATTGGTATTCATTGGAGTGTAATAAGAGAACATTATAACATCAGTTACTCACTGCCATATGGCAATAGCTAAAGGTTTTATTTAGTAGCGTAGAATGAACAAAGGACATATAAAGACGTTTTTTTATGATTTTTTATATTTCAGGCCCAGTGGATGAGAGGGTCGCATCCCTGCGCCTTCGTGTTGTGGATAGGTCTTTGACTGTCGTTTCGGCCTACGGGCCGAGTGGTAGTGCGGAGTACCCGGCCTTCTTGGTGTCCCTGTCGGGGGTGCTGGATAGTGCCCCTCCCGGGGACTCCATTATTCTGCTGGGGGACTTCAACGCCCATGTGGGAAACAACAGTGACACCTGGAGAGGCGTGATCGGGAGGAATGGCCTCCCCAATCTGAATCCAAGTGGTGCTTTGTTATTGGACCAAGTGTGCTGCGGCCCGGGCTGTGGCAGAGGCAAAAACTCGGGCCTGGGAGGAGTTCGGTGAGGCCATGGAGAAGGACTACCGGTTGGCCTCGAAGCGATTCTGGCAAACCGTCCGGCGCCTCAGGAGGGGGAAGCAGTGCTTCGCCAACACTGTTTATAGTGGGGGTGGGAGGCTGCTGACCTCAACTGGGGACATTATCGGGCAGTGGAAGTACTTCGTAGGATCTCTTTCATCACCCAGGCTGAAGTCACCGAGGTAGTTAAAAAGCTCTGTGGTGGCAAGGCTTCGGGGGTGGATGAGATCCGCCCTGAGTACCTCAAATCTCTGGATGTTGTAGGGCTGTCATGGTTGACACTCCTCTTCAACATTGCATGGCAGTCGGGGACAGTGCCTCTGGACTGGGAGACTGGGGTGGTGGTCCCCCTTCATAAGAAGGGTGACCGGAGGGTGTGTTCCAACTACAGGGGGATCACACTCCTCAGCCTCCCTGGTAAGGCCTACGCCAGGGTATTGGAGAGGAGAGTCCTGCCGATAGTCGAACCTCGGCTTCAGGAGGAGCAGTGTGGTTTTCGTCCCAGCCGTGGAACACTGGACCAGCTCTATACCCTCTACAGGGTACTCGAGGGTTCACGGGAGTTTGCCCAACTGGTCCACATGTGTTTTGTGGACCTGGAGAAAGCATTCGACTGTGTCCCTCGTGATGCCCTGTGGGGGGTGCTCCAGGAGTATGGAATCGGGGGCCCTTTATTAGGGGCCATCCGGTCTCTGTACAAGCGGAGCAGGAGTTTGGTCCGCATTGCCGGCACTAAGTCGGACCTGTTCCCGGTGCATGTTGGACTCCGGCAGGGCTGCCCTTTGTCACCGGTCCTGTTCATAACTTTTATGGACAGGATTTCTAGACGCAGCCAAGGGGCCGGAGGGGGTCTGGTTTGGGACCAGTGGATTTCGTCTCTTCTTTTTGCAGATGACGTGGTCTTGCTGGCCCCCTCTAGCCAGACCTACAGCATGGGGCTGGGGCAGTTTCGCAGCCGAGTGTGAAGCGGCTGGGATGAAGATCAGCTCCTCCAAGTCAGAGGCCATGGTACTCGACCGGAAAAGGGTGGCTTGTCCTCTTCAGGTTGGAGGAGAGTTCCTGCCTCAACTGGAGGAGTTCAAGTATCTCGGGGTCTTGTTCACGAGTGAGGGAAGAATGGAGCGGGTGATCGACAGACAGATCGGTGCGGCTGCCGCAGTAATGCGGGCACTGTGCCGGTCCGTTGTGGTGAAGAGAGAGCTGAGCCGGAAAGCGAAGCTCTCGATTTACCGGTCAGTCTACGTTCCTACCCTCACCTATGGCTACGAAC
Organism: Crenichthys baileyi; assembly: GCA_036173005.1. Taxonomy (NCBI): domain Eukaryota; kingdom Metazoa; phylum Chordata; class Actinopteri; order Cyprinodontiformes; family Goodeidae; genus Crenichthys; species Crenichthys baileyi. Next base: position 232,781 of record JAHHUM010000022.1, read on the forward strand.
TTTGGGTCATGACCGAAAGAACGAGATCCCGGATACAAGCGGCTGAAATGAGCTTCCTCCATAGGGTGGCCGGGCACTCCGTTAGAGATAGGGTGAGGAGCTCGGCCATCCGGGAGGGGCTCGGAGTAGAGCCGCTGCTCCTCAACATCGAGAGGAGCCAGTTGAGGTGGCTCGGGCATCTATATCGGATGCCTCCTGGACGCCTTCCTCGGGAGGTGTTCCAGGCACGTCCCACCGGGAGGAGGCCCAGGGGACGGCCCAGGACACGCTGAAGGGACTATGTCTCTCGGCTGGCCTGGGAACGCCTTGGGCTCCCCCCGGAGGAGCTGGAGGAGGTGTATGGGGAGAGGGACGTCTGGGTGTCTCTGCTTAGTCTGCTGCCCCCGCGACCCGGTTCCGGATAAGCGGAAGACGACGAGTACGAGTATATTTCAGGCTTGTCAGTGTTAGTGAATTTTTAAAATAGAATTTATGAAATACATCTAATAGATATATGTACTATATTGCCAAAAGTATTGGGTCACAGCACCAAATCAATGAATTCTGGTGTTTGAATCACCTTCATTGCTGCAGGTGTATAAAGTTTGGTGTGGAGACACTTGACTGGCCAGGCCTCAACTTTCTTAAACACCTTTGGGATGAATTAGAGCGGAGGTTGCAATTCTGATTCTCTCATCTAACTATGAACACACTGAACTATGAACTCCACCTCATGGAAGATGTTCACAGAATAGTAAAAAGTTGCTATTGCTGGCAATGCTGAAACCATCAACAAATTGGACCTTGTAGATTAAGAATAAGATGTCATCAAAGGTCATGTACATATAAAAGTAGAAAAATAATTACTTTTGCCAACAGTTTGGGAACATTTATAAACTATCACAGGATTTGATGGCTTGGTGTAGTTGTTTGATGCGTGACCTTATTAGTGTTAAGCATACTTTTGGGCCACATTTTAAAAACATTGCTGCATTAAGCTTTACAGATATTCATCTATGCAGTGATCTCTCAAGGTTCCTGCCTCACCTTTTAATAACGTTTAGGTCTAAGATTAACTGGGTAATTACTGTACCTCAACTCCTTTTTAGCTCTACTCTTGATGATTGTGCTGTGTTTGATTGATCTGTTTTGTTAAGAAAAAGTCCCCAGGTGATCTGACTGTAAAATGATCACAAATTGTCTACTGTTCAAAATCTGGTTGACATCTAATACTAAATGATGCATAGTTTTAAGATTAAAGAGTATTTTGTAACATAATAACTGAACCTTGTAGCTTTCAGGTATTCTGCCACTTCTCTGCACAATGCAAGGGTCTCTGAGTTCAAGGTGAACCTACTTGAACTTTCCCCTTTGGAGACAATTTGCAACTGTGCTAAATTTGTTTTCCAATAGTGAATATTCTTTGTGTAGCATGATGTATTTCAAATTGTTTGGAAGTGACCATTAATCTTAATAGACTGGTGTGCAGAAGTCATTTCTATTTTAGATCATTGCTTGTCAAAATGCACCCAAACGCTTTAGACAGACAAACTGCCAAATTCTGGTTAATGTTAATGCTAATGACCTTATTTATGGAACTGACAATTGTAACTGATATGACCTTGTCGGCCCCTATTAGTATTACTGTTCTGACTACAGCTTATAAGCCTAATAGTTCAAACCCATATTGAGAACCAAAGAAACCTTTTGTATGAGAAATGAAAGAGAAAATGTCCAGTTGCCTTCTGTTCAAGCAGTTAGAATTGTTGACTGAATGAGTTTCATAAGCATCTTTTTGCCTCTTCGTCTCTTCCGTAAGCAACAGGGACATTTGTAGTTCTTTCACCAAATGCTTTTGCATTTATTTTCTGAGCTTCTGACAAACAAATGAAGACTAAATAATGTCGTGTTTTCTTCATTTTAAAATTAATAAATTGTGACTCTGCTGCCTGTATTTCTTTATGCATCTCTCTCTCTCTCTCTCTCACTGTGTGTGTCTGTGTGTGTGTGTGTGTGTGTGTGTGTGTGTGTGTGTGTGTGTGTGTGTGTGTGTGTGTTTGTGTGTGTGTGTGTGTTCCTGTCTTGGCATCACAGTGAGAACCATTTTCCCGATTTCACCATCAAATTGAGGACCGTTGGTACCAAAGTGAGGACATTTTGCTGGTCCTCACGACCTATTTTGCTAACGGTTAGGTTTAGGACTAAGGTGTGAATTGAGTTTAGGTTAAGGTTAGGGTTAGGCATGCACTGGTAATGGTTAGGTTTAGGGTTATTGTCAGGGTTAGGGCATAGAAAGGGTTGAAAATGACTGAAAATGAATGGAAGTCAATGGGAGTCAACACATGGTCCTCACTACATATAGCAAAACATGAGTGTGTTGTTGTGTGTGTGTGGTGTGTGTGTGTGTGTGTGTGTGTGTTGTGTGTGTGTGTGTGTGTGTGTGTGTGTGTGTGTGTGTTTTTGCCCGTAGATAAACTGGCCATCTTTCTCAAACCACAAAGAATGAATCCACTCACTGTCCAGCTGAGCAATATATTGTGAATATTTCCTTCAGATGACAGCAATTTCAGAAGTCAAACTGGCTGACATTCAGATGCAATATTTTCAGTGAGAACTCCTGTTTACCAAGCTGGATTACTAAAAGTCGACCACTCCTTCCCGTGTGGAAAATCAATAAGACTCAGCCAAATGCTACTCTGGCCCAGAGGCCTCAGGAACACTCTGCTTTCATCCTCCAAAGAACACAACATTAATATTAATGCCTGAGACTCACGTTAAAAGAAGATTTAGAAAACAAAATTGAAAAAGTTTGAAAAACAGAGCAGGTGGTAAAGAAATGCAGTATTTTATTATTTATACTGCATATATGAAATAGCATAACTTACTTTGGATGATTAACGTTCCCAATTTTCCTGCAACTGGTTCTGTATTGTGTATAACTTTGCCCACAAATAGATGCTTCTATTTTCTTAAAATGCTTAGTAATAAAAACCACGTCAGCTTAAAAAACAGCGCATCTTAGTTAAACTCCATTTTGTGGCTGTTTCAAGTCATTTGACGTGATTATCAGCTGTGAAAATTAGAGCCTGTACAGAACCCAGCAATGCTCCTCACACAAAAGCAGTACATGTACAAATAAATCTGTTCAAGCAACAGTCCTTGATCGTGCATTAAAAGATTTAGTCCAAAACCCCTCTTATATATTTTCATTTCTATATGGAAATCAGTAATCTTTCATTTTTAATGTGTTATGACTATATGTAAAGGATTATTACGTATAGTCACAGTAGATGACATAGAAGCAGGATTACATAAAGTAAAGCCATGCATTCAGATGCCTCACTTATGGGTTTAGTCTCCAGTGTCTCCCATTTAGAGATTGCATCTCATATGCGGCACCCAACCAATCACAGCCTACCAAAACAGTCACAGCATGAAATATAGGATTATCATAACCTAGAGCTGCCAGTCACATTCAGACAGTACAAACTAATGGAGTCTCAATATTGAAGCATGTATTTTCAATCCTTGTGTGCACCTTTATTAAGATAATCCTTTAAAAATGCTGGGAATAAACAGTGATTCCATTAAAAACAGTGATATTGACTCAGCTATTTCTTATTCATGTCACATGAACCTAGTTCATCTGAAATCGAGCAGCCAGTTATATAGTAAAGGGATTCATAATGTACACGTTCTATTCGAAATAATATAAACCTCAGTCTTATGCAAGATCACAGGGTAGGATGCACATGTACTCGCGGTGCCAAATATTCACGTTTTTTCTTTAAAATTGGCTTTGCAATATACCCTTCTGATAACCTGACACATTTACTGATTATTCAAAATGTTGAACTGAATAAGCTTTTGAGATGAAACCTTGAAGGGATTGTACACCTAAATTGTTTAAAGGAATTTCCTATATACACGCTTGTTCTAGAAAAATAGTGGGCACAATTTGGTTTTCAGAGGCCTTATTGATTTATTAAAAAACAGTCAAAGTGCCATCATCAGACCTGTCACTGCTGAAAATCGATATTTAGATTGCCCTGATTCCCAAAACAATAACCCCCAGGTAAACAATAAATTGTTGTATTTGTAATTGTATTTAACCATATCGTGGATTGTACTGCGTAATATAACATAATAACATGTTATATCATTTACATCATTTTGTATTTTATTGTATTGTGGCTAATTACATTGCATTGCAGCATATTGCATTATTGCGTCTCATCGTATCATATTGTCTTTTACTGTATCATATTGTATTGCATCTTAATGTATCAAACTTTATAGCATCATATTTTATCATTTTATTACCTGTGATATTGTTTTGTGTCATACCGTTCCACATAGTGTTGTATTGCATTAAGCTTCATCTTGTCCTGCCATTATATAATTTATTACAGTACATTTCAATGCATCACATTTTATTAAACCATACTTTAGCAAATGGCATCATGTCATACTGTACATTTTTGTAAAATATCGTATTGTGTCCTGTCATATTGTATCATATCGTATTATATCTTGTATCATATTGCCCCATATTGTAGTGCATATTATCATATTTGATCAAACTGTACAATATAATTTTGTAGTTTATTAATAATGTATTGCATCATATTGCAACCTATATTGTATTAATTATATTAAATCATATTCTGTCTCATTTACTAAACTATTTTGCTGATATGCCTTCGCTCACATTTCAACTTGAGCAATTGGCTTTAATATGATGTTTATCCATCATTTGCAGCTGTAACACCTTCATATTTACTTTTTATTATAATGTAATAACCATCTATTATCATATTGTAACCCATTGTATTGTTTTGTGCATTGTGTAATGTTTTCCTTTTCATATTTCTTTATCTGCTGACAGGTTTGTAAGATAGTTACCCTTCTTAGTTTAAAAACAACTCATTAATCACAGAAATGCTCTTTGAATCAACACTTATCCAAAAATATCCAAACATAAGCTCAACGTTACAAGTTATTTTCTATTCCTGGATTCTCAATATTATTTTGCTGACATAAACACCAACCTCAAAATCTGGCAAACAACATTGCCAATATAAACATCAGAAACATGGGGATTTGTTTTTATGCTTCTCATGCATCACTAAAAATAAACTAGTTTTCAGTATTTTATTTAGATTGTTTTGTTTCCATTTGAGGAAATCAAGACCCACTTATTTGTTTGTTCTAAAGCATGCATATACCGTCTGTTTTATATAAGGAGATTAACAATAATTGCCCTGAGGCTACCCTACAAAGCATCTGTTAAACAAGAAAGGTCAGGCAACAATATTTTTTTTCACAGGACATTTATAAAATCCTGAGAAGATAAAGCTGCACCCAGCTAATGACAACATTAGACATCCTTGCAATCAATCACCAAGTGCAAAAAAGGTTTACAGCATGACAATCTGATTTCCAGGAACAGAATACAGTAGAGAGCATTGCAACATTATTGCACAGCCAAAAGCTCCCCTTCTACTCGTAGAAAACAATGTTTTATTCAGAGCTACATGCTTTTTGTTCAGCACCGATGTGCATGTTGATAGCATGAGCATTATATCTGCACCTTGTGCTGTTGAGAAATGCTACCAGCGACTTCAAGCTCTGTAAGACCATGCTTCCCTATCACGCATTAAGATAAGCACAAATATAGTGTCTTAAAACTCAAGTAAAATCACAAGAGCTGAGACAGGTGACATAGTTGGGTGATGGGATGTGTGAATGCAAACCCCAGAGAAAATCTGTTTTGTCTGTTTAGATTAACAGAGCTATTTTGGAAGCAGCATCACTGAGAGAAGGCATTGTATTGCACAGATATAAAGCAGTAGAATAAGAGGAATTCAATTTCATGTTTATGTTGCAACTTTATTGGCTAATAGAACCCACTGGTCTGTTTTGATCTTACAGAGAACTCCAACCATCATTCAACAAGTCATAGTGTGCCAATCAGAATTAAGCCAATACACCCACACTTAATTAAACAAGCTAATAAATAATGTGCCTTCTGGCTGACTGAGAACCAAATATTTTGGGTGTCAAACCCATGGAGCTTTCCAAACATGAAACACAGTACAACGTCCCATCAGATATTAGGACAACCTGCCACAATTTCCTATAACACTCACCACTCATGCTGGGGCTCATCAATGACCAACAGAATCTTGAACTTCTTGGAGAGGGATGGAGAGGGGGCCGACTGCTCCACAAAGCCAGCAGCGGATGCAGCCGTCTGTTTGACCACATTGGTGATGGAGCTGAAAGAGCTGAAGAAGCCAGAGGAACCGCCAGAGGAGGAGGATGACTGGGCCTGTTGGGTCTGCTGAGCCAGCTGGGTCGGACGGCGCTCCTGTGGCACGGGGGAACTGGCAGGCACCTGGGAAGGAGCAGATGCCTTGGTTGGGGAGTGGGCAGGGGCTGGAGCACTGGCAGGGGCTGCACCCTGCTGGGAAGGAGAGGAGGCCGTGGGGGGTGGAGGAGCAGCTGGGTCAGGCCTCTGAAGGTCTGTCATGTAGCCATTGGGCAGGTTGGACATGAAGCTGCTGTCAGAAAGACGGCGCCGGAGGAAGTTCATGATTTCTGTTGAAAGGTGGGTCTCTCAGTCGACTGTGTCTTTCTCCTGACTGGGCACCTCTGATCTCCAGGCTGAATGGAGGGAAGGCAGAGTGGATCAGAGGTTAGATGAATGACAGAGCAAACAAATCAGTCCAAATGATCAAGGGATGGGTGGCAGAGAGCTGCTTCTGTGTTGTTTCTGGAAGCAGTAAGGGAGGAGAGGATGGATGAAGCAAGCGAGGTTGGAAACAGCTCTGGTCCAATCTTCAAGAGACAGCTCCCAAAAGTACAGCCAGGGCAGCAGAAAAAGCGAGCGTGAGTGGTGTTCCTCCTCCAGAGCCTCACGCCTCCTGAAAATGCGTGTTTGTGACGTTGGATAGTGTGTATCTGCTAGAGAGAGAGAGGGGTTTGGTGTCGCCCCCTTCAGCGAGGTGTTGGTGTTCTCTCTCTTCCTCTCTTCCTTCCTTCCTGCCTCCTGAGCTGCTGCAAGCTGAATGCACAGAAGAGATGTTGCTGTCTCTGTTTTTCTCACCCTCTCATTCGCTCCCTCTACCTTTTTCCTCTCGCTCACTCTCTCTGAGCCTCTCACTGGCTGCATCCCCCTCCCCCCTCCTCCTCTCTCCGGTCATCATCTTCCTACATCACAGACAAGTGTCGTGCTGCAAAACTGTAGCACTGCGTGCCGTGTGCAGCCATTGGAGGGGGTTTCCTGCATGCGTGATTGAGGTGGAGTTCACAGTTGGAAACACCATCCATCACGCTCCACAAACCCCACCTTCTCCTGCTGCCATCCTTTCATCTTTCAGCCATTGGATCAACAAGTCACATCTTTTTTTCATACAAAGGGTAAACTCGGTTTCATACAAAGGGTAAACTCGGTTAATGTTTTCTTTCAAAATTCTAACCCTTTAATATTGAGTCTGATTCAGGATCTACTATTAAACGTGTGAGTAATTTGCAATTTGACCTGCACCTGCTTGTGTGAGTTTTCCTTGTCTGTTATACATTTCTGTGGCTGTTTAACTCATCCTCTTTGAATATAAAAGGTGTAGAAAAGGGTGGGGCCATACACTGTACACACTGAGGCACAGTTTTGATATCTGATAAATAAATTTGACATGATTCAGGATGGTAAACTGAAGAGAATTACAAAGGTTAAACTCAAACTCAAATTCAAATTGAAAGAATTTTTTTAGGGGAAATATGCTTTGCAGCATTCATAAAGGGTCACAAAGAGAAGAATACAACAGTAATAATAATAATAATGTTGGTACAGGACTTGTTTCACTGTGGACAATGACACTCTCTTACCAGCTTTGGCCAGCATCTTCACAAAGTCTTTTTCTTTTTTTCTGGGATTGATACTCACATTTTGCACCAACAAACATGTTCATCTTTAGCACACAAAACCACTCTTCTTATTTAACAGCATGATGGCTGCGCATTTGATCATGGCAGATTCTTACATCTGTTAATTGTACCCAAGGAGGACCAAGTCCTCTGGAGGTTCACAGTTCTCTTCCTAAAATTTTGACTGATTTCTTTGGATTTTAACATGATCTTTTAAAAGGAAGACGTGTATTTGAGGTGTTGCCTTAAAATACACCCACAGGTTTGCCTCCACCTAACTCAAATGTTGTGAATTAGGTTTACAAAGCCATGCCATTACAATCTGAACCTTCCCAGACTGCTTAAAGGCATTTTTAGTGTAAGTAAACTTCTGAATTTACAGAAAAAAAATCACCTAGCATTCTGGCAAACAACTTTGATAATTCTAACTGCCCTAAAAAAGAGTTAGTCTGATTAAATGCTAGAAATAAAAGTATTTTTATACAGTCTGTCTAAATGTTGTTTCAACTATCTATTTTTATCAAAAACTAAGCCAATATTCAGCAGTAGTGTGTAAAAAGGGAAGAACACTCTTACAGCCTCTAAGAAATTAAGGGAATGAGTAACATTCAGGCTGCTAATGAAATGGAACTTGAAGAAGTTTAAGCAGTTTGCTGCTCTGGAGCCTTAAGGTTTGTCTTTGCACAATGGCAAACAGAAAATACATTTTATCTTTCTGTTTAAGCAGTATTGGCATCACTACATCTATTATATCTACTTTGGAGCTTTTATGTTTTAATCCATTTCTGGACACCTGCCTCATGTTATAGACTGGACAGGTTCTGAAGAAAAGACCCTCTATTACTCTTGCTCTGCATTGATTAATGTGTATTTATTGTTTTTTAGTCTAGCCTTCTCTTGCCTCTGGTAGTATGTCTTGCTATCTTGATATCAGCCACATCTTAAATCTGTAGGTGGTTGATACTGTTCAAAAGTCTTATTCGCCTCTTACTCAGAGGGTTTCCGCTGCTCAAGACACTTACTTTGCAGTTCATTTCTAAGGGTCAGATTCCCTTCAGTAACATCAAGAAAAAGGCAAGAGAAACTGGTATACCAGAGGCAGTAGAAGAACAACACTGGACAGAGTGTGGTTCTAGGAGCAGCTAAGACACAGTATAAAACTCTCAGGGCCTGTAGTTTGTTTCCTCAGTTAATTAATTTGTTAAGTTGTAACTTTTTCGGATGGCTCAGTTTCTTTTCACACAGAAAAAAACTCCAAGCGAACCAAAACCTACAAACCATGTGAAAATGTTCAGTCTGTTTATTGGTCAGATGTGTCCAGGGCAGGAGGGCCAAATGTAAGTATAGGAAGCAGATGGGTTAGTTTGTTTCTCAGTACTATTGTGGGCGAAATTATCTGAGCAGTATACCAAATTATTCCCAGAAGACATCTTCAAGGTGGCATTGGGCTTTATGCTTTACAAAACAGACACACAGCCTTTGTTTAGTTTGTTTTCTCTACCACATCCCACCATGCAATGCAAAGCTGGCTAATGAAGAAGTTTGGCTCAAGCTTACAGTGTTTACCTAATAGCTGTGTTGGATCAAGGTCAGGTCACATTCACACCAGAAACGAACTGGTCCAGAGTTCGTTTAGAACAGTACCAAGATCACCTCCTCCAAACGGGTCTCGGTACGGCTGTTTTGGTCCACAGCCCAGCGTGATTGCTGTGTTCACATCTACACAAACGAACCACACTGAGGGGGAAGCAAACCAGAGTTCATTTTAAATGGAATAAACACCAGAAACACAACAGACGGCTGCTAAACACTGTGAGGGTTTCTAAAGATTAATGTTAAATTAAGATCTTTCAGTGGTTTTACAAAAGCATCAGCGTGTAATGCTGCAGTGAGATGAGATAAAACCAAAGCATGATGATCACTTGCAAATCCTTGTTTTGCAGCTTCCTTTGTGATGAAAGGCACATCTCATTCACATTTTCCATACACACTAATTAAAATTACGTATCAATATACAGGGGTTGGACAATGAAACTGAAACACCTGGTTTTAGACCACAATAATTTATTAGTATGGTGTAGGGCCTCCTTTTGCGGCCAATACAGCGTCAATTCGTCTTGGGAATGACTTATACAAGTCCTGCACAGTGGTCAGAGGGATTTTAAGCCATTCTTCTTGCAGGATAGTGGCCAGGTCACTACGTGATACTGGTGGAGGAAAACGTTTCCTGACTCGCTCCTCCAAAACACCCCAAAGTGGCTCAATAATATTTAGATCTGGTGACTGTGCAGGCCATGGGAGATGTTCAACTTCACTTTCATGTTCATCAAACCAATCCTTCACCAGCCTTGCTGTGTGTATTGGTGCATTGTCATCCTGATACACGGCACCGCCTTCAGGATACAATGTTTGAACCATTGGATGCACATGGTCCTCAAGAATGGTTCGGTAGTCCTTGGCTGTGATGCGCCCATCTAGCACCAGTATTGGGCCAAGGGAATGCCATGATATGGCAGCCCAAACCATCACTGATCCACCCCCAGGCTTCACTCTGGGCATGCAACAGTCTGGGTGGTACGCTTCTTTGGGGCTTCTCCACACCGTAACTCTCCCGGATGTGGGGGAAAACAGTAAAGGTGGACTCATCAGAGAACAATACATTTTCACATTGTCTACAGCCCAAGATTTGCGCTCCTTGCACCATTGAAACCGACGTTTGGCATTGGCATGAGTGACCAAAGGTTTGGCTATAGCAGCCCGGCCGTGTATATTGACCCTGTGGAGCTCCCGACGGACAGTTCTGGTGGAAACAGGAGAGTTGAGGTGCACATTTAATTCTGCCGTGATATGGGCACCCATGGTTTTATGTTTTTTGGATACAATCCGGATTAGCACCCGAACATCCCTTTCATGCAGCTTCCTCTTGCGTCCACAGTTAATCCTGTTGGATGTGGTTCGTCCTTCTTGGTGGTATGCTGACATTACCCTGGATACCGTGGCTCTTGATACATCACAAAGACTTGCTGTCTTGGTCACAGATGCGCCAGCAAGATGTGCACCAACAATTTGTCCTCTTTTGAACTCTGGTATGTCACCCATAATGTTGTGTGCATTTCAATATTTTGAGCAAAACTGTGCTCTTACCCTGCTAATTGAACCTTCACACTCTGCTCTTACTGGTGCAATGTGCAATCATTGAAGACTGGCTACCAGGCTGGTCCAATTTAGCCATGAAACCTCCCACACTAAAATGACAGGTGTTTCAGTTTCATTGTTCAACTCCTGTAGATGACCTCTACACACTGTATGATTGATCAGAAGCCGTTTTTCCTCTCTTTCAGCATTTAATCCTCAACAAACATCTCCTGGACCTCCTGGTTTCATTAAACATTCACGGTTTGAGGGCATTAGGGGACAACGATTGCCAAATGGCATCAGCAGAAGGAGCCTGCGTCTGCACCGCCGCTCTAAGCCTTGCTTCACAAAACCGTCCAAAGATGACAGGACAAAGAGGGAGAAAGAAGATTATTCAAGCGGGAAGAAAATCCCACACAGATACATTAAGAATAGCATGGCATTAAGGGACCGCAGCAGAGGAAAATTTGCCCTAAGGTGCAGCATCTTTATCTTGTTCCAAAAAATCAGACATCTCAGAAAAATTTTGAATCAGTTATTTGTTTTTAACTAATAATTGATATTGCTGTAAACTATAAAACTTTTATTTTACATGTTGGTTGAGCACTGAACGATGGAAATGTATTCCCTGACTTTAGTGGCAATGAGTGAGTTTTATTGATGCTCTCATATGACGAGACTTGACTCATAACAATTTGCAGGTGAGTAGTACTGTTTAGATTACAGCAAATCAGTGCACCTGAGCACATCCGCCATCTCACCTTGTATTCACCCCTAACGCTCAACTGGACACAGAAAACATCGAGCTGTGGCTTTTAGATTTATTAAAGGGCAGCTCCTATTTTGTGCAGCGTGACTGAAATTCTGCTGATGACGGAGAATAGATGGCACCACTTTATGTGTTATGAAAAAGTAGGACACAGTCCATTGCAGAGGCATGACATTTGCAGCATGGCACTTTCTCTTGTAGTCACTTTAAGTCCAGTTTGATTTTGTAAAATAAAAAACATCTGATATTGTAATTTTTTTTTTGTTTGCATAACTTGAAGGACTCTTGTTGTAAGTCACGATGAGTCAGGCCTGATGAAAGAGGGAGGAGAAGGTCTGGGTTTAGCCAAGCAGAAGAGAGCCAGAGTAAGTCACGGAGCTGCAGTGTGTACTCCTGTTACATCCTGAATTTAGCCTGGCCCACACGTTTCATGACATGGATTTCTGACAAATTGCACATCTCTTAAAAGCCATCATAGAAACGTGTGAGTAAAATATTAAACATCTCTTATGCTGTCTACATTGATGCTGGAAGTTTTTTTCCCAAAGGTTTTCAATATAGACGCAGTCCTTGGCATTAATGACCTAAAGTAGCGGCCCAAATTTTGACTTAGTCTTATTTCTAAGAAGCAAAATTCTCAAATATCCAGACTTCTGTTCTTTGTGTGCTATTTTTTTTAACTATAGAAAACTAAGTTTTGCTAGGAGTACATGGGCCAGGCTTTTATTAAGCAAATATTTGAAACTGAAAAGGTAGATGGAAAAGTAAGTACACCGCTCACATTTTTGTTAATATTTTATTTTTGCATGACAACACTGAAGGTATGACAATTTGATACAATGTAAAGTAGTCAGTGTACAGCTTGTATAATGGTGTAAATTTGCTGTCCCCTAAAAAATAACTCAACACACACCCATTAATGTCTAAACCGCTGTCAACAAAAGTGAATACACCCCAAGTTAAAATATCCAAACTGTGTCCAAAGTGTCAATATTTTGTGTTTCCATCTGTTATGATCCGTGTTTTTAGGTTTATTTTATGTCTCTTCATTTCCCTGTTGTTTATATTCTCAAAGTATTGCCATTTCAGTTCATTCCTTTGTCTATTAGTTTTTACTAGTTTATTCTTGTGTTCTTTGTTCATTTAGAATTATTTTTGTTAGATCTTCTACTGGGTTTCTTCTCATTTCGGTTCTGCTCCTTTCTGGTTAATTAGTCTCCTCCCCTCAAATTCCACCCCTACCTCAGAGTTTTAGCCGCTAAACTTTTTACTTTTCTCTGCTGGATTCTTCCTTGTTTAGTCATTAATGGTAGTGTGTCGAGGTATTTTGTGGGGACAGCAGATTTACATTGTTATACAAGCTGCACACGGACTACTTTACATTTGATCAAAGTTTCATATTTTCAGTGTTGTCCCATGATAAGAGGTAATAAAATATTTACAAAAATGTAAGAGGTGTACTCGCTTTGTACGATACTGTAAGTAATCTTTATGGATGTTACTCTTTGTCTATATTGGCTGTACTGTGATAGAAAAATAATTTGAGAACTCACTGAAGTACAGATAATGTAATGTGTTATTTGTTCAGCAACAAATAAATTATTATATCAAACCACGTCTTTATCTGCGGATCAGTTGACTACAAACAACCAAACGAAGAAGGTTTCTTTAAGAAGTGTGCGTGTGCTGCATGTGAATCTGCTGGCTGAATATGGATGATTTTCTGTTGATTTCTGAGAGTGTGGGTGTTATGGCTTGCGTGATATAGGACCCCAGAATGCAGACTAGAAGGCAGCATGTCGGTAAGTAAAAAATTTAATTAACAAAAATTCACTCTAAGAAGAGGCAGGAACAAAACAACGAACGGGCAGCTGAACAGGCAAAAAACAGACTTGCCCAGACTGGCGAGACAGGCGTGGCGTGACTACAGGACAAGGGCATTATCTGAATAATGTTTCTGCGATGAACAACTGAACAGGTGTGAATATATGAGTAAACCAGGTGGAGCTAGGAGACAGATTAGTTTGGAGCAGGTGAACCGGATAAAGATAATATATATATATATATATATATATATATTATATATATATATTTTATATATATTATATATATATTTTATATATATATAATTATATATATATATATACGGGGGTTGCACCTGTCATTTTAGTGGGGGAGGTTTCATGGCTAAATTGGACCAGCCTGGTAGCCAGTCTTCATTGATTGCACATTGCACCAGTAAGAGCAGAGTGTGAAGGTTCAATTAGCAGGGTAAGAGCACAGTTTTGCTCAAAATATTGAAATGCACACAACATTATGGGTGACATACCAGAGTTCAAAAGAGGACAAATTGTTGGTGCACATCTTGCTGGCGCATCTGTGACCAGACAGCAAGTCTTTGTGATGTATCAAGAGCCACGGTATCCAGGGTAATGTCAGCATACCACCAAGAAGGACAAACCACATCCAACAGGATTAACTGTGGAAGCAAGAGGAAGCTGTATGAAAGGGATGTTTGGGTGCTAACCCGGATTGTATCCAAAAAACATAAAACCATGGGTGCCCATATCACGGCAGAATTAAATGTGCACCTCAACTCTCCTGTTTCCACCAGAACTGTCCGTCGGGAGCTCCACAGGTCAATATACACGGCCGGGCTGCTATAGCCAAACCTTTGGTCACTCATGCCAATGCCAAACGTCGGTTTCAAATGGTGCAAGGAGCGCAAATCTTGGGCTGTAGACAATGTGAAACATGTATTGTTCTCTGATGAAGTCCACCTTTACTGTTTTCCCCACATCCGGAGAGTTACGGTGTGGAGAAGCCCAAGAAGCGTACCACCCAGACTGTTGCATGCCCAGAGTGAAGCCTGGGGGTGGATCAGTGATTTGGGTTTTGGGCTGCCATATCATGCATTCCCTTGGCCCAATACTGGTGCTAGATGGGGGCATCACAGCCAAGGACTACCGAACCATTCTTGAGGACCATGTGCATCCAATGGTTCAAACATTGTTATCCTGAAGGCGGTGCCGTGTATCAGGATGACAATGCACCAATACACACAGCAAGACTGGTGAAAGATTGGTTTGATGAAAATGAAAGTGAAGTTGAAACCCCCTCCATGGCCTGCAAAAGTCACCAGATCTAAATATTATTGAGCCACTTTGGGTGTTTTGGAGAGCGAGTCCAGGAAACGTTTTCCTCCACCAGTATCACGTAGTGACCTGGCCACTATCCTGCAAGAAGAATGGCTTAAAATCCCTCTGACCACTGTGCAGGACTTGTATATGTCATTCCCAAGACGAATTGACGCTGTATTGGCTGCAAAAGGAGGCCCTACCCCATACTAATAAATTATTGTGGTCTAAAACCAGGTGTTTCAGTTTCATTGTCCAACCCCTGTATATGTATATGTATATAACCTTTTGCATGGCACCCATTTAAATGCTTAGATTTCCCAAAGTTTTAATGAATGAACCAAATAATTTTCATTTAAGCCCTACTTTTAGACATTTGGTTAATGACTAGGGGTAATACAGAAGCATAAAACTGAATGGATGTTAATCTACCTCCTGAGCTGGGAGTACTCACAGAACTCACAGCTTTATGGAAACTAAAAGGGTATAACCCAGATTGCTACTAGTAATATAGGTCAATTGTAAAACAACAAATTGTTCTGCTTGTTGCTATTTCACTTTAATTGCCTTAGATATAAGTGCTAATGCTCTGAATCAGTTGTGAAAGCTTTCAGTTTATAAAAAAGCACAAAAGGATTTTGTTCTACCTATGATTCAGGTCAATGATTACATAAAATGTATCTTTTTGAATTACTTTTAGCATTGTAGATGGATAGATGGAGTGATGAGATTAAAACACCCACACACAACACACACTGATCTAAAGCAAATCCCCCAAAACACTGTTAATCCAGACAAACACACATCACTAGAGAAGTATCTAGTGTTACTCTGCAGAGAAACAGTACTCAAGAGATTGATGCTGATATTTTCACAAAAGGATGATTAATTAAGCTATATTTTAGGCAGAACAGAAAGTACAAGTCCAAACTTTCCATGGTAACAGGTGGAAGTCAGTTAGGTACCTAAAGTACCACAAGAAAGCACCAGAACAACAATGAAGCAACATACAGATAAGATTGTCCAAAGGATTGCAAACATTTCATTCATTCATTCATCTTCTATACAGTTTATCCCATAGTGGGTCACGGGGGAGCTGGTGCCTATCTCCTGCAGTCTACGGGCAAGAGGCAGGGTACACCCTGGACAGGTCGCCAATCCATCGTAGGGCAACACAGAGACATACAGGACAAACAACCATGCACATTCACACATGAGGACACCTAAGAGAGACCAATTAACCTAACCGACATGTTTTTGGACTGTGGGAGGAAGCCGGAGTACCCAGTGAGAACCCACACATGCATGGGGGAGAACATGCAAACTCCATGCAGAAACTCCATGCAGAAAGACCCCGGGCCAGGAGTCAAACCCAGGACTTTCTTGCTGCAAGGCCACAGTGCTATAACTGTGCCACCGTGCAGCCCGATTTTCCAAAGGATTGCAAACATTTTAATGAGGCAAAAAAATATAACTATCCTCAAATGTCACAGTATGAATATAAATAATTCCACATCCCTGATACTTTCAAAATGCATAAATAAGTCAAATCTGCAATTTTTACAAATAAAACAGAACAACTGAATCATTACAGAAGACATATGTTTAAATGGGGATGGATAATTTATGCAAACTGCACACTACTTCATAGTGATTAGGCATGAATGAATGAGCCCGGCAGTGAGGATAAAATTTATTCCACGTGATACAATTTTTTAATATTCATTTCTACTCAGTCTTAAGACGGCACAATGCAAACATTATTTTTCAGCAAATTTGTTATTTAATGACCAAACGTTCATGAAAACTAAACAAATAGATTTGCTGATGTCACTAATTTTTAAATAAAATATTTTTTATATGATTTAATAAATAAGAATGCAACAATTTCCTTATATTATTAAAAAGCAAGAAATCAAAACAAAAAGTGAAACATTGCAGTCTGTTGTCTTAGAAAAACAACTATTAGAGGTAAAGTGTGTGTTTGTCCACCAAAAAAACAAGCAAATCCCAGCTCCAGAAAGAGAAACATTATCAAATCATGGATTAATACATCTTTAAGATTTGTGCTAAAACTGTACTGGAAATCAGTCAGATATTTATAGTTATTCCAAACAGGGAATTCAACATGTCTTCATTGGATGTGAACTTTAATTTCCTTTATCTGCTTTTCTCCAGGTCACCTCAAAACATCTTCATAGAACCATGGCTCTTTTCAAAATATCTTCTTATTCATGCAGGTTGCAGATCGGGATTTTCAAAATATAAGCACATGAACTAGCTTGGTTGTTAAAATCAAGTGTTTGTCCAAATGCCAGACAATGCCAAATAAGTTTCCACATAAATTGGGCAGAAAAAAAGTAGATTACATTTTCTGATTATTTTGCAAATTTATACACTCTTCAAAATGATCCATAGTTAGTTGTACTTTCAATGTTGATTCTTAATGTTAATGTAAATTGTTAAACTGAATGTTATCCTGTCTTTTATTTAATTGAATTATTTAAAATTGCCTCCATCATCAAATGGTAATTCTGGCAAAGGTTGTGTGACATTCCTGGAACTCAGAAGAAGTTTCTGACGTCTGAAGGTGGTGTTTACCATTGGCTTTATAATGTGATGTTGCAAATCCTTCTCGGTGGTATTCGCTGCCCAGCTTCAGAAAATCAGACCAAACTTTAGAGTCCGTCAAGGAGGCCTGCTCCACTAAGCCTGGAGAGGTGTTTGACCAGCCATTCAAGATTTGATTGTGTAAATGTTGGTTTTTTTTTTTTGTTTGCATCATTCACAATGCTACATTTGTCTATTTTTGAGTAAAGCTGCAGCAAGATTGTTTTTTCTTCCCCCATGCAAACAATGGAGAGTCCTTGAGCTTCAGCTTAACAAGTTATCTTGGGGAGTTTCCCTTTGTCATATTAACTAACCTGTTTCAGAGTGATCCAAAGATCAGAATCACTCAGCCAATGCTATGACTCGAGCCAGCACTGCCAGAAAAAGACTGACAATTTCTTGATAAATTTGAAGATCTTATCCAGTTTTTAATTTTATTTTGAACATTCAATTCCTTGTAATAGAAAAACATTTCCCTTGGGGGGATTTTCTAGATTATTTAAGCATTCATCTCTGTTTGTCATTTTACACTGTTCATGCCTTTGCCTAGTTAAAGCTGCATTAGGGAGTTTTGAGAGAACAGTGGATGTAGCTTGAAAGTTTGGATAAGCACAGGTCACAGGTTACAGGTCACCTCCCCTCTGATGGGGAGCGGTGTATTTCTGCAAATGGCAGTAAGACGGCTGGGAGGAGCCAGAGGAGCTTGATTTTGTTTTTCACAGATCATCTGTTTCATAAATACTGTCAGGACATAGTGACACTTTAAGCAAATATATATAAAAAATACATTTTTACAAAGCTACCTACTGCAGCTTTAATCACTAGTAAATAAATATTAGTTGATCAACAATGAATGTAGTTAATTTTAGCAACCAGCTTTTGCTGATTCTTCATATAATGTTTAAATGAAGTGTTGGTTAATTTTTGCACCTATTTTGAATTAATTCTAATTATGAGAAATATACAGAAATTTCCAGATTCTTCTTTAAATGCAACAGAGATAGCTTTATGGAAAGGTAAAAAAAATACAGATTGATTTGTGACCATTAATATATTTTGAAGCAGGTTGTTTTTATTGTATAGGCCTTAAGTCAAAAATGTGCAAAGATTATTTTTAAGCTAACCATTTCTTTAAATGTACAGAAGCTAATTTTAAAATATGTATGATAAATTACAATATAATGTAAAATAAATACTGTCATTGTTTTAGTTCATAATAAAGGTGAATTGATACACAGCGAATGCAATGGTTTCATATAAAAAAATAGCAAAAAGGCAAAACAAAAACAGTCCAATATTGCACCCTTTTAGAAATGCTTAGGTTTAAAAAAGTTCCTGGGTTCAATTTAGTGTGCTTTTCTACATGGAAGTGTGCATCTTCCAGCTCCAAGAGGGGAACATTCCCAAAACACTGTCTGAGCTACACAACTTCCACAATGTGATTAAAGTTGTTTTTGGACTTAACAAATATATTAAACCCAATCAGGACATTCATTGTGAAACAGAAAAGGCATCTTCTGTCATTTTTTTCTCTTCTTTAGGAGGTTTAGAGCCCCCGTGCAGCACAGGAGTCTGTTGTGAGGTTAATGGTGCATTTTCTGGCCATGGGCAGCAATAGCCATTACCATGGCAACAGAAGATAAAAGTTTAAAAGCTTCTCCGGGTTTATTGTTTACTGTACATCTATCTGTACTTGCTTTTTATAACATGCACATTGATGTATTTATTTATGGATATAGGTGAGCTTGTGTATCTAGATTGATGAATAATTGGATTCATTAAAGACAGAGAATTTGAATTGCAAAACCACAAAAGGAACATTGTGTTATTTCCAAACACTGGGAATCTATTGTTACACTTTCCAACACCTAAAACATGTTGGAAAGTGTGCCCCAAGGAACAGGGTGCATAAACAGAAGATCACTTCAGTTCTAAAAACTGGAAATTTGTTCTGTAATTACTAAAACCCTGAATGCCTTTACTTAACGGTCATTGAAATAGGTATACAAGTTGTTCTTGGTAAATAAACACGTATACACCCACACACCTAATATTAAGGCTTTTTCTCCCTCTATCGAGTAATTTTCACATGAAACCCACTCAGTCATTGTATGGAAATATTAAGGTGTGACGGCACCATGCTAAGCTAAATATCTGTACAAATACTGTATTTTCCAAAGTGACTTGCATGCTTAAAAACAGTTTTCTTCTTCTTTTTTCTTCTGCCTTCTAAAGTTAGACAATACATAATATTTGGCTGTTTTTCTTTTTTGGATGTAAAATTATTAAAGATGGCATTTATATTAAATAGACTCAAGGTGACTTTCTGTTGTACAACACAAAAACACTCAGTGAAGCAACCTAACAGACAGCAATTAGAGTTCTTGTGAAAATGTTACGTACAAGCATCAATGTCAAGTTAATTTGTTATTTTTATTGATTTGAGCTGTTCTCTTTGCCCTTGTGACATGATAATCCCTTTAAGGTGCACATGGCAGTTAGGAAAAACAATGTCTGGACTAAATAATTTAAATTACATTTTCAGATTTTTTTTTTTGTTGATTAGGTATGTTTAGGTTTTTTCCTTGCAGGCATCATTGTATGATAATGTCATTTTTCCTTTAAATCAGAACACTAATTATTTCATAAACATCTGTATCATATTCAGTAGCTTCTACGGGTTATAATCAGAATTGGGTAGTAAGCAGTTACATTTACTCAGTTATATTTACTTGAGTACTTCTAGAAATAGTTTTACTATTTACGTTGTAGTGTTACTTCTACTTTAGTTTATTGTTGAAGTAAAGCTACTATTTGCTGAGCTATTTGGTGTTCTAGTGAATATACAATAAAAAGTATATATTGTCACTGGAAGTACTTTGCACTGTTCTAACATGTATATATTACCTACTGTATTAGTTTAGAATGTTTATGTTGTAGAAAACCTGAGATTTTGGAATATTTTATTTTGCAAAGATGTGATTAATTTTACAATTAGCACCTGCACATAGTTTTACATTTTGCCTGTGTGATTAATCATTTTCACATATTAAATTAGATTAAATAGTACTACTCAAGTACTTAGTAATTAAGCAGCCTTTTTAATACTCTTTTACTCTTACGTAATTTCTTTGATGACTACTTTTCACTTCTGAAAGAGTAAAAATATACTGAAGTAAGACTATTCTTACTTGAGTTTCTGGCTACTCTACATGCCACTTTCAATCTAAAGCTATAGTAAAAGAAGCTCTTTGAAAAGATTTCAAAAACGCCAAGGCCTGTTTGCTTCTCATTTGAGATGATGACTGACAGCAGCAGGTAGTTTCTGTTTTCCAGCATGAGACAGCATAAACTGAAGTAAAATGTAATGGGTGGAAATTTTTAGGGGACAATACAGGAACCACCAAGACTCAAGATGAGTCATGGCGAGGTTTTTCAAAGCTAAGAACACTGTGCAAAACTGTCCCACATGGTGGGGTAGCATCATTGCCATGGGACTGTTTCCCCTGCTAGATTTTACTAGCACATTTCACAAGGTTAAAGGGAGAAAAAAAGGAGGACTACATTTGAATTCTTATCTCAAATCAAAACAGGCTGGTTTTAGGAATTAACAAAGCAGAGCAATATTAAGCTAAAACCTGAGCCTTGTTAAAAAATTTGAGGATTTCACTTGAAAGCCGGGTCCAATTTAAAAATGAACTCAGTTCTGCCAGGAACAGTGGTCAACAGTGGTCAAAATTTCAGCCAGAATTATCCCAAAAGTGATTTGGGGGGGAAAAGAAGGGTGTGGTCAAGTAAAAAACCTTTAACATTTAACCCAGTATTTGTGTATGAAAAAGTGTTCCAAAAAGTTGATTTTTTAAAAGTTTTTTTGCAACCAATTTTGGGGTATTTTTATTGTCATTGTCCATTTGAAAGATCCTTTTGTGCCCAATTTTTACTTCCCCTTGAGATTTTTTAGAATTTGCCTCAATTTAAATCCAATTAATGTTCTTTTCCCCTCATGGGTCAGTCCAAGAAAAAAACACTCTACATCCAAGATTTTTGGAAAACCCCTTTTTTCACATCAGGGATGGTGTTCTTAAGCTTGCAAGCTTCCTCCATTTTTGTCCAAAATAATGATGGCCCTTTTGGCCAAACACTACAATTTTAGTTTCACCGCCCACAGAAAAGTCTTTAAAAAAAACTAAGGGTCTTTCCCCCCTGAGTGCATTTGCAAACTAATCGGATTCTTTAAAATCGATTTTGGAGTAATTTTTTTTTTCTTCTCATGAGGGGCCTTTCAGTTTTAAGTGGGTACATGACTCGTTTCCCTGGGGCATCTTTTACACTCTCTTTCTAACTTAAACCGCATCTTCACAAGGTTGTTGCTTTTTTTTTGGAAAAAAAAAAAAACAAATTTTTGCCAACATTTTAACCTTTTGGGACACAGAACCATTCTCTTTCTTTGACGTTATAGCTGGCTAAAAATTTGCATTTAATTTTTTTGAACAGATGAATCTGGCCTTCATCCTTTATTCTTTCTTTGTCTGGGTGTTTTTGTATTGGTTTTTTCACAAAAGGAAGAAATGTGGTCGAGGTGTTTTCTTAAAAAATCCACTTATATTACTCCTTTTTAACGAAAAATGGGGGGATCAACCTATCAGAAGCTCATAAAACCTTGACAATCCCTGGGTTTTTTGTATTTTTAAAAGGTTTTTAGCACCTTAAAAAAGTGTAAACTTCGAAATTTTAAAAACATAAAAAAACCTCTTTGAAAAAGCAAAATTATAACAAATGTCAAAATTTTTACAGCAAAAGAACTTTTTTATCGGGCCCGGGTTCGAACCCTGATCCACTTTTGGGGCCAAATATTGTAGCAAAAATTTACAAAAAATAGAAATAATTTTTTTAACTTCCTAAAACAGGAAAAAGTTTAGTATGCTTTAATGCAGCATTAGAAAAAAAGGGTTTGTGACGTTTCATGGTGTATAAGAAAAGATAAACTTCTGATGTCAGACTTCTTGATTTTAAAAAAATTCAAGCTATTTTTTTTTGTAATCTTTCTGGTGCTAAAAAAACAAAACAGTTCAAATAATTATTTAAAGACCCCACTTATGGGGGTTAATTTGGGTGTAAAAAAATTAAAAAAAGGACTGTTTTATAGTTTCACAGGAGACAATAAAAACCCGACTTATGGTGGAAAAGGATCAATAAACTAAAAAAATATATAATTTTTTTAATTCAATTCAGTTCAATCATTTATTTTTTAAGCCCCCAATTCACAAAAATTTGCTCAAGGACTTTTACAAAGGTCAAGTAATAATTCCCAATTAGTCCCCAACCTTGAACAGTGCGCAAGTTTGTTATTTATTCAAACTGGATACAAATTTTCTGTCTAAGGAAACCCAAGATGCATCCCCTTCAGTGACTTGCAGCATTTACTCCCCCAGATGAGCATGTAGAGACAGGGGCAGTCACTGGCGTTACTTTTCAGCAATCCCCCATACTGAGCATGCATGTAGCGACGTGGGAGGAAAAAAATCCCCCTTTTTAAAAGGAAGAAACCCCACCAGAACCAGGGTCAGTGTGAGCGGCCACTGCCCCGACCGAAATGGGGGGTTTTTAGAGAACAGAGCAAAGACACAAGGAAACAAAGAAGCATGATCCAGGATTTTTTTCTAGGGAAGGAAAAGTAATGTTAAGGATGTAGCCCCCTTTGTCGTTTTTACCAAAAAGAAAGGGGAGATAAAAACCCGACCAGTTTTCAAGGTAGAGTTGAAAAAGAGCACATAAAAGGGACAATAAAAAATCAGCAAACGCCATGTCTAGAGACAAAAAATTTGTTTCAAGGCCCCCCCCCAAAGGGGCCCCTTATGGTCATTTTTATACTAAAAAAAACCCCAAAGATTGGGATACCCCTTTTCGAGACTGATTATAACCCTTGGAAAAAAAGAAGGGGGCATAAGGTAGCAGAAATAGAGGGGTATGTTTTTCACCTCAACCATAACTGAGCCGGTTTAGGCTAAACCTGACTCCAGGGAGGGGGAAGGCTCCCCCTGATAAATAACCACCAACTAAAGCTTTTCAAAAAGGAAAGTTTTAAAAAAGCCTAGCCTTAAAAATAGACAGGGTGTCTGCCTCACGGACAAAAATGGGAGGGTTTTTCCCCCGGAGGGAAACAAAAACCAAAGGGGTCGCCTCCCCCTTCCACTTCTAGAGACTCTAGGGAACCACCAGAAAAACCCGCGTCTGAGAACGAAGGCCTGTTAGGAAAGTATGGAACAATCAGATCTCTGAGTATGAGGAGCTGATCATTAAGGGGTTTATAGTGAGGAGGAGAATTTTTTAAAATTTTATTCTGGTTTAACAGGGAGCCAATGAAGGGAAGCTAAAATAGGAGAAATATGATCTCTCTTTTTAATTTTATCAGAAATTTGCTGCACATTTTGGGATCACTGAAGGGTTTTAAAATGCATTTTTTTAGACATCCTGATATAAAGAATTTCAATGGCCACCTTGAAGTAACAAANGGGGCTCGAGTTTGACTGCAGGGTTATTGGGTATTTGAAAAACCTCACAAATCTGTCAATTATGGGGGGAGTGACAAGAAGAACTCATGTTTCCAGTTTGCCTCAAGCCATGTAGGGGACACGGCAAAGACCTGGAAGAAGGTTGTGATAAAGTTTAACTTTTTAGCCCACATGCAGCACACAACCAGTGATGGGAAACTAACACTGCGCACCATCCTTGTCTTAGAACATTGTGGTGGCAGCATCAGGCTGTGGGGATGATTTTGTTAATCAGGAACACAGGTGATGTAAAGATCTTCGGAACTAAATACGGGTCTATAGTGGAAAAAAGTGGAATGTTAGACGATCACTGCTAAGGTTCAGACATAAATCCAGTTTCATTGTTAAAAATAATTTGATTCCCTCTCTATAACATAAAACACGTTATATCTTTTTAAATGTAATAAACTTTGGTTTCTAAAAACGTTCTTTGTAAACAGCTTTTCGTATTTTGTTAATTTTGACCCACAAACTCAGATTGTCTTGCTGACTGTGGAAATCGATGCCTAATTCTAAAAAAACTCTTTACAGGTTTTTGTTTTGTTTTCACAATCTCTTTCCTCTTCTGCTCAGCTCTTTAAACTTTCATATATCAGTCAAGGTGGCCTTCTTAAACCAGCCAGGCCACCTTCTCTGATCAGTGGGGGTCTTTCACATAGGGGCTTGCAGCTGTCTCCTAGATTACCTCCAAAAGGTGACTGAATGAAGGCTTTCAACATGCCTGCATGAACAAGCCACAGGCCAGGGTTAGGAACACACACTCACAGCTTCCATCTCGAGCTCCAGATAAGATTAGAATGCGATATGATTTGAAAGAGACCCCACACACTCTTGGATTTCTGCACTTGCTTGCAAGCACACTTGTGAGCCTCAAGCCTTGCACAAAATTAAATAACTGTCTGTGTGCGCCATAGCATGAAATGAATTTTCCTTGTTGTCCTATATATACAAATCTGTTTGGTCAGAATATTTTAGAAAAAACTAGATACAATTTAATTCTAATCCGATGTTAAGCTGCTAATACTTTTTTTTTTTTTTTTTTTTTTTTTTTTTTGTTTCGGTCCATTGCACAGCTCTCATGCAACAGCTGAAAGGACTTGGGGGGACTTTTTGATCTTAGTCTGTGTGTGTTGGATCAGTGTCACGTTTCCCTTCCACACCTCACCAGGGTTCTACAACTGGAGGGAAGCACCTGTTGGAGATCTGATGTCCCCCTGGCTGTTGAAACCAGTAGGAGGTATGCTGCAGCACTGTAGAATTAAAATCACATCACCGAAATATAATATCATGCCCACAAACATATTCCTGAATGTGACTGATGTCCAAAGGTTACAGTGTCTCTTGTACATGTTTGGCAATGCTGATAACAACGTTGGAGAGGATAACTGAGAACTTTTGGTTATAATTTGGCCCAGATGTTGTTCAGCATTCCTAAGTACAACGGCGTATCAGTTATATGTAATGCATTCATTATGTTGCCACAAAAATGTACACGTGTTTAAAGCCTGTAGTTGACATTTTATCTTCTATATTATTTTTTTCATTTAAGATCACTCAAACAAATGGATGTGAGTAATGTATGGTGTGCTGGTTGATGATTGTACAAATGTCTTGGATTCAGTTACTGCATAAGTGGGGCATTGTCTAAACAGAGATCGCTGATTATGATTTTTCTTATTTGGTTCTGTCCTTTTGCTTATCACTGTCAATTCAGATCATTTCCACTCTACAGACATTTCTGATTGTAAATTGCCTCTTTTCTAATGAAAAAGTGAATTTGCTTCTTTATGATAAAATAATCAATTTGTAGCGCATTTTTAATTGTCTCGCAAAAAGAAATGAATGGGCATCTTGGACAAAACTAGCGTCACCATAGGGACACATGCAGGAATATTGGAGAAAGCCAGTATTAAAATGGTTATTAAAGAAGGGTAGGGTGATTTTTCAAATACAGTTTCAAATTGAATCGATGGACTGGACCCATACCAGATACCAAATTGCAAAGGAGCCCAAATTGTCTAAATTAGCTGTTCACAGACTGCCGAACATTTCACACATTTATAAAGGGAACTAGTGGTACTTGTTTTTGTAGGGATGTCCTAAAATACACTAAACCACTCTTCCTCCAGGAAATATGACTGTAACAGTCATTAAGACTAACCAGATATGGAATGATATGAGCAAAAGTTGACATGGCGTTTAATCATGTGAATCCTCTCTTGTGCAATTTTATGACAGCCAGGTCGGCTTCATTTTAATAATTGTTCAGATTTGGGATTGTGACTCTCGCTGTCTTTGATTGACACAGTTTAAAACTTCTCAGAAACATTATTTGGCTTATAAAAAAGAAAAACCTCTGTGGCATCGCTCCAGTACTGGTGTCTTGTTACCACTCTGTTTTGCATGTCCTCTGTAGCGACAGACTAAGTTTTCTGAGGCACTTTTGGTTACTGATCATAACAGATTTAATTATATGCACATTTGCTTTCATGCAAGGTGTGTGGCTGCCGGTCTTGGTGTGCTTGATATATTTTCATGATCGGCTCCTGTTTTTTAGAGATGGGTATACTAAAATCTACTTATGAATTACTAAATGTGTGTTTAGCATTTTAAACTATTGGTCCTGTGTTAAATTCTTTGACAAACTCACGTTTTTTGAGTAGCATGAAATGGATTTCATCAGTAGCCTGTGCATAACCCTCATACATTCATTTCACAACTTGGTTTTTATAGTTATCCTAAACAAATAACAGTAGCATACACTACAAATGTATAAAAGTCATCCTTTTTGCTTTTCAGAGTAGAAATTTCCATTTAGAACAGGACACATACTGAAGCCGCTGAGCTATGCTTGGGGCTTTATGATCTTTTGCCCTTCTAGAGTGTCATCTCCTACTGACGTGCAATGATGTCACCTGAAAGTGTGAGAGCTGAAACCTGACTCTCCCCATACACACTCTGGATTCAGAGTTTCACTGTTATGTTGTATTTTTATGTTGTATTATCTCACCAGTGTATCACTTAACGTTCTTTTTTGTGTTTCTTTACCCGTCTTATGCTTTGCAAGTCCACATTTCATCATATTTTGGTGCCAGGAAACCTACAAATTTTGATAATACTTTCATACATGCAGGGGTTCTCAAAAATGTACACATCCCTGTTAAAATTCCAGGTTTGTGTGACGTTTTTCTTTTTTTAAATAGTTTTTTGCAGCTCTAGTGGCCTTTTATGTTTTATTCATTTTTATAGTAGGACCACAAAGCTGAGATGGCTGTGTCGAGGACTGAGCCCTCCATATATAAGTTGCATGCTCTACCACTACTTCTACATTCAAAGGTAAAATATTTAAATGTATTAGGCCATTGGGTTATCTCAGCACTGTTTCTTTGTTTTCTCTACTGTTTGTTTCATTATCCTCAATCAGTGTCCCCATACCCAGGAGGCTGTAACGCATGTACTTCTGCAATGAGGGAAGTGAAGGTGGTGGTTGTGGAGGTGGTGGGGGTACTTATTAAACAAACAGTAAAGAGCTTTGGAGGCCCAATTGAGGCCTGGAGCTGGAATGGGAAGCAGCTGAAAGCGCTGTACTTTCTAATGAACTTGAGTGGCCCATAGAAGCAGGACCCTTTCAAAGAAGCCAAGGGGGACAAAGTGTCAAAACAAGCCCAGCTCCTCTTCGTTCAGAGGGGCTAAACGCCGCCTTTTGACTCTGTGGAGTGTGGGCATCTTAAGGGGAGGCCATGAGGAGAAAGGAGGGAGGCAGAATGTACTTGTTGAAACAATGGCCTCTTAAATCAAGCACCCCTCCTTACCTCTCTTCTTCCCTTTAGCTCCTCTGCTCCCTCCTCCCTAAACAATCCTTGTATTGGCTCGGCTTCCAATTAGACCAACTCTTGCACAAGCAGTTGAAAGCCTCATATATTGCAAGGCTTGAAAGGAGATGTTTTGGAGTTGTGTCTCTGTTGCCTCCATGAAAGGTTTTAGTATTCAGAGGAGATTCCTGTTTGGGCTTCTCAAAGCTCTCTCTGCCACTGGGGGACTTGTTGTACCATCATGTCCTCTCTGTTCACTGCCTTTTTTCCCTCTTCCCTTTTTTTCTTTCTGTTCTTCTCCACCCCCTCCATCCCACATCCCTCGCTTTCTGTCCCATTTTCAGCCAAACCTCTTTCTTCTGTTTGTGACCCCTCTATTCCTCCTCCATGCTTGGCTGCTCGCAGGGGCCGGGACAGGAGTCGTGCATGGCCGGGCCCAAGCGCTTGCTGCCTCCGTCCTTTTCGTTGTTTAGCCACGGGTATAAAGCGGAGGGTTGGACAATGAAACTGAAACACCTGTCATTTTAGTGTGGGAGGTTTCATGGCTAAATTGGACCAGCCTGGTAGCCAGTCTTCATTGATCGCACATTGCACCAGTAAGAGCAGAGTGTGAAGGTTCAATTAGCAGGGTAAGAGCACAGTTTTGCTCAAAATATTGAAATGCACACATTATGGGTGACATACCAGAGTTCAAAAGAAGACAAATTGTTGGTGCACGTCTTGCTGGCGCATCTCTGACCAAGACAGCAACTCTTTGTGATGTATCAAGAGCCACGGTATCCAGGGTAATGTCAGCATACCACCAAGAAGGACGAACCACATCCAACAGGATTAACTGTGGACGCAACAGGAAGCTGTCTGAAAGGGCTGTTCGGGTGCTAACCCGGATTGTATCCAAAAAACATAAAACCACGGCTGCCAAAATCACGGCAGAATTAAATGTGCACCTCAACTCTCCTGTTTCCACCAGAACTGTCCGTCGGGAGCTCCACAGGGTCAATATACACGGCCGCGGTGCTATAGCCAAACCTTTGGTCATTCATGCCAATGCCAAACGTCAGTTTCAATGGTGCAAGGAGCACAAATCTTGGGCTGTGGACAATGTGAAACTTGTATCGTTCTCTGATGAGTCCACCTTTACTGTTTTCCCCACATCCGGGAGAGTTACGGTGTGGAGAAGCCCCAAAGAAGCGTACCACCCAGACTGTTGCATGCCCAGAGTGAAGCATGGGGGTGGATCAGTGATGGTTTGGGCTGCCATATCATGGCATTCCCTTGGCCCAATACTTGTGCTAGATGGGCGTGTCACTGCCAAGGACTACCGAAACCATTCTGAGGACCATGTGCATCCAATGGTTCAAACATTGTATCCTGAAGGCGGTGCCGTGTATCAGGATGACAATGCATCAATACACACAGCAAGACTGGTGAAAGATTGGTTTGATGAACATGAAAGTCAAGTTGAACATCTTCCATGGCCTGCACAGTCACCAGATCTAAATATTATTGAGCCACTTTGGGGTTTTGGAGGAGCGAGTCAGGTAACGTTTTCCTCCACCAGTATCATGTAGTGACCTGGCCACTATCTTGCAAGAAGAATGGCTTAAAATCCCTCTGACCACTGTGCAGGACTTGTATATGTCATTCCCAAGACGAATTGACGCTGTATTGGCCGCAAAAGGAGGCCCTACACCATACTAATAAATTATTGTGGTCTAAAACCAGGTGTTTCAGTTTCATTGTCCAACCCCTGTATGTCTGTGGTTCAAAGTCCATCCCAGCAATTACAGCGAATGATTAAAGAGCTGGCCTACTCACAGGCAGCTATGTATAATACTACAGCTCCCACTCAATGTTTCATAACGGCACCTTCAGAATTGATCTGAGCTCACAGCCTGATAGTGGCCCATGTTGGGCTGAATACACTATTTACAGTGCAGTTATCAAGAGTAGAAGCCATAAAACCCCACCTTTATGGTTTGAATTTATTATAAGTAGCAGATCAGAAAATTGATAAACTAGTATTAGAAGTAAAGTCAAAAGTGATTTTAAGACTAAACTAATTAAAGTCCATACATTGAAAAATAAATTTTATCTTTTATATTCCTGCTGTTGAATTTGGATCATCAGTGGGATATGTCATGCTACATGCCCATTTGTTGCACTAATTGTTAAGTTTACATCCATCATTGCATTCCAAATAGCCACATAATTCTTGCAGCACAAAAGCCGTATTGTAACAGAAGCTGGATTGTGTAGGGCTGTTTATTTGCAGGTTTTACTGTGATTTATCCTGGACTCTGCTGCCATAGTCACATGTACAAACAGCCGTACATGCAGGAAAAGTACAATTAAGGCCAGATTGGGGTTTCTAAAGACAAAAACTATTGTTTTATTCAAAATGTTTGAATCCAGTCATGCGGATTAATTACTTGTAAAGTTAAACTTTGTTTATTATTGGGATATGTTATTGAATTGGCTTTCAACTTTCAGAGATGAATACATGCAGCATTTGTCCCCTGACTGTTACTCCAATCACTTTTCCAGAAAATTTCCCTGCATTTCAAGTCTGCCATGTAACAAAATTGTTTATTGGTTTGCTTTTTAGTAATTGAAATTCAAATAACACAACGAACTAAATTCTGGTTCCTTTATAGGCCTCAACGCACCTTTCCATGTCTTTGTACACAAGCCATTTTCACCTTGCAGATGTATCTGTATTGATATTTTAAGCTGACATGAACCCATGCAGAGATTTAGTTTTCACTACAATTAAATGGGGGGGGGGGTAAAGTGGTGAACTGTATGCCATCTGGGCAAAAGATGGGAAGAGGAAGGAATAAAGTGGTTCCACACCAGGATGTCGCTGCAGTTTTTGTGTCCTTTTTGTTCCTATAAGAAAAAAATGATCCACATTTGAGAAAACAGCAAATCTCACCAGACTCTGTTTCTGGAAAACAAGATTTTTTTTCTGTTAACTATCTGCTTTCTTTTCTGTTGTGTGACTGGTGCCACCCTTTGAAGTATTATTGTCACTGTCTGAGTATACAGTTACCATGATCACAAAGACCTAGGCTGAATGTGGTGTCTTTTTTAGTGCTGCACGATATATTGTCATCGCAATATCCTTGTGTGCAATATTCACATTGCAAAGCACTGTTTGTAGTGCAATACAAGTTGGGTAATATATTCCAAGTGTTATGAACCTGCATTTTACATGCTAATCTAATATTTAGCCAGTTGGACAGGGTCTTAGGGCAGGAGATGCTCACACCAGCCACAAATGCCCAAAATGCAATAGGTCACACAGTAATGGAAGCACAGATGAGAAAGAGAGGAAAGAAGAAAACAGACATAGATATTCCAACTGAAATCACCATAAGAACATTTACCAATATTATCACCATTGCAAGATTTTTTCATATCATGCAGCCCTAGTCCTAGCAAAACCTAGAAGGCGGATACAGATGACAAAGTTTAACGCCTAACAGGAGTTGTAGTCAAGCGGACATTATAGTCCGCTAGGAGGTATGAATTGAGCGGTAACGTTGGTTGACGGTGCCATGAAATATAGTTCTTGTTACTTTCTGGTGCAAGAATTTAAATTGATTCTTTATCGGGTAAGAATCAGGTCCTTGGTGGGTGGTGTCATGCATGTTTTAAATATCTTCATGCTTGACCAGGCCTGATTTAAATGAATGGTTCAGTAGCAGGTTTCTGCACAACTTACTGAAATGGTGATGAGATAATTCAAATAATAGATTTGGATGTGGTGCAGCTGGAAAACAACTAAAACATTCAGTTAAACCTCTCGCTGAATTGTCTATCTCAGCTTTATATGTTTACATGCAAACTAAACTAAATCAAGCCAATGTCAAGGTTTTGGATATGGAGAATTGGTTTAAGGCTCTATGTGGATAGAAGGACATGTGAAATATACAGTACTGGTAATGTTTGAAAGGAGGATGATATTGCAAGAAAATGTGGGTGTTGCCAATGCTAATGCATCTTGTCCAAGATGCCAATGCTAAATGCTAAAAGTTAGCCAAACATGCGGAGCTAATACTACAGTTCAGGGTTCCATAAATGCATTGCATTATAGTAAAACTGTTGTAAGAAAACCAAAGATGATTTATCCTGCATTGCAACAGCTTCTTACCCAACAACTTTGGCTCTGCATTTTCTTTGGTCTTTTGTTATAAACCTGTCAAGCTGGATATAAATTGGATATAATGGAAATTGAAAAGCAAAAGACTTGCACAAGGACTTGCACACAAAGAAATGTATTTCCAATTCATTAAAGCAACTAAAACAAGTAAAATTTTAGCATTTAAGAGAGTTTCATTTTTTAAATGGTAAGGAAACTGAAAGAAAGGAGAGAATACAACAGTAAAGAGGACAAATGAGTGCTTCAGTGACTGTCTCAGGACTGTCGCAGCCACTCCCAGAGGAGAGATTTATTCATCAGGCCTGGAGGCAAAACTGAAGGAAGACAATGATATTGACAACATAACTCCACAAAGAAACCAGGAGACCCATCTCCATGGTCCAAAGTAAATTGAAGATGGTAACAACAATATTCTGCTAAGAGCCTAATTAGGTCAGCATAATTTTCCTCTTTTGTTGCTTGGTGGTTGATCCATGAGGTTTCTATTCTAAGAAGCACCTAGTTAAGTTATTGCATTGGCCATCTAGAGACAAATCCAACTATGCTGGGCAGTGTCCACTGCTTCATGTCGCCCTAATTTTAATGTATTTTAGAGAACTTGATTTAGATCAGTAGTGGCCCATAGAGGGTACTCTAAAAGATGCTCACCTCTTATATTTTTATGTATAGGTGACTATGACAGTATAATTCCATTTGGAGACAATTATTGTAATTGATGGGGGTATTGTGGTTTTCTTAAACACAGAGCTACACTACTTCTGCATTAAAGACATTGTTTTGTTGCTGACTTTTAGATAAGCTTCTTCAATAACTGTGAATCATGCCCTTGTTCAACACTGCTCAGATGTAACAGCTGAATAAATCCATAATGTATTTAAGACAGCTTTTTGGCTGAGTTAGAAGGTTATTAGGGGAGAGCATGCATTGATGTTTTGTCCAGACGTGGGTAGCTGGTGTCGCTTTATGGATCTTGTCCCTGTGTTAGCCTGGGAGGGAAAGGAAATCTGGAGAGCAGTTTAACCCTTTTGGTTTTGATCATTTGTAAAAATAGCTAGCCAGAATGGGCCATTGTAATCTTCAAACATTCTTTGTTGAAACCATTGCATTGTTTCTCTGGCTGTATGTTTAGGTTAGTTATTCTGTTGGAAAGTAAATCTCTGCACCAATCTCAAGTCTTTTGCAGGCACTAACAGGTTTCCTTTCAGGATTGCCCTGTATTTTATTCAGCTTCATCCATCTTCCTATCAGCCTTAATCAGCTTCCCCATTTCCCACAACATGATGCTGCCACCATTTTCATGGTGTGTTTAGGATGATATGCATTGGTAGTTTGCTGGTGCGTGTAGACTTAATGTCTTGGTATGTTTTACATATGTGACAATCACTTTCTATTTTCAGACAAATGGATTGAACAATACTGTGCGATGTGCACTTCATTTACTAATCAGAAGACGTCTATAGGTAATTGGTTGCATGGGATTATAAGAGTATAGGGGACAGAATATAATCCAAACCCCACTTTTTTGTACAAACTTTGAACTTTGAAAAACTTTGAAAATCATGTATGATTTTTCCTCCAGTTGACAACTGTGCTTTATTTTGTGTTGCTCTATTACACATAACATACCGTTTGTGGTTGTAGCTTCAAAAAAGGTAACAAAGTTTAAAGGCTAGGAACAGTTTTGCAATGCTTTATATCAGAATACAATTTAAAGAACAATATGACCCTATTGAATTGTACCACAAGATTTGCACTGAACATCAAACTGTATTCGGGGCATAGTGGTTATGGCTCTCTTAATTTATAATTTAGTGGCCTTTCTGACTACCTGTCTTTCTGCATATTGTCTCAGACTGCTCTGACCTTGGCAGCTAGAGAGAAGGCAGGGAGACACTCTTATAAAGCTTAGTTGCTTCTGATGTTACTCATTTAACCAGGAAGCAGTGTGGGCTCAGTTAAGAGAGCAGTTACAGATGCTCAAGGCCTTTTCCTCCTCCTCATGCCCTTTCATTATTCACTTTAACAATATGCTTACCTTTAGGGTCATAGTTAGGCTTGAATAGATTTTTCTAACATCCCTTCCTCTCTCTTCTTGCAATAAATTCGATTGAGGGTGATCTGTCGGGAGCGATGCATTAATTTACTACTGCCTTTAGTTAATGTGCAGAATGAGAGATGAGTTTTCATTCGAGGACAGGAAAGAAAAGGTCATGACTCACAACTTCCTGATATCAGATGTGTCTCCCTCTTGTACTATCACAGTAAGTCATACTAAATCTCTGACAGGTGTTGGGGCTTAAAGTGTCCTTTTCATGTTCCATGCATTTGCTTTGCTTCTGTTGTGTGTGTCTTTTATGTTGTGGGTGTGTGTGTCTATGTCAGACAGGTGCCAGGATACTGTCAAGTTGCCCAGCAGTTTCAGCAGAAGTCAGAAATAAAAAAAAGGTTCGTCTGGCGCCTGTAACAGCCTATCGTGCTGTACTCGGATATGAGTCTCTGGCAGTGTGCCATAAACCCAGCACACACACACAGAGCATGACTTACCACTCAACTGACCCTGTTGATTGGAACAAATGCACACTTGCTCTTCAAAGGAAGTACAAAGGCATCTTCCTCTGCTGATTTCTTTCCTCTTTTCTGACACTTGAAGCTGGCACCACTGGCACTGCTGTCTTTCCCTGAGGGTTAAGGTAGACGCTGTCATCGACGTGATCGGTGCCAGCCGGTCTCTAATTGGATTTAATGTTTACACTTTGGCTGGGCAAAATTGATTCATGAGTAAGACCTGGCAGTCCAAAGCAGCTCTGCGCTGCACAGGCTGCTTTGTTCTGCTGTTTGCTTCCCCTCTCTTCTTAACACTGCTGTGAGTATCTGTAAATACTCTTAGAATTATGTGTGTTTCAGATTTTACAGCCCCTCTAAGTCCAATAAGCTTATTAAAAGTCAGTCTTTCAAGTATTTTATTGACTTGGCTGTTTTTTGGACATTGCATGTTCTGTTTATTCTGTGTAACTCTTTCATTGTTTTAAAGAGGAATTTAAACCATCTTGAGGTTACCTTTAAAGCAGAGCTATTTGAAAAAATTCTTAAACACCATTCTCAAAACTGAAGGTCAGTGATGGCAACCAACTTAGAAACTCCCCCAACCTTTTTCTCAGTCTTGGGTGTAGAGTGTCCTTCCCCGCCTGCTCCACTCATCAGCAGGGCTTTTATGAAGGCTATTCTTAGCCGAGGACTGTGTGTGTTTATTACTACACCCCTTCTTACACGCATTCATCCCCTGCATCAGATGACTTGTTGCCCCTCAGAGGACACAGAGGTCACGTGAATTCAGTATGCACAAACACCTGTCTGGCTATTTAGACAGCATGGAAGCAGCTTTGGAATGCAAACATACCTACCCCCTTACCTGTGAACGGCATCTGAACTCATTTTGTGTTTAGGAACGGAGTTATGGTTGGTGTAATGGGTGGATGGGTGTTGCACTCATCAGAGAATACTGAATGAGCATTAATTAGAAAAGTAGCCAGGAGGCTCGTGGTAGCACCTAGAGGAGCTGCAGAGGAGCACAGCTCAGGTGAAAGAACCTGGTGCCCATCAACTATTTGTCCTGCCTTTGATGCATGAGTGAGTCAAAGTTAAGGTGTTGGCCCTACATGCAAAATGCAGTGTGTAAGGGAAAATTAGCACAGTACATCACCTTGAGCACACAATCCCCACAGTAAAACATGGTGGAAGCATTGCATGATGGATTTTTTTATTTAGCAGTGGCAGGGAAAATGGTCACAGTGAAAAGGAAGATGAATGGAGCTCAATACAGGGCAATCCTGGAACAAAAAAACAGACTTGAAACTGGGGCAGAGGTTCAACTCCCAGCAGAAAAACAACCCTAAACATGCAGTCATAGCAGCACTGGAAGGGTTTAGATTAGTAATGGCCTAGTCAAAGTCCAGATATAAAGCCAGTTGTAAATCATTGGCTTTTTGGATATTTATTTGTAAAACAAAAAATATAATCAAATTTGTAACATGACAAAAGGTGAAAACGTTTAAGGCACCTGTATACTTTTGCAACGCACTGGTGATTTGCTTGACAGCAGTTTGTCCCAACATCAAAATACAAAATATAATGTTGTAGATAAATCGGATACTGGGGGGGGAATTTAGTAATGTTCTTTAAGAGTTGATTTAAAAAAAAAATGCTTTTCTGTCTTTTCATCAAGGGAAATTTCTTAGTAGTTTCTGTTTGTGCCCAAAAAGTATGCTTTGATGTTTGAAAATTAATCTGAAGCACACAAGGATGGAAAAGCCCCTTTTTAAAGTTTAAACAATATCCATCTTTCCATTTCATCTACAGCCTTTTTATCCAGACAACAAAAGTGAACTTGATTGGTGAACAACTGATTGCTCTAAGGTTCAGGCTTCTAGAAGTCCTGAATCAACCTCATTTTTTTTCTCCCCGGGTTCCTTCAAAATCTCAGCCTCTGGAAAGCTACTGCCTTCTGAGACATATGACAACAAAGTTCCTGTTTGACCATCGAAAACCTGGCGCATCAGTGCCTGCCCCTTGGGAAAAAAACTGAAGATTAGGCAGTCTTTCCCCAAGAAACGCTTGTTGTTACCAGAAGAAAACATCCCCATTGGGGCATTGAGGGGGCCTCCATCTTCAAAGCCTCTCCAAAACTCACTAGTTTCAGCATCAGGGAAAGAAAGGTTGAGTTGATTGATTCATTACCATTATTGAAAAATTATTATGTGTTGCCGAATTTAAGCTGTTACTGACCCCTGCAAAAACGTTACTAATTAAAGAAAGCATATAAAGGTCTAGATAAAATCGTGGACATTCAATTATTTTAAATACCTTATTTTTTTGGGTTTTAAAAAAATTTTTTGCCTGGTTTTAAGAGATTTAGGAGGGTTTTTATAGGGGCTTAGCAAGCTTGTTAAAACGCGCCCTTGGGGTCATGCTGAGTCCTAAAATTAACCTAAACCCATAACCAAGAGCGTTGTAATATTGGGGTGAGCAGCAGTTAACAGAAGGACTGCCCAAAGGGGTGGATGACTGCTTGGGCTACTCACGTCCAGACCCCCAGTTTAAGAAGGGTGAGATCTGGATGCAGGGGTCATTTCCTGAACAGCTTAAAAACAGAAGTTCAATAAACCTGTTTAGTAAGTTTTTCAGGTTGGGGAAGTCCGGACATTTGGGGGAGGGGATTGAGCAATCCCCTCAAAAAATGGGACGTAGGAGGGGGGGGGTGTATCGGACAACAAAAAGGGAAATCAAGTGTATCTCGGGGGTTCATACAGTCAGACAGCTTTAGCACACTTTTAAAACAGACCCACCAATTCCCCCCCCCCCCCGTGAGCGACGGGCCCATGAGATAGACTCAACAATGATGCACTTTTAAACCCAGAAAATTTTTAAAAAAAAAATTTTACTTCAAAAATGGCCGTATACAAGGGTCATGAACCTGGTAAAGGTTCACAACAGCAGGATCGGCAAAAAAATAAAAAGGTTGTTTTTACATAACCTTTTTTTTTTTTTTTTTAATATGGTAACTTAAACGTGAAGAAAAATTGAAATCTAAAATGTGGAAACAGTTGAAAAGTTGTCTAAAATTTATATTTTTATTTCCCCCTTTAGGGCCCCTCTGAGTTTGGGATTCAGTCTTCATGTTTTTATTTTTTGACCTTTCCTTTCCAAAAAAGCACATATGGATCAACTTATGAGTGCCATTTGTGGGAATGGAAAATGGGGGAAAAAAAACATTTCCATTCCTCTCTTGCTTTGTTGTGCAAAAAGGAGAACGATCACTTTCTTGATTACTACACATTTTGTCTACAGTTCTGTAAAAAGGTATTTGCCCCCATAGTTTGTTTTTTTCCCAAGGGGAAAAAACTTTTTTGAAGCTTGAAAAAAACGTTCCCCTCCCCTTTTTAGGATGCCACAGTATCTCAGTCGGTTTTAAGTCCATGTTTTGACTAGGCCACTCCACTTCTTGAGCCTAAGTTCGCAATTCTAATGGCCAGACAATTTCCTTCAAAATTTTCTCCTAGAGAGCAGATTTGATATATCCATTAATTACAGCAAGTCGTCCAGATCTCGAGAACACAAAGCAGCCCCAGATCATCACACTACCACCATTATGTTTGATTATTGGTCTGATGGGACAAAACCTTCTAAAAAGTTAATTTTTATTGTCTGTTTTCCAAAAGTCATGCCACATATATTTTCACATAGGGCTAGATTGCTTTGGAGAGCATTCTTCACCTTGATTAAAAAAAAAAAAAAAATCTACCTTTGAAAACTAAAGGGCAAAAGGCCACATGACCTATGTTTCAAAAGTCATACATGCATGGAGTTTTTAATTGCATTTTAAAGGAAAGCCAGCTGGATAAAGTAACAGTTTTTCAGCTCCACATCACCAGTTCTTTATTTCTCTCATTGCTTTTGTGTTTTCAGTGTCTCAGTTTGACCTTTTCAGATTTCTATTTTTCAAATGATGGGCTGAAGTCCAACCTAGAAAGTCATCACAGGTCAGCGAGAACAAAGAATAGTAACAAATGTTCTTTGTAGAAAAGCTTGATGGACTTATTTTCACATGAAAGCAGACACACCTTTGAATAGGCTTCACATTCTGGAATTAATTTCCTTTATTTATTTCCCTCAAAGACAAGTTGCTCTTGTTAAAGGCAGCATCTGGTGGATTTCTGTGCCACTCATGAGTCATGGGTGACTTAATAGTGTTGTGCCCTTGCAGATATTTCCACTCCTTTGGGAGAGCGAAGCACTTCTTATCTGCAGAGCAGTGCCACTGGAAAGAAGTGGATTGAGAATGAGAGATGCAGGCAGAGGGGTGGAGTAGGGGAGAACATCAAAAGGGGCAGATGCTAAATATACTCATCCCTTTTTTGGCTCTTCATGTGCATCTCTATCTCACAGTGTGGGCCTGATGAGAGGAGGTTGAGCAAAGAATGTGTAACTGATTCATTCTGCTGAGAGGTGCTTGACATAGAAATGCACTTTCCATCTGATGCCTTTTTATCTGGAAATTGATTTCTTATTCAGATATATAACACTGCTATATGCAAATGGTGGGTGAAAACCTAAAACGCAAAGCAAAAGGCGGGAAGCGTAATCTCACTTTACCCATAAATGTAAACAATCATATTTACTCTCCCCTTTACATACATTCTTTTCAGGCATTACATCACTAATATTTCCTGCACACACCATGTTTTTATTACACTGTTGACTTTCCCAAAGGCTAATCTTTACCATTGGCAAGCACCAGCCTTTAGTGACATTGAGGTGACGTTGTTGATTGAGCTGCATGAATGTTATCTGCCACACTGAACTTTGGACTGAGCAATGTACAGATTTGGGTTGCAGTTTATATCATGGTGAAAACCCAACTGGAAGCTTTCCAGACTCTCCCTTCCTCAGTAAACTCTGGGTGTCGGGCCTTTGATGTGACCTAGGCTGCATTGAAGATTGCCACACAGATGAACCTCAAGTTCTTCATCTGTTCAGTGTCAAGACCAACAGGCCAGATTGTCGCACTCTGGTCGGAGCCTCTGTCTCCAAAATGTCTTTATCTCATGGCTTATGGGAACTGATGGCGAGCTATGGAACTGTGGGTGTTTTATAGCTGACCTTCAGTGGTTTGAAGGCAGTGACTTACAGTAGATGTGAGGTTGATGACTTGAAAACCATTGGTTGATGGTTGTTGAAGATTTTAGTGCAGTATCATGATTTTTTTTTCTTTGTCTTTAAATTAGTTTCTGTTATCTGCCATTATCATCATGTACACTTTTCACACCGCTGCAGGCTCTTCCAGCTTGACTCTGTTTTTAACTTGCTGGAAAACCAGAAAGAACCCGTGGCACTTTTCTCTTTTGTGTGCAGCCAGCTTTTTATAGACTTTCTTTGCCGTAGCCTGTAGGCTTGTCAGGGGCCTGTTTTTTTTTTTTTTTTTTTGTTTTGTTTTTTGTTTTCCTCAGTGCCAATTCTGTTTTAGCAATCAGATCTGTTGAGTTTGACCTCTCCAAAACACAGAGCTGGACCTGTAAACAGCTCTGGCCATTGTACTAGCAGTTAATGATTCTGCCCCTCCATTTTCGCACTCAGTCTCTTTCAGTTCCGCTGCTTCTTTTTATAGAGCCAGGAAATAACTTCCCCAAATGGACGTAACTTCCAGGTCATTGGACTTAGGGTGAGGGGTCATGGTTGGGTTCTGGCAGTCATAAATGGAATGAGTGGAAAAACCTTAGTTGTTTTTGATGTTTCCAAAACCTTTTCATTATCATTCAATTTAAGATGCATACACAGATGTGTTTGGCATGTTCTTTTCATATGTAAGATATACTTCATAGTTTTCGTGGTTTTCCATCTGTCTCACTTCAGTTCATTTGCCATTTTCCACTTATTCTTGTTTCTCTCCTGCTCATGTTTCTTCTCAGTTTTTAGCGTTCTTTTATCCATCTCATTGCCTAAGGAACAATGACAGCCGTGACAGATCTGCAGTTCTGCTCACAGTGTCACATCTGACTTCGGCCAACCCCCTACACATAAATGCAACGCACATATACACGTACACACATGCTATACAGCCAAGTGTCTGATGGTTTGCAGTTTATGATGCTGAACCCCCTACCCTGCCTTGCAAAAGACTCTCTAGTCAGCACCCCCATCCTGAGATGACGGGAGGGAAGCGTCCAGCTGGATGGAACTGTTGTGTTCCTCTCCTGAGGGCTTTGATCTTTTGCCCTTCATCCCCCCAAATCAGAGACCGCTCTGCCAGCCTGGAAAGGGGCTGGATTGCTGTTTGATTTAGGACTTTTCTTTTATCCAATGGAACACAGGCCCATGTAGGCCTTAGCGTTGGATAGATAGCTGTGCGACAGCTGGGCAAAGGCAGAGCTTTTCTCTATCAGCCGTCCCCCTGTGCACCAACTGCCTGCCTTCCTGGCTTAACTTCCCCTGAGCCGGCACTTACTCCTAGCTCCGCTTAGCTCCACGGCACAGACTTATCGTCTCTAGGACTGCTTTCGTCTCTGGGGAGTGGAGGGAGAAGGCTGAAGCTCTGTTGCTATCCCCTCCTTTGGTACCCCCTGATCCGGGCCCCATTTTTTTAAGGCTTTAAGACTGACCTGTCAGCCGCTCTGTCTTCCCCAGAGTCAATGCGGCCCGGCCCCCTTAAAGACCCATCCACATCAGCCTTCTGTTTGAACAGGCCTCACCAAAAGAACTCTTGTGCTTTCTTTTGTGTGCGCATAAATAAGATCAGAGTTAAAGTCCCTGTGCTCTTGTGTCCACAGACTGGCCCTCTGGGCTTGGAGGACTAATGCTTCTTGGCAGGCCTATTGATGCCAAAGCTCCTCATAGAACGTTCACCAGCTCTGTAACTGCCCTGATGCTCTTGCTAGACACAAAGATCCAACAAATTTCACACACATATAGTCAATAGATACATATTTATTAAGTTTGGGCTTTGTGACCATACAGTTTTTAGTTTGAAAATGAATCAGTGTAATTCATCTTTTTTATTCTTAAACATATGGTGACACATTTAAAACACTAATTTATAGCTGTTAATATTATGTTCTTCACCACTTAAAAATGCAGAAGAGATTAACCTATTATGACTTTAAATTTGGTGAAATTAAGGTACGCCAGTTGGCCAGAAGTAGGAGAAATTGTAATTTTCCCCCATGGAAATCAGTTGCAGTTGAGTCTATCTTGGAATGCTTCTGGAAACTGAGTGTAATGTAATTTGTTAATGTTCCAGCTGTTCTGCAAATGGTTAAAATATGTGTTCCAGATTTTGGTAGATTTTAATGGAAATGATTCAAAATAACGAAATAGTTTATGGGTTATTTCATTGTAAATTGTTTGAGTTAATTTATAGAGATGTCTGATCCTTGGTTTGTTGTCTTCGTTATAAATAACAATTCAGCCATGTTTCGGGCTGTTTAGTGGCAACATACTGTGCAATGATCTTTCTTCAATCTTTCTTCAATTTTCTTCAAAAATGGGAATGATATGAGAAATGATAAAAAAGAACGATGGATGTGCTCCAACTCTTTGACTCACTGGGTCCAGCTCAGTCTCGATGATGTTCCTGGTTTTAAACACCATGGATAGCAGAAGTGGGGAGATTATTGGTGCGTTCACACCGAACGCGGATTCTGCGAATTTTTCGTGTCATTTTTGTACTTTTGCTCGCATGACATTCCGCGTGAACTCCGCGTTGCCAAATGTCAACAAGCGGCAACGCTTCGCCGTGTCATCAAATAGCAGGAGCTTCCATCTGCTGCTTGCTGGTTTCAACTGAACATGGCGGACATGGATTTCACGGACCTAATTCCGGTGTTTTACCTGTGGAGAGCCAAAAAACACCGCCGAAGACAACGTCCCTGGGTTCACGAGATTCTTCAGGGACGGGAACAGTTCAGAGAGTACGACCACTTATTCCAGGAGCTGCGTTTGGATGATAGTCGATTTCAGCGGTACTTCCGTCTATCCAGGACCCAGTTCGAAGATCTGCTGTCCCGCGTTGGGAGACAAATCGGCCTCTGGGACAGCAACTGCCGGCGCTGTATCCTCGCTGCTGAACGCCTGTCCGTCTGTCTTCGGTGAGTAATTAAATCTCAGCTCAATAAAAAAACAGCCGATTTTTAATGTCCACATCTCCTAAATATATGAAGACAACAGTGCAATGGCGCTATTTTAAAGTTTTACCTTCTACTCCAGTCTCCTCACTGACTCTTCTCCAGGCCAGGTCCTTTCTGTACTTGTCTCGGTAAAAATAATTAGTTGAATCATACAACTCTGGCTTGCCGCACACCGCCACTATGATCTTGTCCTCCATCTTCACTGACAACCGCTTCTTCTCCGCTGCGGTCTTTCACCCTACGTCACAGC
The DNA here is from genome assembly GCA_036173005.1 of Crenichthys baileyi. NCBI lineage: Eukaryota > Metazoa > Chordata > Actinopteri > Cyprinodontiformes > Goodeidae > Crenichthys > Crenichthys baileyi. The sequence continues at coordinate 275,797 of JAHHUM010000022.1, forward strand.
CACATCCAGTCCCTGATTGGTTGACGCAACGCGAATTTTGAAAAAAGTTCAGATTTTTCAACTCGTCCACCGCTCTCGCGTCACTCGGCGCGCCTTTCGCACCGCGTCCTTCGTCTCCTCCACACCGCCCTGCGCCGCTCCGCTCCTGAACGCACCTTCTACATAGGGATAACATGTAAATCGGCCGCCCCCATCGCAGAATCCGCGTTCGGTGTGAACGCACCATAACAGCTATATCTGGAATACTTTGTTTTATGGCGTGCAAGCACTTGTGAATGATAAGGAAAAAATACCTCAATTAAGCAAAATGAGTATTAGATTTTAACTGGCTTAACCACAGAGTAAATTCATTGTAAAATATACATGAATGAAGATTACAACTAAACTGTTCAAACAGAAAATATTCACTTTTTTTTTTTTTTCAAATTACATTTTGATATCTAAACTCTATATAGGACCCTGTTAGAAAAGTTTTCCTACTTATCCCATTTTAAAGACAACATCTTGAAGCTAAACCCTGGTCATACCATCAAAACCCATCAAATCTCATTGTATCCCTGCAGCCTTGGCCTCATCCAGGAAAATGTCTTTACAGTCTAAATCAGCTCAGATTTATAGCAGGGCCTGATTGGAGTAGAGCTCTGCTTAAACAGTCGTCTGTCTTGTAACTTAAGAAGCAAATATTCTCCTGTCCCGGCGTCGGGATGGGTTTTATTTGAGCTGGAGGCCACCACATGTCTGTACATTAAGGAGGGGGGCATACAGTGCATGCTGTAAAACTTTGGTCCTTTCTTTGGGATGAAAGATGAGGAGCAGTGAAGGGTCAGGTTAGGAAGAAAGAGTAGAGAATGGACTTAATACCATTTTAATGAAATTGTGATACAGTGTTTGCAGTATTAAAAACCAAAAGTTCTACAAATAAAATCTCTGAAATAATTTTGCACCTTTGCAGGATTTAAGATATCACTTTTGTCATAAATTTTAATTTCTTCCTCCTTGCTTTTTGATCTTTTCACAGAGGTTCCACCTGTTTTGCATGGCTATGTGCCTTATTAACATGTACTTTAATCAGTGGACTATACAAAAGTTCCCCTAGAGCACCTTTATCTCACTTCAGAATGATTACATAAACCAATGCTTAAAATATTCAGCAGAAAAGACTTCAAAGTATCAAGTTTTTCAGGTTTTATCCGTTTCATTCAAAAAATGCAAACCCTACAATATTCAGACTCTCAGAAAAGTATTCTATTGCTTGCCCATGCCGTTGATAAAAGGGATAATGTCACAAGGAACAATGTATTTTGGTGTGTTTTGTACTCATAATCCCTCTGTCTAAATGGTAATATGCATGCCCATCCATCTGAAGTCACTGTGCTACCTGTTTTCATTTAATCAAGAATGGACAGGGAGCATGGCGTTGGACAGCGGTGATTAGTGGTTGCCATTTTTTGAAATTGAGGACACAATGTATGCCAGATAACAGTGCATCTTTAGCATCTTGCTAATAGGGTGATACATAATTGTAAGCTTAAGAGTACCCCTTAAAGACAAACAAATGTCATCTTGAAAGGGAGACACATTTTACATACTTTACACCAGCTTGGATTTTGCCCTCAGGGGCTGATTCACTGCACAGGCTTAAAACATGTAAAGAATACCTCAAAGTTCTTTCAGGTTCTTAGGAGTCAAGTAAAAGGCCTTTTAAATTATATCAACATCAAAATGTGTGTTATGGGGGTGATCTGGGAGACCTTTAGCTCTAGAAACTCTTCAAAAGAAAACTGCTTTATTTCAGAGTTCCTCTAACTAGGGTCAGCCTTTCTCTTTAAGTATTTGTGAAGGAGGCCTTTCTCTTTAAGTATTTGTGAAGGAGGCTGAAAAAAGTGTCTCTTAATGAGTGTGACTAGTCATCTTTAGCTGCCTCTGTAATTTATTTGGAACTCCCCTATTTTCCTTCAGCCTCTAATCAATCATCAACCCCCCTTTTCCTCGCTACCTTCTGTTTTGCATCATCTCTTTTCTGCTGGTAGAAGTCTTTTTTTTCCCCCCTTCTGAACCCCCATAGAGTGAATGGGGGACACTGCTGGTGTTTGTGGGGGTTCAGTTAAAAAAGAGGAAAAGTGAGTGAATTGCAGAAAGAAATAAGCACACAAAGAAGAGAGAGTTCTGCCAGTGTTTCTTAAACATGGCGAACTTTGATCCAGGCTTCCTGGGGGCTTGTGTTTGGAACCTGATGATCCCCACTGGGCATTGTTGGGGCTGCATAAAAAGCAGCAAGGGGTCTAAAGCAAATTTATGTAACCATTTGCCAAAAGAAGCTACTTTTTTACCGTGCAAGAGATTTAATACAACCCTGAGCTCACATTGATATGGCAATTTGGTAAAAGTGAAGTCTAATATCTTAAATGTTATATGTATCATTTATTGCTTCACCGATATATCAAAGCTTTTAGCCATTCAGAAATGGATCTGTTTTTGCCTTAATGGTGGTCACAGCATGTAATATAATTTATGATTTGGACAAGATTGAACAGCTCACCATGTGAGGAAAATCACCTTGTCACATTTTTCTTTCAACAGGTAATATTACTGTCAAGCATCCTATTCTTATGAAACATACAGACAGTGAATGGGTACTACTTTAAGCTTCTTAGCGTCTCGGAGGGTCATTTTTGCTTAGGTGGTTCTAATTGTCTGCTATGTTTCATAGATGCTTTCAACCCTCTGATTTTTCTTTCACCCTATCACAAGCTTCCCTTTGTCAGAAACACAGGATATGGCATGACAAACTTTCAACACCCATTCCAAAATTACATATCCTTTTTGCAAGGTTAAAAAAAAAATTTAAAACAAGATTAAGTTCTGTTATACACAACAGGAACTGTTAAAATTTGGTCTTATCAAATGCTTGAAGAAGTAATCATTAAATTGGACTGCAGTGGTTTGACTTGTCATAAGTGCTGCATACTATAACAATCTAACGATCCTCTGACGCCTTTACAGGACATCTGTTTTTATATTTGATTAATTTACATATAGATGGGCTCTATTTACTAACTCCCTGAGTTCAAAAGACATTTTGTTGCATTTAGTTGAAAGTTTATTTCATTTTCATTTTTAACTTTTAAGATTTTTATTTGTAAAAAAAAGCAAAGAAAAAAAACGTTTTGAATTATTTTCCTTCCACTAAACAGTTATGCACTATTTTGTACTGATCTATTATTTAAAGCACATTTGTGGGTGTGGCATGATAGATTATAAAATAAATTCAAGTGGTATGCACACTTTTGCAAGGCACAACACAGACATATCAGCCATATTCGGTTTCCTTAATGGAAAGCTATGCCCATATAAACTAGGGTTTATTGTTATCCGAAAACAGTAGATTTTACACTTGAATATATTTTGTACAACTTGAGTTTTGAAAGGAGAAGACTGGCACTTTTTGGTTGTCAAAGTGATAAGCGCTTACTGAGGGAAGCCATAATTTGCCCTCGACTTGTAAAAAATGAGAACTAGGAAGCAGTATAAGATGAGAAAAGCTCCATGGTTGCATCTTTATTCAATGCAAGTGCCCTGTGTCTCGATTGGAGGAGAAAAAACTGCATTAATGAATGAAGTTGCTCTGCTTTGTTACTTAGATTTAGCACGGAGGAACCTTACTTGCACAAAAACAATGTTCTCATAAGACAAATGAGGAAATATCGCTGTCTCAGCACGGGTGCAGGTGATGTTTTGATATAGCAAGAATGAGATGGATGATGTTTGTGTTGTCCCACTTCAGACCTGCAGTGCTTTAATGTCTTGGTGGAAGCAGAATGGAGGAAGTATTACACTGCAAGGGAACTTGGCTGTTGATTTCTACCTTCTTCTTTCTGTCTGTATTATTCTCACACTGACATCTGCACACCCTCAAAGTGGCCATGCAGTTAACTCAAGTTCAAGTTCGTAGTGGTTGAGTTGCACAAGATAACGGTGTTTGAGGGTTCGATTGGGGGGGCCTAGGAAGGAGCAATAATTAAACCGCCTTTGGAGAGGGGCCCCTGTTCTCTCTTCTATGCTTTTCAACCCCTCCCCCATCCCCATAATCCCTACAGGAATAAACAAATTGGTCTTTTCAGCCTGCAGAATGGGCATGTGGACTCTTGTAATGGGTTAGACTTAAATTATATACGTGTGTCCTGCAAAAGATGATTTTGTGAGTGTGAGATATGAGAAAGAGAACATGTGTTACAGGACCACTTATGTGTAAGAGATGTGTGTAATGTGTGTAAAGTGCTGTAATTGGCTAATTGCTCTCAGCTCAGGGGTGAAGTGTGTGGACAGCCAAAGAGACCTCAGGCTCATTTGCTTAATCCACATGTTAAGTATCTGAGCCAGATTACAATGTGATACCCCTTCAACAGCTGAGCACCCTACTGCCTTTTTCACACAGAAACTTTTGATGACCTGCCAGGTTACTGCCTGAATTTACCCTTTCACATATTTATGAGATAATGATACATCTTTTACGCCAAGTTGTACTTTCAAATATCTGCAGTGTTTGCAGGGTTTGGACCTAAACTAATTTAAAATGGATTCATTTTAATGGTCTGTAGAGCGGCTGGTATTTTGGACCCTTAATCGTGCTGTGTGAAGTTGACGTTATAAAAAAAGATGTGGGAGTGAGAAAACAAGTTTAAATAGTTTTGTGCATATGGACGTTTTCACTTCCAGAGTAGCTCCAAGGAGGTGCACTGTTTAGACATTTTTGTCCAATTTCCAGTCACCAGTTTTTGGAAAGCTTAGACCAGCTGATTCTGATTTTAGCTGATTACAATTTCTGGTTTAGAAGTACAATTTTAGATTATATAAAATAGTGCTTTTTGTTGTTTTTCCACACACAGTCTGTGTGAAAGAGGAGTCTCTGTAAAACATGGTTTTCCATTTATTTTTAAATTTTAAGACAAAGGAGACCTAAGGAGAGGAGATTTGGAGATCAACACAAAAGATAAATGGGGAAAATATCAGTGGAAACATGCAAAGGTCTATGTCAATATACAGGGGTTGGACAATGAAACTGAAACACCTGTCATTTTAGTGTTGGATTTCATGGCTAAATTGGACCAGTCTTCATTGATTGCACATTGCACCAGTAAGAGCAGAGTGTGAAGGTTCAATAAGCAGGGTAAGAGCACAGTTTTGCTCAAAATATTGAAATGCAGACAATATTATGGGTGACATACCAGAGTTCAAAAGAGGACAAATTGTTGGTGCACGTCTTGCTGGCGCATCTGTGACCAAGACAGCAAGTCTTTGTGATGTATCAAGAGCCACGGTATCCAGGGTAATGTCAGCATACCACCAAGCAGGACGAACCACATCCAACAGGATTAACTGTGGACGCAAGCGGAAGCTGTCTGAAAGGGATGTTCCGGTGCTAACCCGGATTGTATCCAAAAAACATAAAACCACGGCTGCCCAAATCACGGCAGAATTAAATGTGCACCTCAACTCTCCTGTTTCCACCAGAACTGTCCGTCGGGAGCTCCACAGGGTCAATATACACGGCCGGGCTGCTATAGCCAAACCTTTGGTCACTCATGCCAATGCCAAACGTCGGTTTCAATGGTGCAAGGAGCGCAAATCTTGGGCTGTGGACAATGTGAAACGTGTATTGTTCTCTGATGAGTCCACCTTTACTGTTTTCCCCACATCCAGGAGAGTTACTGTGTGGAGAAGCCCCAAAGAAGCGTACCACCCAGACTGTTGCATGCCCAGAGTGAAGCATGGGGGTAGATCAGTGATGGTTTGGGCTGCCATATCATGGCATTCCCTTGGCCCAATACTTGTGCTAGATGGGCGCATCACTGCCAAGAACTACCGAACCATTCTTGAGGACCATGTACATCCAGTGTTTCAAACATTGTATCCTGAAGGCGGTGCCGTGTATCAGGATGACAATGCACCAATACACACAGCAAGACTGGTGAAAGATTGGTTTGATGAACACGAAAGTGAAGTTGAACATCTCCCATGGCCTGCACAGTCACCAGATCTAAATATTATTGAGCGACTTTGGGGTGTTTTGGAGGAGCGAGTCAGGAAACGTTTTCCTCCACCAGAATCATGTAGTGACCTGGCCACTATCCTGCAAAAAGGAATGGCTTAAAATCCCTCTGAAAACTGTGCAGGACTTGTATAAGTCATTCCCAAGACGAATTGACGCTTTATTGGCCGCAAAAGGAGGCCCTACACCATACTAATAAATTATTAGGGTGTAAAACCAGGTGTTTCAGTTTCATTGTCCAACCCCTGTAGATTTTCTATTGATTTTAGAAGGGAATAATTTTCGACATGGCGTTTTGTAATAATCGTAATTTTAAGATTTTTCTTTTTGGGCATCAAAAGCTGCTCATTTTGTTTGTCATACATCTCTTATTGTAATCAAAAGTCTTGCGTGTTTTTAAGCACTTTTTTTTTTACACTTTCGTTTTGTATGCCCCATCAGTTTAATAGCTTTGACCAGCCATTGAGGCTAACTAGTTTCATTCTTTTATCTTCAGAAAGGCCTTTATATAATGAATATCCATAAAACTTGTCATTCTTTAATCACCTCTTTTTTAATTGCTTTTTTTTTACTTCATTATTCAGTTGTTCTAACTCATGTTTGATGTCAATCTTATTTGTATTTACCTTAAATGCAACATCTTGGAACAGCATTTCTTTTTTTTCAATATTTACATATTTACATTAACATCATCTACAACATGGATCCTCAGCTGCTTCTAATCTAAATCTGTTTCAGCTATGTATTATGCCTTCAAATGTCGGAATCCCAGGAGTGTAATGTTTGGCCAGCAGATGTAATGGACATCACAAAGCGAAGAAATCCAAATCTTCATCCTGAAGCTTTAACGTATTTTACTGCATATGCATGTCTTCAGCTTTAATGAGCACAAACGGTTTTGGTGTTTTAAGATGGTGGCCAACACTCTGTCTAAATGGTCGCCGTTGATCGCTATTGCGATGTGTGTGTGTTTTGGTAAGTAGTGGGACATTAACTAAATTCAGACTGTCTTTTCCTAATGAGCCTAAAGCCCATCTCATTTAGCTTGCAGGCAAAGCACCCTCCTCTTCACTTCTAGTACTTTCTTCTACTTGTAAGTGTTTGGCCATGAAAAGAAGCCAATGATTTACTCTGTCTTTTAATCATTACGTGAGGTTTTATTTTACCTTTCTCATTTGAAGGTCAGCCGCACTGTATTTTTGTCCTGCAGGTTGTCTACAGTAGAGTTAAGATGTTTGAGCATTTCACCCGGCAGGTCTAATGGCGGTTTAGAGGTTGTTTATAAAAGGGCTGGTAAAGGCACATGTTCTTCAGTAGACTGTAAAAACATAGATGAGACATAGAAGGTTTTTTTCTACTGCGACACTGAAGCTAGCATCCTGTTGAAGATTACAGCTCTGTCACAAAGCTGCCTTCAGTTAAAAAAAAAAAAAACTGCAGGAAAACCTTTTCAGAGAGGAAATGGTATAATCTCAGAAAGAAAGCAAGTTTGATTACGTCACTGTCCTTGTCTAACCGTCTTTATTGCTGGCATCCTCCTCCATTCAGCTGCTCCAGATGCTTTGACATTGAATAAATCAGATCTCCCAGCTCATTGTTGAATTATCAAAAGTTTTCTTTTGCAATATGTACGCGCCTCCTTGTCATTCACTTCCTCTATGTTAAATAAAAATGACAAGGATGGGAGCTGGTTGCATAAAAGGAGTAGAATTAAAATGCAAGACACTGGATTTGCTGTGATCCCTTAATCAAAGTCTAAAATATTCTATCAGTAGCAACGAGTTTCTGTCTTGATGCTACTCTTTCTGCTCCACATTCCAGTTTTTTTTTTTTTTTTGCAAAGCAAGGGGGTTTACAACTCTTTTAGCTCTTATCTTGTGTTTTTCCCTCTTTCATTTTATGTTTTAAATGGGCTTCATCTGTGAGGATGTGCTTGGAAAGAAATCATTGTGCCTTTATTTTCCAAATGATGAACTGATTTGTGAGGATTTTGTCTTTTAGGGATAGTTTTGATAGCTTCACACACCTGCTTAAAATTAAATATGTTACTGGATTTAAAGACTCACTGTAGTCCCTGTGGTTGTCCGTGCTACAGATGTAAGTCAATTCACTAAAGCTGTGTTGTTGTAAACCATTCAGGCATCTTCAAAGAGAGCCGCTGCACAACGCTGCCAATGATTTACCCAAAATTCCTTTAATGATTAAAGGTTTTATTCCTCCGTCATTTCTGGAGGTCATTTTCCTTTATTTTTAAAGCACTAAAGCTCTGTTATTATTAGATAGGTGACAGCTAGAAGATGAATCGTCTAGAGAAAAGTTTTTGTGCCCTATATCCAACCGTAAGTAGATTGTAGCAGTTTCGCTCATCAAATTATTTAAGCCATCCTCGCATAAATGATGGCAGCACAGAAGATCTCTGGGCAACATTTGTGTGATTCCTTATTTCTTTTTTTTCTGTTTTTGCCAGGAGACAGGTCTGAGCAGGCCTGGCGCTATGATCTGACCTCAGGTAGTCTCTTGTCTGTGTTTTTTACAGTCTTAGCCCTTATCAAGCTTCCTGCATGGCATTTTTATGTTTGGTTGGTTGGTTCTTTTAATCAAAATGGGCCTAAATCAGACAGGCAGGATTTCGGTGTTGCAGTCGAGAAGGGTAGGGCTGTTACTTGACTTCAAGAAACAGAATCACTGAAGGAGGATAGAATAAGAGGGACAATGCTGGACAATTTTAAAAAAAAAAAAAAAAAAAAAAAAAAAAAAAATATATATATATATACACACATACAGAGGTTGGACAATGAAACTGAAACACCTGTCATTTTAGTGTTGGATTTCATGGCTAAATTGGACCAGCCTGGTAGCCAGTCTTCATTGATTGCACATTTCACCAGTAAGAGCAGAGTGTGAAGGTTCAATAAGCAGGGTAAGAGCACAGTTTTGCTCAAAATATTGAAATGCACACAACATAATGGGTGACATACCAGAGTTCAAAAGAGGACAAATTGTTGGTGCACGTCTTGCTGGCGCATCTGTGACCAAGACAGCAAGTCTTTGTGATGTGTCAAGAGGCACGGTATCCAGGGTAATGTCAGCATACCACCAAGAAGGACGAACCACATCCAACAGGATTAACTGTGGACGCAAGAGGAAGCTGTCTGAAAGGGATGTTCGGGTACTAACCCAGATTGTATCCAAAAAACATAAAACCACGGCTGCCCAAATCACGGCAGAATTAAATGTGCACCTCAACTCTCCTGTTTCCACCAGAACTGTCCGTCGGGAGCTCCACAGGGTCAATATACACGGCCGCGGTGCTATAGCCAAACCTTTGGTCACTCATGCTAATGGCAAACGTCGGTTTCAATGGTGCAAGGAGTGCAAATCTTGGGCTGTGGACATTGTGAAACATGTATTGTGCTCTGATGAGTCCACTTTTATTGTTTTCCCCACATCCGGGAGAGTTACTGTGTGGAGAACCCCCAAAGAAGCGTACCACCCAGACTGTTGAATGCCCAGAGTGAAGCATGGGGGTTGATCAGTGATGGTTTGGGCTGCCATATCATGGCATTCCCTTGGCCCAATACTTGTGCTAGATGGGCGCGTCACTGCCAAGGGCTACCGAACCATTCTTGAGGACCATGTGTATCCAGTGGTTCAAACATTGTATCCTGAAGGCGGTGCCGTGTATCAGGATGACAATGCACCAATACACAAAGCAAGACTGGTGAAAGATTGGTTTGATGAACATGAAAGTGAAGTTGAACATCTCCCATGGCCTGCACAGTCACCAGATCTGAATATTATTGAGCCACTTTGGGGTGTTTTGGAGGAGCGAGTCTGGAAACGTTTTCTTCCACCAGTATCACGTAGTGACCTGGCCACTATCCTGCAAGAAGAATGGCTTAAAATCCCTCTGACCACTGTGCAGGACTTGTATATGTCATTCCCAAGACGAATTCAGTTTCATTGTCCAATCCCTGTATGTATATATATATAGGATGCATTGAGTAAAATACTAAGGTTTTGAAAATCAATTCAAATTTCTACAGATACTGAATTAATTTTCACTGGGTAATTAGTCAGGCTACCTGCTCAGGTTCAGTTTTTAGTCAGCTTCCTAATGGAAATGTGACTTGTAGCTTGCCAACTGTAGTTTCAAAACACTATTACCTAAGGGAGGGATGGGCACTTCATTTAGTTTCCATGCCAGTTAAATATACTCTGAAGGAGCAATACATGTGTGTTGTCATTTGATGGTATCATTTTGGTGTAGCTCTATTCTTTTCCAAACATTTATGGTCATGTTATTGTTCCCTCTTTCATCCCATTTGACTTGTTTTTCACAACCAGATTCGTTATGAGTCTTTCCACTGTTTGTAAAGTGGTGAGCTCCGTTTCTTTATTACTGATGAAACTAATGACTCTGTCACTCTGCTGTCTCACATGGGTTATTTGGTGTGTGGCGGCGGGGTGTTTGATCGAGGCTACATTACAATTAATGTCTTTATACCTTGAAATGCCCTGGGCCAATTAACATTCATTCAGTTACATCCAGATTTTCTTTTTATGAGAGTCTAAAATAGGACTGTGTTATTGCAGGGTGAATTGAAACAAGAGATAATGGTTTGGGACTGGAAAGCTGACAAACATAAGCACAACCTTAATTGTTTTTGGCTTTCAAGTTGATTAAGGTGGGCAGCTTAACTAGAAAATTATTATTTTGTAATTCAGTGATTGCAACGTCTACAAATTAGACTTTGCTGAGTGTCATGTTTCCACCTCCGTCTGGCAGTTGATGATCTATTAAGAGTAATTATGGTAGAGGATAGTTGTTTGTCAGCCGGAGGGGATACATAACTTTATCTTCGGTGCAACTTAAAGTATTGCACCGTAACAAATGTATTTGTTCTCTCTTTAGATTGAGGGTTTATTATGGAAAGCAGAGTCCACTCTTGTCATTTTTGCTTGTTGAGGTGTAAAGAAACAAAGCATCTCATGCTTTAATCTTTTTTGTGTTTCATTGCAGCCAAGCACATATCAGTAACTACATTACGGGACAGAAGCTCATATAAATGCCTCATTTGCAGACATTTAACAATATCAGCTTTAAACTGTGCACAGCCGCCTCTACAGTTGTTGGCACCCCTGGTAAGGATTAATCTTTTTATGCAGTAGCATAATCTCACGCAGAAAAACTCAGAAAACTATTGTTTTTTTTATTTGAATCCATTTATTTAAATAGACCCTCTTCTCTTATCCACTTCAATAAATGGGAAGACAACAAAAATTGTCATTCCAGCAAGGTAGACATTTGTTGATCTTCATATGTCAGGAAACGGCTTCAAGAAAGTAATTGCCCTCTTAAGTTTGCTCCCATCTACAATCACAAGAACAATAAAAAAAAATTGGAAAAACTGGAGTTGTTAAATGAGGCTGGGTTTCAAGTTCATCTTGAAACCATGAACAGTATCCTTACTGTTCATGGTTTTTTGAGGTAGGTGCAAAAAATAGAACTGTAGCCAACAGTGGCATCTCTGGGTCACCAAGTCTCCATAACAACAACAACTTATTTTAAGGCCCTTGTACACATCTTTTCTAGGGCGTGCCAATTATTGCGGAGCATGCTGTATGCATCTTTTAGTTTTCATTTTCTAATATCCAAGAGTCATCAAACACTGGTGCTGAATTTCTGTGCACCATAGCAACCAAACTAGAGACTTTGGAAATGGTCTATAATTAGCTTAAGTGAAGCTGTACCTCTCCAACCTACACACACACCAGGGAAAATTGGAAAAAAAAGTATGTTTAGTGGGAGTTTTGATTTGTTACGTGGTTAGAAAGCTGTTAAATTACTGTGCATTTATCTATAATCTACAGAAGGGAGATAAATGGCTGCTACTATGCAAGTTAGCTGTATATATAAATAAGCTGTTTTTGACACCTTAATGAAGACAATTATTCTGTATGTAAAGCAAACAAAAAGGTGTGCAGTTATTGAATATTATTTGTGTGTATGGCTATGAATTTTGGAAACTGTTTTTGTGCATGTTACTCCAAAGACAAGAGATAGGTAATGTTACCTATATTTAAACCTTAGATTAAATGTAGAGGGTTTTAAGCAACACATCTCACATCCTGGCTCTATCCTTTCTTTGGATTTTATCTTATCTTATTTGGTCTCTATTGAGTTGCCCTACATAATTCCCAAGATGACTCATCTGCCTGCTCCTGGAGTCCTTCTTCATGAGGAAAAGCTTTCTTCACATTTCTTGCTCTTTCTGTTTTTTTTTGGTAATGCTTGTCAAGGTGAAAGTCCCCTCTGGGGCTTGACGCACAGAATGGTTCCTCACGATGGTAGGTGGGGAAGATTTATAGTGTATTCATTCTCTAACAGGAGTAACAACATCTTTAGTGGGGCTAAGGCTGGCAAGAGGTGTGCTGTAGCACCCCTGAGGAGAATCTGGCCCTTCTTGACTGTTTTGTAAGCGTTTGACAGGTGAAATAGTGTGGGAACTGCAGGGATTGTTGCTTTAAAACGCTTTTTGTTGTGCTTGTCGGCTATGTGGAGGTGCCGTCTGAATGCTCAATAGCTCTGTAGGAGCCGCTGGTGAATGGTTGAGGGAAAAATGGCTTCCCGAGATTGTTTCTTAGGCTCCTTCGGCATGGAATCTGTCCACATCTCTTTTTCTTCCAGTGATGATTCCCACACACGATAGCGGAACCATTTTTTTTTATTGTTTTTTTGTCTGATCAGACTGAGTCATATCTTCCCTGTTTCTCAGCTAGAGCCGATTGGTCGCCATATGAACCTGCCACATGAACAGCTTGCTGTGAAACATGTTCTGCCCAGGTAATAAATGTCCTGTGTACCTTACTATAATGGCAAAAAGCTGTCTCACTGTCCAAAAGAAAATTCTTTTTTTTTTTATGCTCGTGAACAATGCATTTTTGCATGGGGTTCAGAGTCAGTTGCAATTTTGACCCTGACTTATATGCTATCAATCAAATTAACAGCAGTTTTGCTCACTTGTTTTCTGAGTTTGGTCCAGGCCCTTTTAGGCAGATAAAATGATTGGGTTGATACTTGGTGATGGAGTGTGAGTCACACAAGGTTTGAAAAAAAGGGCATTTGGAGGGGTCCTGGGGTCCTGAGAACCTTGAAAAATGTGGTGCTCTTCTTTCTTTGCATTTTGAATCAGAATGTTCATCTTGTTGTCTAAAGGAAGCATGAGAAAAGTTAAGGCAAACAAACACTGATGAAAAATTTTGTACAGATTTTCATGTAGAGAGAAAGAAGAGGATTAAAAAGAAACTACTGAAGAATATGGCTTCTCATGGGAAGTATTAAAGGGGTGAGGGAACGTAGGTTTTACAGGAATAACTTGTGGTTGGTTTTTGGGATGAGGAAAGTGAGACAGTGAAGCAGGGAAAGGAATTACTCAGAGCCACTGCCTGGCGAGGGCCATTGTTCATCCTTCTCTTTAGAGCTGAAGGAGACAGGAGAGTTTCACACGCCACTCGAAGGCATCCCGCTGGGCAGCCCCGGAAGGGGGCTATTGCAGCCGGTAAAGAAGGCCTGGCCATAGGGATAAATTACTCTGAATGGAAGGGTCTGTGTTTGCAGTTTTCTTCTCTTTTTCTAAAGGAGCCAGAGAGGGAAAGAATTCAACCCCAACCACAGGTTGTCCGCTTCGTTTCTGGAAAGCTATGTCTTCCAAGTCACCAATTTAACATCTCTCCACCCCCAATGCCTTGAAAATCTCTCCCCTCCCACCATGTCTGGAATTCTCCAGGGTTTTGTTGTAATATAGGGATCAGGGTGGCTGTCTTAGAGTTTCATAACTTAAAAATGTAAATGTATTCTTATATTTTGGAAACGTATTCTAGGAAAATGTCTCTAAAATTGTGTTCTTTCAGTTCCTTTAAGTCATCCCTTTAAAAAATGTACAAATGGTCCTCTTTCAACAGGATATTATTTTTCTACACGTTCTGTCCAGAGGTCCACTGATCTGTTTTTTTAATGGTTAATATTAGTTCGTTTTTCTTTGTGGTCTGATATGCTGATTTAGGTTTTGGCCTGATCCAGTTTTCTTTCTTAGGACGTACCATCTAATTTATTTAAATTGTGATTTAATTCTACTATTGAAAGCAACAAACATGAACCATTAAAGAACATTCTACAGGATTAAATGTAGAAGTGTTAAAACCAACTGAAAATGAAGGAATTACAAGGTTGTCAGATCAAAGCATTTCCCTCAACTACCCCAAACCTTTATCTGATTTTTTTTTTTTTCCCAAACTTAAAACAAAGTCTATCAAATATCATTCTGTTTCTTTGTGGGTTTACAGGCAATACGTGATTTGTGTGATGCATTTAATAACCAAGTAAAAAAAAATAAAGTGAATTCCCTGTGATTGTCTGGTGTATGACTAATTTTTAGAAATTAAATAATCAAGCTTTTTCTGGGCAATTCTGATTTATGGTGGAAATAGTCTGAAAGGGCAATTCAGATTTTGGCCAGGTACTTTTTTCTTATTTGTTTTTAAAGAAATAAAATCATTATTTGATGTGTTTATGGCCAGAAAGTATGAGGAATTCTTAGTTTTGATGCTATTATTATTATTATTATTATTATTATTAGTAGCAGTAGCTTTTTCAGTGTTTGACTTGCTTTTCCACCCCAATGAGTGTTTGTTCTGTCTGAATAATTTGTCACAATTGAGATGGGTGTTAAAATCTTTCTGCCTTCAAATTCTGTTGTCTGGCCACAGGTTTATCTTTATTGTAAACTAGCAGATCGAAGTATAGTTTTACTTGCATCTGCCAGTGCCCCCTTTACATAGTTGACTGCAAGACTGATGTAAGAAAAAGGGTGTGGGGTCACTATTGTGGAGCTGGCATAACCTCTTTTAGACATCTGAAATTTACAAGCCTGGTTTTTGCCCTAGTTTCCACATGCTACGATCATTGGGATTCTTGTCATGAACCAGAGAAGGGAAAAGCTGTGGACCATGCTGTGTCAGTTTATTACTATATGTTACAGAGCCGGACCCCAGTGCCTGCTCTCCTCATCCAGTCAAAACCCATAAAGTGAGTTACTGCTTGCCCGCATGGAATAATCTCTTCTTATTACGCTTATCCCTTCACTGTGGGTTCACCCTCACAGACATGAGCTAAATTACACTGCTAATACCCCTCTGGCATATGAGGCCTATTCAAGACCACTGTTCCTGTTTTTCTTCAGATTTATATTATTAGAGAATTATATCATTAGGGATGTGGTAGTCAGTAAAATTCAGTTCACCAGCAACTATATTTGGTACACCTTGCTTATAGAGCTGCACAGTATGTTTAACCACAATCAGTATAGCAAGAATATCCCAATCAACAATATCCCAATCACAAAGCACTGCTTGGATGCAGTATTTGGTGGATTATTTTGCTTTGGTCATCCATTCAAGCTCTGCTTATGAATAATATACTTGGCCTATTGCATGGTCTTTCATCTTCCCCTTTCTCAAAATGCTTCAAGGTGGGGTTAAGGCAATTTTTTGCTGTCTCCTTGTGTGAAAGAACTAAAGCAGCGAAGGGTGTAGAAGTCAGTGCGCCTCTTAGGCTCCGGAGTCACCCAGCGAGGTATTCACAGGCCCACATCAGCTGACTTGTATAGGGGCAAGCCTGCTTTGCAGGCCGAGGGAGTGGTGCAGTGTTGATGCATGAAATGTGCGACCGGCAACAGCAAGATTTAAAATTGTAAGCAAGAGTCAAATTATTTCTGATGAGAAGAGTAAGGTGAGACATGCTCAATCACCATTGATCGCCAAACTGATTTTATCTGCCATTTATTGTTTGAAAAGAATTGTTATAGGAGATATCCGGCAGATCTTATGATTTGTGCTGATGTAGATACAACACTACACCTCCTGTTGTCTTAAAACAGCTGCGTGGGATATCTCTGTCTCAACTTGTAATTTATGAACGGCCAGAAGTTTCTTGGGATTTTAAAGGATAAAAACAGATAGAATTAATAATTATTAATTATAATATTCTTCATTCCCCTGTTTGGACAGAAAATAAATACTTAAGACAGAAAACGGAAATTTTTTTTCTCAACAAATAATAGATTAACTTTGTTGACAGTGACTCAGTCCGTTGCACATCGGTCTCCTTATTGGTCACTTAGGCCATGCTTAGCAATTGTTCAGAAAGAAGTTATGCAATAAATCAGTTAATGATCAAAATCGGCAAAAAATAATACTGAACAATCAGATATTTGCTGTTTTTATTTTATTTTTTTTACATGTTTATCAAATAAAGCAAAACTGCAAGCTCATCAATTCCTTGATGCACTTTGTGTTGAGGCTTTTAAAAATCAGATAAGTTAGGGACAAATTCAGTTATTTGATGCATCACTGGTGATCACCTTATAATCCCTGCATTTCCATATACATTCAAAATTACTACCTGCGTCAAAAAACCCACAGCACATGTAGTTTATTGTCAAAGCTGGGTGGTTTGAATTGTTAATCCTGAAAAACAATTTAATCAGGATCAGCCCAAGATGGCATGAACAACTTAAAAGTTCAGTGTGATCTGGATGTGAGCTCTTCTTTGAGTAGAACATTGAGCTGTGGAGGCTTTGGCCCGTAACAGAGGCCTCGGGTGGTGGAATTTAGGTTTTAAAACCAGGATGGTGGAAAGTTGTATGCGTATGTCTTCGCTTATGTATGTGTGTTGGGTTGTCGATTGGCCAATGAGTCAATCTGTGGATTAGAGAGAACTCGGACACCGAGTGCTCACTCAGCACATTGTGCAGCAAGTCTAGTGTTCACAGCCAGAGGCAGAGCTTAGAGCTCTGCTGTGTTTACATTGTGGGGTTTGACACATCCTTGCATGCACCCTCATGCACACAGACACCCACACACACAAAAACAATCCCATCCATACCAAAACCAATACATGGCTAGGTGCTCCAAATGTCTCTGAATTCCGGCAGATCTGCAGTGACACTTTACAATCTGTAATGATGTGTGAAACCTGTGTTGAGGTTTAATATTTAACCATTTTCTTAGTTAAAGTTTCGATACTCATACCTTTTCTCCCTCTAGAAGGATCTTCTTCATCTTAGTGTTTCATTTCAAATAGCTATTTAAAAAACTACCCAAACTCTCACTCTTGTTGTCTCTTTGCCCACCCCATAGAACTCTGGTTCTTTTCTCACCCACACTGTAAAACCACCACTGGCGTCCTCCCAGTTTGGCTTATGACTGTAGACCTGCAGCTCTTGCCTCTGCAGAATGTGTTGAACCTTCATTATCTGCATCAAAACTGCCATCCAGTCTCTCTTGTGATGAGAGACTCCATGCCGTACAGAGAAGGCACAAATGGAAGCAGTTATGATGTGTCTATTTTGTGCATTTTCACCCTTTGATCATAAATGCATAGTATTTATTGTGTCATTCAATTTGGGTATATAGCACAGACATACATGGAAGTTCCAGAGCCACAAAAGTACAGTGGGCAGCTGCCAGAGTCATCACAAAAGGCTGACAGTATAGGAAAATAAAATTCTTTAGTACTGCATGTTTGCACCTCTCCCTCCTCCCGTATCACTGTGCTGGCTGCTGGTCCACATGCTTGTCCAGCAGCCATTCGGTCAACCCCGGCCAACTAAGTGTTATCTTTGAAGTGACTTCAGAGAGAATGCGGCTATGGCAATGGAAGACTCAAAGTGTGTGTGTGTGTGTGCTAACTTGTATACAACTCCTGTTTGTGGGTCTTTAATTTCTAACCCTCAGCAGCAAGATAATGATACATCACCATGTTTGTAATTATGTTGTTTTGGCTTATTTCAAGTGAACGAAGTGCAGCAGCTCTCATACCTCTGACTTGCACTTGGGTTAATAGGCAGTGATTTGTTTAAGGGCATGTGTCATTATTTTTGTTTATCGAGCTCTGTGGATCTTTTTCCATTACGGTTATAGATGTGTTACCATGGTCTGGCCTAGAAAGGCAAGCCAACAGCACACACATACACACGCATGGTCATGTTCTCCTGCTGAGTTATGTTGTAAGGAAGTGATTGAGTCCTGCAGTGTGATAAGGCTGAAGTTTTAATGAAAGTCTGAGATGAGCAGGCGTGAAAAGTACCCTGCTGCTGGATCGACTCCTTCACATATTGGATGCTGGTGTGCGTGCGTGCGTGTGTGTGTGCGTGCATGGGTGCGTGCATGCGTGCGTGTGCGTACATGACTGAGCACATCAGGAGGGATGAGGTTGTCATGGCAAGGCAGCAAAGGAATTTTTTGCGGTACTTTCAAGATTTGGTATCAGATCTAAACTTGTTTGACTGGTTCTTTGTTTATGCCCTCTTCAAAGTTTTAAGTTGTATTTATTTCTGCTCAGTGGAGGGGACTGGCAGGAAGGATGAGCTGTTTAGCAGCTTCGTGTCAGGTCAGCATAACCTGAAGACATCATGACTACAGGGAGCTTGGTGACTGGACAATGTGGGTTTTGGAATCAGCTTGGTTTATTTTTTATTTTGATTTGAAATAAAAAGGGGATGATGAGTGGCTTTAGTTTTTTACACCATGACTATCCATGTTTGTGTTAATTTAAGTATTTCTAAAAAGTGAAATTTGATTTTTGGTTGGATGGCACTAAGAAGCTCTATGCATCATACAGCTAGGGAATGATATGGTGGAAACTTTTACTGGTTTTGAAACTTAACTTTTCAATATCTAGGTATAACTTGATACAAGTAATTGGCCATGCCTGGTTTGGACAACTGTTTCCCAAACAAAATAAAAAAAATAATTCTAGAAATCTCCAAAAAGGGCCAGGCAGATCTGTACACTGAATTTATTTGCTTTTAGTGTAACAAATAGAGCTGAAAATAATGAAATGTTTATCTACATGTTCATTTATTCCACATTCCAATTCCACCAGAACATTCTTTTGCAACAAAACAATTTTAGAAGACCTAGTTTACAGTTGTAATTGAGATTTTTATCCTATTTTATCCAACACCTGTAAAAGTATATGTTTTATATCAAGTCATTTCCTCTGCTGTCTTATCTCTTCTGCTTTGCCTTTACTTGTGTGTCTCCTTTTGCAGTAACATCTGAGTTGTTATTATTGATTGTATTAAAGATGACACCTTTAGGTTGTTTAAATAAATTAAATATGATTGCTGTTTGATTCTTGTAAGAGCTAGATATGAAATGCTTTGTTTTTTTCTAGACTTTTGTGATGTCTTGCAATATCAATTCTAAAG
Source organism: Crenichthys baileyi (assembly GCA_036173005.1). Lineage (NCBI taxonomy): Eukaryota > Metazoa > Chordata > Actinopteri > Cyprinodontiformes > Goodeidae > Crenichthys > Crenichthys baileyi. The sequence continues at coordinate 295,120 of JAHHUM010000022.1, forward strand.
AAATTACAAAGAAAATCTTAAATCTTAATGTGTGAATACTGTTATTACTAAGTAATCAGCATTTACGTCAGCACAAACTACCTTAAATATCAGGCTGAGAGATCTTAAACATTTGATTTCCCTGGCTCATTATGGTTTTTGAGTGACAGTTACTGGAGGTGAGCGGCCTTCTTGTAAACGTGCTCAGCCATCTGTCACGTTTTGCCAGCACACCCATGCTGTTGCCTGACAGAGACGTAGGACGCCAGTTGTGTCTATTCTCAGTGCGCAGTGCTGCGCGACGTTGTGCTGTGAGGCTGAATGCAGCTGGTTTGGGACAGTGAGGTCCAAGCAGTTGCTGACATGCTGAGATGCAGCTGTCTCTTGCTGAAGCTACGCCTCTACAGCTCAATACCAGCAGAGGATGGAGGACAGACAAAAGGGTTGACTCATTCCTTCCGTGCTCCTGTCCTTGCCTTCTCATTCTCTCTGATGCAGAAATTTCCTTCTTATCACTTTTTTATGGCAGCATTTTCACACACTGTCAGAGAGATGCAGCTCCGACCCTCCAGGTAGTCTCCTGGGAGGTCCACGCCTAATTAACTGGCAGCCTTTAGACATCATTTAAAGCGTGTGGCCACCCGCTCTCTGGGCTGAGTTACAGTTTTTTGGCCCCTCTGCTCCCCCCTCAACCATTCACACTTTGTATTTAACCATTTAACCAGAGCAAATAAAGAAATGGTGCAAGAGACCTTGAGTACCACTTGGTTAGATCCCCGACGTCGTGGCAGCTTCTGGTTGTTCTCAGTCAATTAATATTGGCTCTTCCTGTTGGTGGGTAAGGTTAAAGTGTGGTGTCCTCTTGGGTTTGCGGGTTCATCTTTTGTATTTACCTTGGGGGACCACCTGTCTTGTTCTACACCAGACCTACTCAGACAGTTTAGGGTGTTGGGAAGCAGATGTGAATGATCATTGGTGGTCTTTGAGTTCTTTTTCACCTCTGGATGTTCTCTTGAACTTAAAGCACACCCACTCTGCTCTGCCCGCAGCAGATGAAGACACTTTGGTTGTGTCTCATTCATGTTTTCAATTCAGTAACAATTGGCAAATTGCCGGAAGTGAGCACTGGGCTTTACTGTCCAGCTGCTGGGCACAACAGAGGAGGGGGTTTAGAGATATCAGGGTAATACATCACTGGGCTCACCTTCTTGGCAGTTATTTCTTTTTGAAAACAAATGTTCACAGTCAGCATTTTTTAAAATTTGCAGGTGGTGCATGTCACTCAGCAGAAGCAAACCTTATGTTCTGTAAACAAAATGAAACAAAATCTTGCGGAATCCTGAAACAATCATACATACTTTCCTTTAATCCTTTATTAATCCTCAAAAATAAGAACCATAAAACTGTTTCATTTTACCTCTTAAAGAGTTCTGGCATTTAAAGTTGAAAAGGTGTTGGCCTTTACAGATTTCTTCTGTTTTTGTCATGCTTAAAAGTTTAAGATTATTAAACAAATTTTAATATCAGACAAAGATGACGAGTCAATAAAAAAACACTTTTTTTTTCTCTCTTCATATTTTGACTGCTTTTCAATAGTTTGGCATTTGACCAGGGTCAGTGTCATTACTGGTAGCAGGATGGCACATCGATACATTTCATTGCCCGAGGGTTTGCTGTGTCTCCCAGCACAGTCTCAAGAGCATGGAGGAAATTCCAGGAGGCGGACAGTTAGCTTGAGACAGCCCTGTCCAGCCAGAGAGTTGGACAGGGCTGTCTGAGGTCCTTAACTCATCAGCAGGACCAGTATCTGCTCCTTTGTGTAAGGAGGAACAGGATGGGTACTGCCAGTGCCTTACAGAGTAACCTCCAGTGGGCCACTGGTGTGAATGTCTCTGACCAGACCATTATAAACTGACTTCATGAGGGTGGCCTGACGTCCTCTAGTAGGGCCTGTTCTCATTGCTCGGCACTGCCTGACTGGCGTTTGCCAGACAACATCGGCAGGTTCGGCACTGGGGCCTTGTTTTTTTTGTTGTTTTTTTTCACAGATGAGCAAAGGTTCACTCTAAGAAACTCATGTGACAGACTTTAACGGGTCTGGAGAACCTGTGGTGAACATTATGCTACCTGCAACCTTGTTCAGCATGATTGATTTGGTCGTGAAGAGACGCACAGACTTGTACAGGATAAATGATTGCACCCTAACTGCCGTTAGCTGTCGAGATGAAATCCTTAGATCCATTGTTAGACCCGTCGCTGGTACAGTGGGTCCTGCGATCCTCGTGGTGCATGATCATGCCCAGCCTCAAGTTGCAAGAGTATGCAGGCACACTCCCCTGTCCAAAATCCAATAGAACATCTCCGGGACATCATGGTCAGGTCCATACGACGCCACCAGGTTGCCTCTCATACTGTCCAGGAACTCATTGATGCCCTAGTCAGGATCTGTGAGGAGATATCCCAGGACGTCATTTAAGTTGATAATTTTCATTTTCACCAAATGACATGGCATCCTTCTGTTCTAAACACATTACCCATTCCACATAAGTAGGAATTTCCAGCATGTTTTTTTCCAGTTGAGATATGTTTTTTTAAGTGTACCTTTATTTATTTATTTATTTTTTTTTTGAGCAGTGTCTATTAGCCGCCCTTATTAAATTATAAGCTAAGTGTGATGAACAACATTTCTTTTGGTTAATTTTCACCAGCCACACCAAAGCCTGATTACTCTCAGATCAGTAGAATCAAGAACTCCCTTTAATGGGACCTGTCTGACAACATGAAGTAGGGTAAACATTTCCAAAGAACAACACAGCTTACCCCAATTAAAGACATTTAGTACCTGATGAAAAAAGAATTCACTAATATCTGTCCGGAAACTGTTAGAGGCATTTTTAAGGCCTTGGAACTTAAATGAACCACAATAAGAGTGATTAGCATCCAGCAGAGAGAATGCATAGGACAACATCTAAAGAACCTCAGGTCTCACTTGCATTAATTAAAAGTGGTGTTCGATATTCAGTAAAAAATTGCATCAATGGGTTCCAAGGCAAAAACCTCAGCTGACCAAACAGAACACAAAGACCTGTTTCAAATTTGCTGAAACATCTCTATGATCCATTTTTTTTGTGGCCTAGTACTTGTACTTGTCGTACTCGTCGTCTTCCACTCCATCCGGGACCCGGTCACGGGGGTAGCAGACTCAGTTGAGACACCCAGACATCCCTCTCCCCAGACACCTCCTCCAGTTCTTCCGGGGGGAGCCCAAGGCATTCCCAGGCTAGCCGAGAGGCATAGACCCTCCAGCGTGTCCTGGGCCGTCCCCCTCTGGAGGTGTTCCAGGCACGGTGGAACGTGCCTGGAACACCTCCCGAGGAAGGCGTCCAGGAGGCATCCGGTATAGATGCCCGAGCCTCCTCGACTGCCTTCTCTCAATATGGAGGAGCTTTGGCTCTACTCCTAGCTCCTCCCCCTATCTTTAAGGGAGTGCCTGGCCACCCTATGGAGGAAGCTCATTTCAGCCGCTTGTATCCGGTATCTCGTTCTTTCAGTCATGACCAAAAGTTCATGGCCATAGGTGAGGGTAGGAACGTAGACTGACCGGTAAATCAAGTGCTTCACTTTTCGACTCAGCTCTCTCTTCTCTTCACCAGAATGTACCGGCATAGCGTTCCCTCCTTGAACCGCCACCTTAACGTGGTGGAGGGGTTTGAGTGCTCGAATGATCGTAGAGGCTATGTTGTCTGGGGCTTAAATCCCTGGTAGGGTCTACAATAGGAAACAGGCTCTAGGTGACGGGACAGACAGAGCGGTTCAAGACACCTTCATAAGGCGGCGGAGCCGGGGTTCCACCCTGGAGCCAGGCCTGGAGTCAGGACTCTTTGGAGGGCGCCTGGTGGCTGGGTTGCTCCTCGCGGGACCTGGCCGGGCGAAGCCCGAACAAGAGACGCGAGGCCATCCCCCAGGGGGCACACCACGTGCAGGGGGAACCATGAGGAACCGGTACAAAGAGGATTGGGCAGCGGACGAAGGTGAAGACCTTGGCGGCCCAATCTCCGGATGCTCAGGCCAGCTCTAGGGACTCTTTACCATAATATCCTGAAAAACAACATCTGGCTGTTAGTTCACAAGGACTAATATTATCCAAAGCACGCTAGCAAGTAAATGGTAAATTGACTGAAGGTATAGAGCTCCTTTCCAGTCATACCGACTCATCAAAGATCTTTATACTAAAGCCATATTCACTAAATTCCCCTTTACAAACATGTACACATTCATACACTGATACACAAACAATTCTGCAAAGAAAGAAAAAAACAAAAAAAGTACATTGTTTAAACTGCCCCTATGGTGCTGTCTCTCTGTGATCCTTACTTTCAGTTTAACTAACTCACCTTTCTTTGTTGAAAGAAATCCAAACATCACATCAGCGAACAGCTACGGCAATTTTTCTGTTCATACATGAACAGCCTTTGATATGTAGATATTTTGTTGCTAAACTTGTATTTACAGCTCAAAATGACCTACTGTGTCAACATAAAAAGCCTTTTTTGTGATCTGTTATCTTTGTGATGCATCAGAGGCTTGTCACGCTGGCGCTCTCCAAAGGCGCTGGGCTGCCAGGCCTGGCTGCTGTATAGTCTGTCTGCAGCCTTACGTAACAATCTAGTGTGCGCTGATGATCTCTCTTTACTTTTTTTTGCTATCAGTAAAAAAGATAATAGTCTGTCTGTCTCATTTAGGCATACATTCATACTTTCCTAAACTAATATTTGTGTGAGCTTTCTCTTACCATCAGTCTTGGCAGATAGTATTCGATCTTTTTATTTTATAATTTTTTTTTATTAATTTATTTTTTTACTGGTGATTATGACTTACATACTTGCAGTCATTGGGCCATTTGTTTTGGACTTGTAAAACTTTTTTTTTTTCTATTTTTCCACAAAATAAGATTTCAGTAAACTATTTTACCCTTACAAAAAGATCAGTATTGAACTTGGATTTTTCTGTTCATCTCAACATCCTATGATTATCCTTAATAAGACAATAGTTTAATTTCATCTTTACATGCGATACAATACTGATGTCACTCCTAGATTAGACTTTGACCTACCTCTGTCCTATGTCTGTCAAATATTGGCTGTTTTTACTGTAAGTTTAACCTTACAGCCAAACACTTGTTGCATGTTTAGATTAGTATGTATTGTAGTTCTGTAAATTAAATATCTACAGATATATTTGTCAGATTTAACTGATTAATTAATGTTTATTCATACAAAATGAGCAGTTAGCTTTCTCTGCCTGGCCTTTTTTAGATATGTCTTAGTGATACTTGGAGTCAACACCGAGCAATGTCAAAGAGCCTCACATACAACTGATGGTGTAATTTAATAAAAGAAAGTTGCTTCTTTTTATTGTTTTATACTTTAAACCATGGAGTATGTAAGATTTAAAAATGTTTGAGACAAGATAGATAATATTTATAATCTAGAAAATACAAAAATCAACTGTTTCATTAGTAAAACTACTTTAATCAATTAATGGCAGTTTTTAATATATATATAAAACCTTATAAAAATGTCACCATACTAGGTCCTTGAGTTGTCACCAAACTAGGAAACACTTATTTTATTCAGCTCAAGAACTGTGCAGAAAATGTATGTAATGTTAAGATTAACTTCTTCAGAGTGGCTTCAACATTTGAAGGGTTTTGTGTCAGAAAGGATATTCTGTATTCCATGGTTTCAAGAATTGTTTTCTTGAACTACTCTAGCTTTTTTAGTATTCATGCCTTTTCTTTTTGTACTATTCTCTGTTAACCCTGTTAAAGAGCTAGTTGTGCATGAAAATCCTGGGAAATATTTCATAAATAATCAGACTACCCTGTCTAGCACCAACAACCATGCCTTATTCATCCACTTAAATTAAATCTTCTTAATTTTTCTGATGCTTTGTTTTTAAATTAGGCAAGTCATCTCCACCACTTTGCCATGTGATTGGCCATTTGGCTTAATAGGCATACCTATTAAAGTGGCCAGTGTATGTTTGTTGGCACTAGGTGATTTAATGTGTGATGTATTCAAAATATTATTTATTTTGTCTGCCCTGGGATGGACTGGCAACCTGTCCAGGGTGTTCCCTGCCTCTCACCCAATGACTGCTGGAGATGGACTCCAGTCCTCCGCTATCCTGCAGAGATAGCCTACGCGGTTATAGACAACAATGGATGGAATGATTTATTTTCTCTGGTATTGAACTGGCTTTGGTTTTATATAATCAGCAAAAGTCAATTTTGTAGTTTAGAGATTTAGAGTAAGAAAATGTGAACATGTAAGGATCTTTCTGACCCCTATTATTTATCAGCCATGCAACTTTAAATGCCTCCGAAGATATTAACAACGATTAAGTTGGTATTGGCTTCAATGACTGCTGTTGAAAGTTCTAATCAAAAGCAGCAGTAAATATTTAATGAAAAGTGCTTTGTTTCAGCAAATACCGTGATCGGTTGTGCTTTAAATTCTGATATCAGGATCAGTATCTAAAGAAACTGGATCGAATCATCTCATATTTTCTCTTATGCTTTTGTGCTCGAGACACATCTGTTAGTTTTGTTTGTGGATATGTTTTACTTTTACTGTTGGATATCCACATCATTAACAGTAACCCCCATCATTGTTATGGGAAAAAGTGCTTCAGGTTGCAATTTTCCTTGTTAAAAATATTTAAACAGTTTTCCCTCTGGCAGGTGGTATCCTGTAAGCAAACCACAATTATTCCATCTGCCTGTTTAGATTGGTGGTACAGGGTTTCATCTACACTGCTATAGAATAATTTGTGTTAAGTTTTCAGCATGGTGTGGTTGGTGGCTTCCTGCTATTCTCTGTAAGATTCTTTGGCTCTGGTCAGAGCTAGTGACCTCCGCTTTTTAAAGCATGTTTGACAAATGCAAGCCCTATGATGTGGCTACATGGTGACAAGACTTCTGCTCCAGCTCACAGACTCTAATTTAGCGCTATGCAAACCCACACACATCTGAGTGAAATGCACATTGGCTCAAAGTTACAAATTGAGCAGAGCTTAAGATGCTACGGTCTAAGTTAAATAGGCTGTCCTGATGAGTACCAAGAATCTGTTGCAGATTTTTTTAGACTGTGTGATTGTCCTCTGTTGTCTCTGAGGGTAAATGCCACACCCCGAGGGTTGGAGACACGAGGAATTACAGACTGTGCTAGAAAATTAGAAAGACAAGTTTAAAGGCAGGAAGACTCGGATGACGCCATCCCCGTTTTACTCCTATTAGTGAGGAGCTCTGGAAACAAGGGGACAGGAGGGGGTAAAGCAGGGAAGAGGAGAAAAGAAGGGAGGCAACTTAGGGGGGGAAACGTAAAGAAAGGATGGTGGAAACAGAAAGAGACGAAGAGAGGGAAATGAATAGAAAGAGGCCATTAATTTAGTGCTGTGGGAGGGATCTGAAGGTTACTGAGCTCTCCCTGCCAGGCCCTCCTGGGTTGACTGATGCCTTTGTGAAGAAGCCAGGAACCACACATATGCACATACACACACGCTCCAAGAAACTTTGGGTTGTGGCAGGCCTGTTTCAGCTAAACTGACGCACAAACACACACAGATGGTCATTAATGGACTTCAAAGTGAGAGCAAAACGGGGAAACCTTTATTTGTTCCATCTCATGGTCTTGAATCGCTGCGATGTGTGTGATCATGTGCTGGTTTTTTTTTTTTACTGTGGTTAAGTCTCGGAGATCCATGAATGTATTTTGTGTGTTTGACGAATGATTTTGGAGGTAACCATTTATTTTTTGCACATGCAAAGCTGGTATAAGATAGAATGAGTATTCATACTAACACACTTCCTGTTGTTTTATTTTCAAATAGGTTTGCTGTGCATGGAAATAAACTATAAAGTACATAGATTCCCTGGCGGTTTCTAGATTTTCTAATGATGACTTTTGACTAAAGCCCAAGTGAATAATAAAACAAAAGATAAGGAAAGGGGATCATAACATAAATATTGAAATGTATCTAAAAATTCAAATTCCTCCTGATTTTGCACACTGAAAACATTCTTTTATGCTGTTTCACTCATCTGTAATTTATATACTGTCATGTCTGTGACATGTAAGCTGATTTGGATATGAATTTGAGACACTAAATGCTGATTAATGGGTCTTAAATACATCAATGACAGCCATTCATAATGTGCAACATTCCATTTTTGTTTTGTAATGACTACGCTTAAGGAGAAAAATTCCTCTGTAAATCACCAAGTGCCGTCTCAGAAAGCACATCATCTGGAAATGTGTCAGGACGAGCCTGGAGCATTCACATGTATTGTTAATATTTTCATATTGTTATTGTCACAGTGCTTACAAATCAATCACAGGGTGTCTTTTAGTGACACCCTGTGATTGATTTGTAGTTTTTTTCCTACCTTGTATACCAAATACTTTCATGCAAAACTTTAGAAGTGGGGGAGGCTTCTTCTAACATAGTGTTGCTAGCCAACCTGACTAGAAGTCTTTATACTCGACTTTCAATGTTTTCAAGGCAAGTCAAGAACAGCTTCCTTGTTTTCTTTAAAATAACAGTCTCAACAACAGGCTGTCAAGTTTAAAGCATTCACTTTCTTATTTGGGGCTTGTATTGATAGCTTCCATGTATTTCACAATGATGTCACATCCTGGCAGCAATTGGATAGCGAGACAAACTTTACTCTGACAAGAAATATTGCACCGTTTTATTATTGCGAGATCTCTGGCCACAATATCTTATTACACCCTTAATTCCAATAAAACAAACCCTTTTGCTGCTATACTTGTGTTGGAGACTTTTTCCTGTGACTGGATTCACGTTTAACTCTCAACAATTAATACTTACAGTTTGACTCCCTGAGGGTTTTGACAAGCAACAATGACCCCTCTCATTTCTGTAGCCAACAAAAAGCTATGGTTATTCCGCTTATCTATTTACAGTATTTATCTCATAAACTAAAGGAAAACAAAACGTATTTTAAAAATTTAATTTGCTGTATTGATTTCGTTGACAAGGTGAAATTGGTTAAAGCAAGGTATTGTTGCTCATCTGTCGGAATGCCAGATGAAGAAATGCAGAAATGTCTGCAAGTTCAGTGTTTTTTCAGCTGAAATGCAGCAACTCATAAAAGTACCAATTGTGCCAATGCTTTAGAAATGTCTAAATGTAGATGTCATAAATCAGCGTGTTATTAACCTCCACAAGGAGTTAATAGTATGTTGATGATGATAGAAACAAGTTGCATGGTGGGGTTAAATTCAATGTTTTCAGTCTCAGTTTAATTAAACTATTCTACCATCTCTAACTGCAAACTTCCTCAACATCTGATGCTTTCTGCGTCTCTTTTGCTAAATGTTGTTGTCTACTTTATGGTTTATAGAGAGGTGTCGAACTGTTTATAAAAGGTCACTAAGACAACCGGTTCATGCCAGACGAGTTCTAACCTCCTTTCCTTCTGGTCATTTGCAGGTGTTCAGGGCAGTGCTGACTGTTCGTGTGGGAGGAACCACTTCACATGTGCGGTCAGTGCATTCGGGGAGTGTACCTGCATTCCGGCCCAATGGCAGTGCGACGGAGACAATGATTGCGGGGACCACAGCGATGAGGACGGATGCAGTGAGTTTTTGCTTGTGTTAGAATCATATCCTGTTCAGCTTCGGCTATCATAGTCCTACTTTTGGCCAAAGCATTAAAGATAATCTGTATTTTAAACTTCAAAATTTGCAAATATGAATTTTTTTATGCAGTTACAGTGAAGAAAACAAGCAAATATATATATTTGTTTCCTGCAACTGATTATTCTTTTACTATCCTGTGGTCTGGGATGTACAACTAGTCTCACCAGATGAGACTGGAGATATTACGTTTTGCTTGTAGGTTTTTGGTTCTCTCCTTGAAGTAAGAAAGGCTTGTTTCTCAGTAGAAATAGATGACGGCACGATATTAGAAAATCTTGCGATGGCGATAACATGACGATATCAGCTGTGATATATGCCTCTCTTTCTGTGCTTCCTTGATCTGTGACCTTTTAGCATTTTTAGCAATTCTGTCCCACTGCATTACATTTACATTACGTTAACATGTAAAATGTGTGCTCATAACACTTGGAATATATTAGCCAGCAATAATTGCGCTCCAAATAGTCTGTTGCGGCATAAATATGGCACACACTTATATTGTGTTGACGATATATTCCCGATATATTGTGCAGCCCTGGCTGTGATCACTCTTGCAGCCCCTTACACCCACAACATAAAATGGTGAAGTTGGATGAGGTGGTTATAGATTGGACTGAAATGCAACAAAAGCCACGCTAGTTGATGTTGGCTACTTTTGTTTTTGTTTTGTATTAAAATTAATTATGTATTTTCTTTGTCAAAATGTACTGCATAACCTGCCCTGAAGATATTTAAGGTATTGGGACAAATACTTTATAGACAAATCAATTTGTCCTATTTAGTTTTTGGCCAACCAGTTGATTGGGGGCACATTTCCAGTGTACCTTTCTTTTTGACATTTCAGAAATAAAATTATGAGACTAATAATTTCAGACCTTTTTATTCCTTTGGAGATGTTATAGACCACCTACACCCCTACACCTTAGCACAAATCTTGAACCAACTGAGACATTTTTGGTTTTAAATGCTAAACTAAAGCTTCTACCCTTGTATTACTTCTACATTATTCCCACCTTAAACGCATATCCCCTGAGACACTTTCACGTTTTCAGTGCAACCAATAAACAACTGCAACAACTGCAGTCCTTCTATTTTTTTTTTGCAACAAATATCTGAATATAAAAATGTGAATTTTTGGTCTAAATAAATCAGAAATGAGGGAAAACAAATCTGTCAGATTGTTTAGATTGTTTATTACCAGGCAATTCATGATCATTATATTACGCAAATAAACAATAAACAGTATTCACAGTAAAATTGTGAGAATAGGGATTTAAAATGTTTGTTTCTTTTATACTAAACTCATTTAAAATTAATATTTGGCATAATTTGACTTCAGGTTTGAAATATTTACAATTTTAACTGCAATTTTCTTTTTAACATTATGTACTGGGCCCTTGAGCAAGGCATACAATTACCTCCACACAGCCTAAACTTGTTATTGGCAGCTGTATCCTGTGTTTATTATATAATTGCATGAAATTTGTTATAGATGTGAAAGTGTGCTCAGTCACTTTTCCTACATAATGTTGGGGAAAAAAAATAAGATTCACAAAAATATGGTAATTGACCTCATATGGATTCCATCTTACTGCAGTAAAACATTGAATAGCTGACTGGTTAGGAGGGTACTATTTCTCAGGGAGAACCTGTATGCCCAGAACACACACAAAAAAATGCTTCAGCGACTTCTGGCATAAGATGGATTTTGGCTGGAGGGAACTCTTGGCAGCAAAGACAGACATGAGTATTTTCCTGCAGAGCATGTCAGTTTGTCAAGTGAAGGAGATTTTTGCTGCTCTTCTTTTTTTCTTCTGTTCATCGATGAGGAACGTCAATGTGAGGGCCTTTTTATTCTCGCCGCTGCTCGCTCTTTGAACTAAGAAGCAAATGCTGCCCTTTTTTTGGGCACTTTCTCAGCCTCTTGCAGAGGTTTGTGTATCTGTATTCCTTCTCCATCACTCTTCTTCTGTCATATTAAGCTTGTTAGGACTTAGGAGAGGGAATGCTAAGTGTTATTGATCTCTGGCCAGTTGGATGTTTAGTGAGTCAGATTGCCATGTATTGATTCGAAGTACGTTACTTATTTAAAGAGACACAAGCAAGCAGCTGACAGATATCAGAGCTTCTACCTAGGCCTTCCTAATCCATTAGTACTGTATGATCAATTCTCTGCTTTATCACTCTGTGGCTGGACGATCGCTCGCTTGGACACATTCCAGTCAGTCTTGTAACAGTCATCCTCATGTCAAAGGGATCCATTCTGTTTCACAGTAATGCTGTTTGCTCACAGCAGTATGCCCATCATCATTTATTACATTTATTGTTACAACTGTAAAACTGAAAAACGTTTCAATAAGTAATGCTTGCCAAAATTGCAAAAGAACTGAATAAATTAGTGATGGCTGTTTTGATTCTAATCTGCTAGATGTTTCTTTTTCATGAACAAAAAATTGTGAGTACATTCACACTGGAACCAGTAGTAGTTTCCATTTTATTGCTCAATTTACTACCATACGGTATTGTGTTAGGGGTTTGCAGGTATAGATTTCTTTCTTTGTTAATTGCACTTTGAATATTTATTCAAAGTATTATAGGATTCTTAGCTTTAGATCCAACATTTGTTAAAGATTAATTTAAATACCATTTCATGTGTAATGGTATTTAAATTATCTTTAAATTCATGAATTGCACTATATTGTGCACATCTTAACATTTTACCTACATTTGTGTATAATTGCAGATAAATGATCTTTTAAGTGCCCCCCATGTTATCAATTTAATTTCCTACCAACTGAAAGATTCTATGAATAAGTTATGTTATTCATATTAACCAGTTGAGAAATTGTTTGTGTATAGGTAGCGAAAACATTGCCCAGCACAGAAAGAGCCAGTGTTGTTGAGGTAAAACACTTGTAGCACTGACTGAATAAACTTAAGTCCAATCATAAAAGTGAAGAGTTAAATTTTATGGTTTTCAGGCATGTTTGTTAGAAGCAGAAGAAGCAGGAGAATTGATTTTTCAGAGGCACAGCTTCAGTTCTCGGAGGACTCAGAATGGTTTTCCTCAAGTCTGATTGGCAAACTTGTGTGAGCGTGAGAATATCCAATCACAATGGGCACACACAGAGAAGCACAGAGCACCGTGTCTTTCTGCTGAATTGAGGCAGTGTAGTGTGTGGCATGCAGACTTTTTTTGAACTTTAATGTGTTTATCATTTATACCAATTTACCAATTGCCAGACAAAGCACAACTGTCTTGAAACACAGCGGAGGAATGTTTATGAGTGTGTGTGAAACTGGGGAGGAGGGGAGCAGTGACCGACCGTCTCTATAAAGCGATGTAATTACAATGTGGAAATCATGTGGAAATAGTGCAGTTAAAGACGTGGTTTGTGTGCGTATGTGTGTGTGTTTGTGTTCTACCAGATAAAATTTCATAGCTGTAGAGAGACCGAAGAGGGATTGGAAAAGAGGTGATGAGGGACTATGAGGACCATTTAAAAGTGTTCATCATGTTGGTGTGTGTGTACTTTAAGTATAGTGATCTGGAACAGCAATCATTAGCATACCCTATCTCACTCGGTTAGAGCTGCTAGTGGGTGAAGAGGAAATGGACTTTACAGCCATGGGTTCTCCTCTTAAACCTCCTGTAAGATCAGCTCCATTTGTACTGGACCACACTGACTGCAGAGGTCTGAGCTTGGCGGTCATAAATTTACCCTTTCAGGCAGAACATTTAAAGTTAAGGGTCCATACCAATGTGTTTCCAGGGTGTGCTTCTCAGCTACAATCGTTTATTGTTTTGAAAAGAAGAAAAAAATGATTTTTAGTTTTAAATTCTTGGAGGCTCTCTTCTTGCTGACATTATGTTTGTTCAGGATGGAATAAATCTGTTGGTATTGGGTTTGTGCTTTTGTTTGGCAGTTTTGCAGTTAAAGAAAGGAATGCTATAAACCTATAACAAACAACAACAAAACATTACAATAACAAATGAGGGAGGCAGCATGCCACATTAAAGCAAAAGATACAACATCTTTATTTTAACTAAAAAGTAAACCCAAATAAACATGAAGTATGTCAGTCAATAAATCAGTAGCGTTTAAGTGCTCTGTCCTCTAAGTCCATCATGGGAAAGTGTAGTGTTGGGGTCCCATAAAAACCAGTCTGTCTTTTTTTTTATTTCAAATTTCATTTTTTTCTATTTAAATTTTTTATTTTTTTTAGTTTTCTAAAAAACTAAAATATTGTTGCAGACATACGGCTCCAAAATTGGACTACAAAAACAGACATGCAGCAAAATGAATTCAACGTGGCTGCATGTCTTTACACCTCTCTCTGTGTGTTTTCTATGTGCTCATTAAGTATAAAGGCTGCTAGCACCACAAAAATATGTAAATGAAGCTCTTTAAGCTCTGCCTTTTAGTTATTTTTTATATAAAAAAGGACGTATACCATATTTGTTTAATACTGGTAAAGAAACAGTCCTCTTTCAAAACTAAATACTTCAAATGAAGTACAGTGAAGTTACAGTACATACTATATTTAATCAGTAGTAAGGTCTTTTTCTTTTATCTTGTTTTTGACAGAACTTTCCCCACTGGACTTTCTGTTGCGTAGTCTTTTCAACTCCAACTGGATCTTCGAAAGCTGTTCTAATGTTCTAACAACACCTCACCCAGACTCAACTCTAACTTGACATACAGGGTTACAGTCTTCCGTAAATATGCATCTTGCCTCTGCTGTGATTCTTTTGCTATAAAAAGTCTTTGGTAAATGCATGTCACGCCTCTGCTGATGATCATTGCATAGGTAAGCAATGATTTTACTCATTTCTGCCAGTTCCAGTCAATAAAACAGAATTGCTCACCAGCCTCATTAACTAAGCGCTACGCTTTAAACACCCTCCTTCCTAATGACAAATGCAGAGCAGACTGAAGCGCTCTGGTCAGATCTCTGCTACACAGCTGAGCCCGTCACATTAACAGACACAGAACAGCAGCCTCTTTTAGGGACTCTTTCACTGTGAAACATCAGTGTAGTGGTGGAAACCCTTACATTGTGTTTAACATTTCTCTGACTGATATTTGAGTTTCCAGACTTCATTTCCTATTCTGTTATCTCAAAGATAAAGATGGTCTGAATGTCTTAACAGTAAAGTTTTTTTATTTGTTTTATATTTAATTTACATAATTTTATCTTCAAATTACCACACATCAACTGGAGTTTTCTTGGTTAAAGAACCCACAGCTAAACACTAAGAAATTTTAAAGAGCTAATTTTGCTGTGTTTCTGGAATCTGGACATTCTTTGATCATGATTTCAGACTGACCCTGTGTGAGGTTTTAAAACTGGATCTGGTTTTGGGGTCAAAGCAATAAGACTTCAAATTTTTATCTGTTTAAAAGTTTAACAAATATATCAAAATGTAACTTTAAAGAATCTTTAACATATCTAAGTATCTAACAGCTACAGGTTTAAAACTGTAGCTGTTTGAACTTTTAAGTATGGGATTCTGAAAATATGTAGGAGGCCTGCTTTCTAAAGAGGTAAATGACGCTATCATTTGCTATATGATAGCATCATGATAACAATATGACAGATGCTATCTATCAAAGTGTGAAGCATCTATATTTTTCATTGATACTTTGCAGTGAAAATTATAATCTCATTTTGGAAACAGGCAAATGCCAATTAACTCTTCTCAGTCTTGCAATGTCATCAGACTTCTCATTCTCATTTCCGTGATAAGCCAGTTTGTGTCTGAACAGAGCCGTAGACGGCCTGAAACATTTTCAGACTTCAGGTATTTGTTTTGTCACCTTGTTCCAACAATCCAGAATCCATTTTGGTATTTAGGGATGTGAAGATCAACTAAGATAAAAAATATTGGGAAATGGTGACAGAAAAAAAAAACAGAACTTAATAAAACATAAGGATACATATGTTTATGAATACAGTTAGTTAATCGAAGTGTTCGGGTCTCTTCGTCTCGCTAGTTGAAGCTCCACATCTCAAGGACAGGAGACCAATTAGCTTTGATGGAATTTAATGAAGACATAACTCACGCAATTCATCAAACCAATAAGGTCTTGGCATTTTTTCTTCATTTTTCTACAGATACAGCTGTCTGAGGTCTGGATGGCATACAGGAGTGCCTTTTATATTTTTGATGGTAGGCCAAACACATAAGCTTTGAGAGACTCTGCCCTGAAGCTTTTCTCAATTAGAGGAGGACATGTTTATGTTCTTGGCAGTATGTTCCACATCCATAAACCCCCATAAGGTGAATGAAGACTGCATGCTGTTTGTGCATGTCTGGTTATCTTATGGAATCACAGTAAGAGCTCTGGAGGCACAGGGAAGAGGAAAGAGAATGATGAAGGACAGAACGTTGTCTGCTTCATGTTATGGTTAGTGCTCTCAGCTAAATGCTTTATTTTGTGATTGCTCAAACTGTCACTGCTTTGTGTTGATAGAGGACTCATGGAAAAATGAGATTGGCTATATTCCTCTTTTTATCTTACTGTTCCATGTTCAGTCGACATATTGATGATTTCAGTTTAAATTACCAGATATTCGTTTGGGTAAATGGCTATGGAAGTAAAATAGTCTCATTAGAATCAGACATTTTTTAGACATTGAATTTATGACACTGAATTTTTATCCTGTGCAATTATGTATGTGAATTTTTTTTGTACTTAAAATTTGCCAGCAAAAATTCACCAGCAAAAATTCACCTGCAAGAATTCGAATTTCTGCAGGTGAATTTCTGCAGGTGAATTTTTGCAGGCGAATTTCTGCAGGCGAATTTCTGCAGGTGAATTTTTTCAGGCGAATTCTTGCAGGTGAATTTTTGCTGGCAAATTTTAAGTACAAAAAAAAATCACATACATAATTGCACAGGATAAAAATTCAGTGTTATAAATTCAATGTCTAAAAAATGTCTGATTCTAATGAGACTATTTTACTTCCATAAAAGGCCTGTATTGGGTTTTTCCATCATGGCTGTTCCATTATTTACGGATATACACATTATTTTCTGATTTTTCACCTTCTCTTTCTTTTTAGCAAATCCATGAGGTCATCCATTTATTTGTTTTTCACAGTGCTTTTCACTTCCAGTGATGTAAACATTTGGACACTTAAACACTTTCTCTCTTTTTTAGCGTCTGTACCAATTTTTACATGAGGAAAAATAATTTAATCCTTGAAAACCTCACCTGCTTTTAACTCAGCAGGACTTTAACTGGGTGCCAGTGTGGAAATGAGATGAAATGGAAAAGGTAGTTCTCTGTCTTGTGTGATTTTTTTTTTTTTTTTTTTTTTTTTTTTGGGGGGGGGGGGGGGGGGGGGGGGGGGATTTTTTATTTTATTTTTTTATTATTATTTTTTTTAAAAGCAAACGGGGGTTTTGGTTTTTCTGTCGGCTCATGGACATAAGTGAGATTTGGGAATTAAGTGTGTATTGAAGTCACATAAATACCTCACAGGTTTATTGGGATAGACATTATTCTAAATTCGTAATTAAAGCCCAAGCCTAACTTTTAAACCATAATCAGATTTAAAGGTT
The DNA here is from genome assembly GCA_036173005.1 of Crenichthys baileyi. NCBI lineage: Eukaryota > Metazoa > Chordata > Actinopteri > Cyprinodontiformes > Goodeidae > Crenichthys > Crenichthys baileyi. The sequence continues at coordinate 312,400 of JAHHUM010000022.1, forward strand.
GTTCAAGGGAAAAATCATTGAAGAATTGCCAACTCTGTTTGTTTAGCAAATTTTCAAAGTTAAAACGGATTCTCACAGGTTCACACTTCAATGTGAAACACCAGAAAAGAAGTATACCATCTGTCTTTTAATATGCCATGCTGCACCATGGCAGCCAATCAGAAATCAGCTGGGACCACAGGAGCTCAGCTGATCTAAAAGCAGGAGCGGAGAAGATTAAGACCCCATTCGCTCCTTTTCCAAGTGTTGCTTTCTTTGCCCTCAGACCACAGGAAACCTGCACAACCAACTCACTTTTCTTCTTCCCCAAGACTTTCTCATTTATTTCACACTGAGTGCTTGAATTTCTTCCTTCTTTTGATGTTTCCTTTCTTGTGCCTATTTCTCCTTTTTGTGTTTCTCTTTTTGTTGCAAGATTCGCCGTAGTTGTTTGGATACATTAGCATAATTCGCCCCCCTGTGTTTCCTCATCTAAAGGTTGCTCAGTGGTTTCCTTGACCTCGTTCCTAAATATTTACTTCCTTCTCACTAAATTAGCTGGGCATGCTTGTTCACACAGAAGAGGACATAAGAGGTTGATGGAGGACAGTCAAAGTGACAAAGACAAAAGGAGAACCAGGAGTCCCTTGTCTTGACCGGTCTTTTTCGCCCTTAACCAGTTATGTATATACTTATTTAAGTAGGTTTCCAATGTGTTCTAAATAAATAAAACAGAAAGGAGTAAATACATTGCCAGGTTATGTCTTTTTAGAATAAACCTGGGTTGATTTCTGGACTTTAGATAATCATCAAAAGGTTGTGAAGATACAATATTGTTAGACATTACCATTTGAATCTTGGCTGAATCTCATATCTGAGGGCTATGCACCCCTACCCCTCTTTTTCACCAACACTCCCACCCCTACTGCTTGGTGCTTCATTCAGGAATGGGTTAAAATACCCCGCAGAGAAATAAGCATGTGCATAACAAAGCTTGTAATAATTGCCTATTTTGTTGGACTGTCTACCCAGTTAGCGAGCCTGCAGCCAGCTGCTTTACAGACATGTCACTTGGTGTTTGCAACTGTTTGCATTAAGCTTTGCGTTAATCTGAATGATGGATTTCTTTTTCCCATGAACAGAAATATTTCCAAACAAACAAATTTACATTTCTGGAAGCAACGAAAAATTGTTTCATTCTTTCAGCCAGCTACTGGCAGTGCAAAGCAAAAGGTGAGGGAGGGCTGCATTGCTCTGTGAACTCTGATCACTCCTACACCTCCTCCGGCATCTCATTTAAAGAGCTTTAAACTGTAGGAACAATATGACAGAGCACTTTGTCTTTTTGAAACTATACTTTACCAAAAAATACTGTAACCAGCTCATGCCAACTAAGCACAAGAGCATTGCTTTGAGAAGAAACACCATTCATGCCCTGCTGGATGCTTAAACAGTTTTAAAGATAGACATTTCCTCGACATTTCAGTTAGTATTGTGCCACGGTAAACATGTCAGCAGAGACTACAATTACATTTGTAAATGTACCTCTTTGTTTCCAAAACGCTGATTGTAAAGGGTTGTAAGCTTTGCGCCTTTGTCCTCCCTCTGACAACACTGACAGAATTGGGATGCCCTACTCCTTACTGCAAACACATTAAATGTAGAGTAACAGCTAAAAATGAGGGAGAATGGAAGAATGGATACATTTGATTTGACTGAGTTGCCATGCAAGGTGGTGGTTACCAGTTGTGTGCTGCTAGTCAAGTGCATTTTTATTAAAATTCAATTCCGTTTTATTCATATAGCGCCAATTCACAACACATGTTGTCTCAAGGTACTTCACAAAAGTCAGGTACATACATTCCAATTAATCCTAACTATTGAACAGTGCAGTCAGATTCAGTTATTTATTCAAATTGGATAAAAAGTTTTTCTGTCTAAGGAAACCCAGCAGATTGCATCCAGTCAGTGACTTGCAATAATGCCAATATGTTTTGCTAAAGAAAGAAAAAGCTTAATTAAAATAAAAGTCACTAGTCTTCCCATAACTTACTTTTTGCCACAACAGTAGTGAGGTGGGACTCTGTACTGTTACACCACCAACAGGTTTGTTGATTTTCTGTTTCAGCAGCAGTGAAGCTCTCTTTCTTTCTGTGACTAAATGAACTTGTTTACTGTCATGACACGGATTAATATGTTGGCTTTGCTGAACTCTGAAGAAGGCCAGCTCTTTCATCTGATGTCTTGCAACAAGACAGACAACCACAGCTGTGTTTGCTGCAGTTGAATCAGTTGTAGTTTGACCAGAGTTCACGTTTGTTTGCCTGTTTATTATTTGCTTGCGCTCTTCTTAACTTGACCTTTTGTCTGAAATCAAAGATGAACTTGAACACAGATTAAGTATATTCAGCTTTTGTTGGCTGAGGGATGGTTGTGCTCACATAAAAGGACATATTTAGCACTCCTAAATAGATAAGCAAACATCTGAAATAAAAAAATGATTGCCTAAGATTGTTTTTTGATTTTGATTCTGTTTGGTCACAAATTTACTGTATCTTGTCAAAAATGTACTTTATCTTATAAATAGAATGTTTAAACTAACTGCTAAGGTTAATTATCCAACAGAAAAATTTTATTTTGAAAATCAGATACCGTAGGTTTTTACTCTAGCCACAGTCAGGACAGGATTTTTGCTGTAGGTCTCACCTAACTGAAAACCATTGTGGTGATGAATTTGTCCTGGGGGGATTTTTGAGTTTATTGGGTCGTTTTTACTTCGTTCATAAAGATATTGAATTATTCTTGGCTAATAAGGGGGCAGACACTGCACGTAATATATGTATTCATTACCATCTGTAGGTGGGTTTGCATTAGCACAGAAACTTATTGCTGAAGAAATAATTACCTTATTTCAGTCTTGACAGATAATCCTAATAATATTATAATGTAATGATCAGAGTATTTCCTGTCATTTAACGTTCTAGCAAGTGTGTGTAGGTGGGTTGTGTAGATCACAACACTTTAGTGCTACTCACTGAGGTCCCTCAGGAAAGATTTGTCATGGCAACAAGCAAATCCTTCATCTTTAATCAGTCACCATATACAGAAAACTTCTTGGAAGATGATTCTCTTTGCTAATATTTCAGATTATCGAGGGATTCGGATGATGACTCCGCTAAATTTGAAATGACACAAACTATCATAGACATTATCTGAGTTCAATTTAATTTATTTTTTGCTCCTAATTGATTTGAGTTCTCATGTCCATAAAAGGGCATAAAACAGTCCAACAAGAACCAACAGCTGTATTTTTTTTTTGCACGTGTTTTAGACCAAAGGAAACATATTAAAGAAATATGATTGATAGCCTTCTAACATCTTGCTAATGTAATTATACTGGAAATATTCAATATTAACCACAGTAGAGTTATGACTAAGTGAGAGAAAAAGGTTTACTTATCATTGATTTGAAAGACGAAGAAGTGAGCCCATCACAAAGCTGCTACTGGACACAATGCCAAGAAAAACTCTGCAGCCACAACCCCTTTACTCTGACGGAGCGAAATATGTGCTGGCTACTGACCAGAGCTGCACAGGATCAGATAAGCCATCCCTGTCTGGATCAGCTATGAGAGGGAAATAAGAAGGGAGTGGAGGAAAAGAGACTGGGGAGAATGGAGGGATTAGGTGAATTAGTATGAGTTTGAAGTGAAACAAAAAAGATATTTTAAAAAGAACAAGAATAGGAATTTTTACAGGCTTAATCCATAAGTATTTCACATTTATTGTGTTTTGTAGTGTCCCGATTGGAAAAGAACTACATATAAACTTCTAGTTTTATCATACAAGTGCCTTAATTTCATTTCTGTGTCCAGTTAATAATGTCAAATTAAGAACTGTTTATAACAGAAAGCTTCCATTTTTAAATTCTCCAACATTGCAAACAATTATCACTTTATATATTCAAAGATCTCTTTTCATCCCCTAAGGTTGCATTTGTTTATAATCTCATTCTCACCATCTCTAATCCATCCATCTTTCCATCCATCTTGCCAGTGCATTAAACGATGCCTAGGCAGATATATTGGTCCCATTAGAGCCACTTGATTCAGCTGCTCTGAAGTAAAGGCGAGGACATTAACTCTGCTGTCCAAGGCCACTTAAAGATGAGAACATTCATCTTTCTTAAGACCGACATGCACAAGCATATGTGCATCGAACATGCGCTTCTTTATCCAGACTATAGTCCAGATGATTGTAAACAAGCAGAAATCTGAATCTGTTGATTGGAAAAAGCCAGCAATGAATATGTTAAACCATATAAAAATTTATTATTCCAAAAATGCACCAAAAAATTTATATATGAAGAAAATTAATGTAAAGGTAATAAACCTAACCATTGAACATTTTTGCATGGTAACAATACAGACCCACAACAGTTTCTTTCTGGTTGCAAAGTCTGTTTGTATTTTATTGCACTGGGAAAAAGTCCAAAACATTTAAAAGAAAACATTTTTTTGTGAAAATCCAACCAACCAAAACTGTCCGAATGGTTCTAAAGATTCAGCAGAGTTGTATGTTCAATGTTGATAATGTTTATGTTGCAGGAAAACTGCCGGATTTATTCCTTGTTCAAAAATGTCTGTTTATACCCATACTTTACTGAAATATTAAACACACCTTACAAAACTTTTATAGTAACGTTAACCAAACAAGTTTACAATCATTATGACAAAAAAATAACTTTGTCACAATTTTACTCTAATGTGCTGTCAGGCTTGAAAGCTGCAAAAGACAGAGTAATCATCTTTTTATAGAAGGCTTTCTTGTACAGTTGCACATTATATTTGTTCAAATGCATTTACACACTCACCACCCATTTTATTAAGTACACTTGTGTGAATCATCCGATCACATTGCAGCAACTTGTTGCCCTGAGGCATCTTGACGAGTTGCTGAACTTTAAGCCGAGCATCAGATTGTGCAAGAAAAGGCATTTAAGTGTCTTTAAACATTGCATGGAAGTTTTTGTCAGACGGGCTGGTCAAGTAGTTCAAGTAACTACTGATCTACTTTTTTTCACACACTGCTGTCTTTTGAGTTTCAGAGAATGGTGACAGAAAAGCAAAACAGTAGCTCAGTTAACCACTCATTACAGTCAAGGTGCATCAGAATACCACACCTGGTGCCTCTTCTGTCAGTTAAGAGAAAACTGAGACACTGCTTTGCAGAGGCCATATACATTTATCTCTGCGTAATTACTTGATCATACGAGTTTGCAGTCATGGTTAGTTGTTTCTGCTTGCACAATTTTCAGTAACAACCAAGGTATTTCCGGCTTTTTCGGAGCCTGTCTGGTTTCTTTCTTGTGTGCCGAGTGTGGATCAGATAAGAGAGACTTGTGATGATGGGACTTGCAGGTGTCTGCGTCTGTTTCTGTGGGAAATGCCATGGAATGCATGTGGGAATTCTGTAGCTCAGATGAGAAAAATTCACTGATCAAGGTCGGTGTGATTTTAGAATGTGTGTGTGTGTTCTAACACATGTGAGCCCAGCAGATCTCAGGGGAAAATTGTTCACAGGAAGTGTCTTGGAAAGTCCACGGAGTGTGACGAGGAAAAACATTTTTGTTACTGCATAACTTCAGAGATTCATTGTAAACAGTGAATGAACTAGAACATCTGCTTCTGATGTTGGTGTGATCTTACAAGAACCTGGATGATAACACTGTCTGATTAACTCAGAATCACAGGGCAGGAAATGAAACAGCTCTGTGCTTATACACCTGCAGTGCAGGTTTGCTGAGGCATTATTCTGTTAATGTTTTATTTGAGACTGTAAACATCTCTCATTAAAATATTAGTCAGTTCGCTCTGTTACATACAGTATGTAGGTAAAGTTGGTAAATAAAGAAATGAGGGAGGTGGAGTGTGTAAGAGAATTAAGGGAATGTTGGATGTGCTGGGCAGGACACAAAGGATAAGGTTAGTGTTTGGATGGCTCTTGTGAGTGAGGTTTATCTCAGAAGTAAAGGAACACAGCAGTAGTGAGAAGAGCAGCGCTGAGCTGACCAGAATATGTGTGATAAAAGAGATCAAAGCGCCCAGAGACCTCATCAGCCTTCCCAGCTTGCTTCGTGCTGATCCACCTGATATCAGGAACAAACCAAACACTTGGTGTATCTGTGTGTATCTGATGTAGTAAAATATTTATTTCCTTTGCATCTCTTTGTCTCTGTGCTTAAGCAGTTCTGTTCTAGATGAGTCTGAGCCTGCAGCAACATTTTTGTATGTATACTTTACTTGGAAATAGCTGTGTATGTGTCTATACATCTTCATACAACACTCTCTTCTCCAGCAGATAAGCTGAATTATTTATTGAAATGTTGAGTAGTAGCATTTCCCTGGTTTTGTTAGCTAAGGGCATCATATTGCTGAATATCGTGGGCTGCTTCAGTTTATCCAGAGATGAGTGTTGTAACTTCACCCCTAGATTTAGAGAGCACTCTCGGCATCTCAGCACAGTTTCATGCCGAGGATAATAAATCAGCAAATTTTACTTCTTTTGGAGTACTACAAGCATCTCTGGGAAGCATGCCAAGCAATTATGAAATGTATTATTCTGAGATTTTCAAAGGGAATGTTTTGTCCCTGTGAAGTATCTTTTGTAATGCATTAAACAAAAACTTCAAAAATAATTTTGATATTTAATTGTGAAATCAATTCGATATATTAAAAATTTCAACACATATTAGCTGGAATTAATAGAACCATGGAACCCAAATATATTCACTATATTATCAGGGAAGGTTGATACAGTCGATTAAATATTTAAGTTTTAATAACTAAATTCAGATATCTCAGCACATAATTAAAAAAATACTGAAATCACTTTTAAATTGTTGGCGTTTACCTGCAGATCAAGACATTAAAAGTGTAGAAAATTGCTAAACTTTTTGGCAAATTAATTTCTTTAGAGTGATGCTGCCAAAAATAATGTTTGAGATTAAATAACATTGCGAGATGATGAAACATGATTTTGTTCCTTGTTATGATGATTTTTTTTTATAGCCCTTTACTTTTTTCTACTTAAACCTGACCCGATTGTGACAGGTCTAAAATAACGTTTTTTCCCAACGCTAAAGATGCACTTGTCATTTTTGCTGGATAATAAAATTGTTTGATTTTCTCTGAGGTCTAACCGGCCATTCCAATTTTGGACTATTTCAGCTGTTTTTGACACCATAAACAGTAAGAGAAAAAAGCTTATTTGGTATAGTTTTGAATCTAACAGAAAATTAAGGAATTATAGGATTATGCTTGTCTCTGCTTCATGTTTCCCACACTAAAAACTCAAAGGTCAAAATGAGGTGGGAAAAAACTACATACAACATAAATCTCTTAGTGATCATTAATGTAAATTACCATCAGCCTTTCTTCAAATTATTTTTCTGTTTTGGTTTAGAGCGAGACAAAATATAGATATCAAAACAAAGAAATAGGGTATGCAGCATAATATTTGTCTATTTGTGCATTGGTTTTGTAGCTTCAAAATCACTGGCAGTTTATTTTATCAGAATTGTCATCTAAGTATCATCTGTATGTACTGGTTAGTAAAAGATATAATGCTCAAAAGGACAGCTTAGATTTTTTTGAAGTGGGGTTCTGTTAAAAAGTTATGAACAATCAATACCTTACTTTCGGTAGATAACTGACTAATCTGGTTCATGTTGATGAAACCAAGATTAATCTGACAGTTTAAGACGAAAACTGGTTTCTGTCATCCTAAAACGACCCCAGTCCTAACAATGTAAATCTCTGTCAGATTGAAGGGAAGAGATTACAGCAACATTGTGTACTTGATGTTACATATTAAGTTCAAATTATGCCTTAGTCTCACTCACCACACTTAAAGAAACATCTAAACTCTCCCCTTTGAACCCTATTTGGGACATTTCAGTACTATGAGAAAGATGCTTGCATCAAGTCATTAACTCTTAGAAGACTTGAGCATCACTAAATGAACTGTTTCACAATTTTCAAAACTCTTAGACTGAGATAGGCCACCCACTATCTCTGAGAATTCATAGCTAAATTAATGTTGGCTCTTGTAGAGAGCGTATTTCAGATTTCTAATGGTTGACCTTTAGGAATGAAATTAATCATCAAGCTGCCTGAAACTAAAGGAAAAGACTGTATTAATTAGGATAAAATGCTTTCATGCTTGCTTAGCCAAAGTGTCAGTGTGGCCATTGGACAGACATCTTTAACAGAGAATTTCTGACAAAAGGACATTGTTTGGTCATATCTGATTGATTTTGTTTCTCTTGTACTGATGTCATATCCATTCAGGGTTACGTGGGTCAGTGGGGCTTTACTGTTCCTGAAGACTGGAGCCACAGCCTAACACACACACACTCTTAAACTTACACTCACATACAATTAATTCAGTCCCGTCTGTCTGCTGTACTGGTTAACTCTCTGCATGACATCATACATTTTTCATAAAGTCTTCAACGTTTGGTCAATATTTCATATTGGCTATCGACAGGCAAGTGAGAGCATACTGTGAAGGGCGGTGTTCTCCTCTCCTTCTCCCTTCCCTGTTTCCCGGTCCCTCTTTGGCCTGTAATCTAATTAGCTCTGTCTGCAAATGACAAAGGGCCAGTTATTCGAGGTCAGTTTAGATAGCGAGTAGCTGCACTTAGAGCGAACACAAAGTTAGGCAGGAATGCGCTGAGCTGAGCGCACTGCTGCTCACTGCGTTTAAAAAAGAGGAAGAGATAAAGATGCATGGGCCCAATTCAGACTTTGGTTCTGAAAGAGCTGAGGTTAGACAGAATGAATTCAGTTTCAATTCAATTCAGTTTATTTATACACTGCCAATTCACAACACATGTCGTCTCAAGGCACTTCACGAAAGTCAGGTACATACATTCCAATTAATCTTAGTCATTGAACAGTGTAGCCAGATTCTGTTATTTATTTAAATTGGATAAAAAGTTTTTCTGTCTAAGGAAACCCAGCAGATTGCATCCAGTCAGTGACTTGCAGCATTCACTCCTCCCGGATGAGCATGTAGAGACAGTGGACAGTCACTGGTGTTGACTTTGCAGCAATCCCTCATACTGAGCATGCATGTAGCGACAGTGGAGAGGAAAAACTCCCTTTTAACAGGAAGAAACCTCCAGCAGAACCAGGCTCAGTGTGAGCAGCCATCTGCCACGACCGACTGGGGGTTAGAGAGAACAGAGCAGAGACACAAAGAGAACAAAGAAGCACTGATCCAGGAGTACTTTCTATGAGAAGGAAAAGGTAAATGTTAATGGATGTAGCTCCTTTAGTCGTTTCACCTAGAAAGAAAGAACAGATAAACTCTGAGCCAGTTTTCAAGTTTACAGTCTGAAGAGAGCACATAGAGTTAGTTACTGTAAAAGCTCAGTCAGTAGCTATGTCTAGGAGAGAGAAAGGGTTAAACACTGAAAGACAGGGCCATGTGGATCATCGGTAGAGGGTGATCATTAAGTTGTTGCCAGCAGAAGCTTGGAAGATTCCCCTCTCCAGAAAGGTGTTACAGGTAGACTCAGAGTCAGGCCAGGTGTAGCTTCTAGGAAGAGAAAAGAGAGAGAACAAAGTTAAAAGCTGAAATAACAGCAAATAATACAAAATTGAAGAGTAGTGTGACAAAGTAGCGAAGAGGGTAAAAGTGGTCATTTTGTCCTCCAGCAGCCTAAGCCTACAGCAGCATAACTACAGAGATAGCTCAGGATAACCTAAGCCACTCTAACTATAAGCTTTATCAAAAAGGAAAGTTTTAAACCTAGCCTTAAAAGTAGACAGTTTGTCCATCTAGAGCCCACTGATGGCCATTGTTATACTAAAAACCACAACGATTGGGATACCTCTCTCTGTCAGATTGACCATAACCATTGGAACCCTACTACATTTTAGACTGTAGGTGTACTTTGACCTTTTGAGGCAGTCAGTGGTCAAATAAGGCTGCTGGCTGGTTAGTTGCTGCCACTGACTGCTTGCCTGGACAAATTAGTTTCTTTTTGTCTATAAAGAAGAATATAATCTTTAGCAATAATCATTAATTAAATTTGTCTGCATTTTGTTATTGTAAATGGTTTGGTGTAGATGATTGGCCTCATTGCCCCTGATGCCCATTGGCTTCCAAAAGTATTCATATTCCTTAAATGTTTTTCCATGTTGTCAAGTTACAACCTTAGATTTTAATTTAAATCAATTTTATTGGGATTATGTGTGATAAATCAGCACAAAGTAGTGCATATTTTTGAAGTAAAAAGGTTAGTTTAACGCTATTTTTCTCCTACACATTGCTACTGACTGAGCTTTTACTGTGACTAACTCTCTTTCATACTCTAAACTTGAAAACTGGCTCAGAGTTTTTCTGTTTTTTTTTCTTCCTAGATCAAGCCACTAAAGGAGCTACATCCATTAACATTTTACTTTTCCTTCCCATAGAAAGTACTCCTGGATCAGTGCTTCTTTGTTCTCTTTGTGTCTCTGCTCTGTTCTCTCTAACCCCCAGTGGGTCGTGGCAGATGGCCGCTCACACTGAGCCTGGTTCTGCTAGAGGTTTCTTCCTGTTAAAAGGGAGTTTTTCCTCTCCACTGTTGCTACATGCATGCTCAGTATGAGGGATTGCTGCAAAGTCAATGCCAGTGACTGTCCACTGTCTCTACATGCTCATCCAGGACGAGTGAATGCTGCAAGTCACTGACTGGATGCAATCTGCTGGGTTTCCTTAGATAGAAAAACTTTTTATCCAATTTGAACAAACAATTGACTCTGACTGCACTGTTCAATGATTAGGATTAATTGGAATGTATGTACCTGACTTGAAATCAATATGATTCGATTGAATTGACTTTGTGAAGTGACTTTAGATGACATGTGTTGTGAATTGGCGCTATATAAATAAAACTAAATTGAATTGAAATAAATGATGCATATATATCTTTTGTTAAAAAAAAAAATTGAACATTTGGCATTTATTATTTACTTGTGTTCAGCTCACCAGAGTCAATATTTTGTAGATTCTCCTTGTGCTGAAGATACAGCTGTCTTTGGGGATTTGTCCTTACTTGTTTTGTACATTTAATATCTAGAAAATTTGTTATCAGTTTTTCTTTCCAAAGTTTATCAAGCTTAGTCAGATCGGATAAAGAGCATCTGTGATCAGCAAGTGCCCAAGTCCTGCCACAGATTCTTAATTGGATATACAATAGGTCTGGACTTTGACAGGGCAATGCTTACACATGAATAAGCTTTGATCTAAAGTATTCTATTTTATCTCTGTCTGTATGTTTAAGTCTGCTCTCCTGCTGGAAGGTGAACATCCAAAAAAGTTGAAAGTCTAAAGTTTCAAAGTTTTTTCACATAATCGTGCTGTGTTGAGCTCCATTTATCTTCTTGTTAACTCAAACCAGTTTCCTTTAACTGCTGAAGAAAAGCAACCCCTCAGCTACCTGCATAATGTGTCCACTACTATTTATCATCATGGGGATAGTGTGTTCAGAGTAACGTGCCTTGTTTTCTACCTTACATAATGTTTAACATGTCGGCCAAAAATATCAGTTTTGGTTTCATCTAGAGAAAGCAATTTCTTTCACATGTCTGCTATGTCCCCTTCATGGCTTATGGTGAACTGAAAATTAAACTCCCTGTATTCCTCTTTCAACGTCTGTCTTCTTGCCAGTCCTCAGATGACCCGATTTGAGAAGTGCACTGCTGCACTAATTGTTGGTTAAACATGTTCTCCCACCTGAGCTGTGGAATTCTGCAACTCCTCCAGAGTTACTCTGGGGTTCTTTTGTGATAAAATGAAAGAACCCCAGTGAGTTTTAACATTCAGTGTGCTTTTATATTGAGGAAACTTGTGTATCGCAGACGGCAGCTTGTCTGTGTCTTTTCACCAGGTTTGTTTGTTGTTTTGCATCTTGCTCACAGTCTTGTTCTCTGTACTTGTGTGCTTTCAGTGCTCCCCACCTGCTCACCACTGGACTTTCACTGTGACAACGGAAAATGTATCCGTCGCTCCTGGGTTTGTGATGGAGACAACGACTGCGAAGACGACTCAGATGAACAAGACTGCCGTGAGTACCGTTCCTTTTCAGTGACAACACATGCAAACTGTTCCTTTTACACACTGTAGACTCTGTGTGTAGTCACACATTCATACAGACATTTGTATTTTTAGCTGTCTTTTGAGTTCAAAGCAGGAGTTATTGAAGTGGACAAATTAAGACAGCCACTTCTAAAACATTTTTCATGATGTACGTAAGTCAAATGAATTGCCTTTATGCTTTATACATTAGTGCGAATCCAGCAGTTCATCACCCTGAACACACAGTACTTTTAAATCCTTGTCATTAAGTTCTTATTCTTATTTTTGTGTGTGCATACGTTTAAACCAAAATATACCCCAGCTGTCGGGCAGGCAAAATGTGGACTCCAAAGGGTGAAGTCAGCTCTGTATCTATTTCTGAAATTGGTATTTATGTATCAGTGCATTGCTGCCTGGTGACTGTGTGCTGCTACATTTCCATCCTTATGAACATTCTTTGAAGATGTTTTTGAGAAGTTAGACATTGCCAAAATTATTTCAAACGAATTTGTAGACATTAAAGTTACAATGAAAACGTTTGCACCCAACCTAGAGACACCAGCAGTGGGATCACAAATGAAGCATTGGAATGCATTCAGTGTTATAGCAACGTTGTTGTTAGGATTTTGCAGTGATCAAGAGAAAAGCTGCTGTTTCAAAAAATTGACATCTTCAAGCTGGACTAAAGTTTTTAGCTTCACACATGGACCTGCCACATGAAAGGTTTTATTAGATGAGACAAAAATGATCTCCTTGGTCACATAAAATGAAGTCTGTATGGAGAACTCAAATTGAGGCTTTTAAACCTTAAGAGCACAGTATGTATTGTAAAACATGGCATTGGTGGCTTCATGCTGTGGGGCTGTTTTGCTGCCAGTGGTACTGGCACAAGGAAGAAAGTGGATGGAACTATAAATGTGAACTACTTCAAAATTCTTCAAATTCATATCAAATCCATTGCTAGATTGTTAAATCTTGGGCACGTGTTCAAACAGGAAAATGATCTTAAACACACATCAAAACTTGTTTTGGCATAGAGAAAGCAGGGTTACATTAAGCTTCTGAAATAGCCACCCGGACCTCAAACCTTTTGAAAATTTAATGACTTGGCCAGTTCACCAGTTGGAAACCCATCTGTTTGAATAAAATGCCATGAAAAATGGTTGAATATCCTGCCAGGAAAATCCAGAAGAATGTTGATGTGGTTTATGTGAAACTTTTCTAATCTGAAAATATCTATATATGTATTCGTATATATATGTTAAACTTTTCTTTTAGCTAACTCCTAATTTAGAACCATGTGCAATGTGAGTTATCTGGCAATAGCTGCCTAAGGCTTCTATCTACAAGCTCAGAACAATTTGTCTTGCTTACTTTGACGACACTGAATTTGAGAAGATCACAAAATCTTAAAATGAGGAGGTGGCTTTTCAGAGCTGCAGCCATTAGGTCAGTTGTGACTGCTGTGGCTGTAACCCAAGAACCTGCTGGTGGCTGCTGCTGGAAGAAGCCATTAAGCAAAATAATGAAACGTTTTGTGTTTGATTTACTGAGGAGTGACAGGGTGACATTTTGACCTGATAAGGAGCACTTAACGAACACTCGGAGATCATCAGCGTCATTAGGATTTATTCTCTGGTTACCAAAGACATCTGAAATGAACTTCATGGCAGTATAATGTTTGCTTATATATTTTACTTTGACCTATGTTTGAGCTGAATCATAGCCACTGTGATCCTTTAAGTTAAATCTGAGAATGGCACAATGAATGCATTAATCAGAATCCGCTTTATTTGCCAAGTTTGTGCACACAAACAAATTAAAAGCAGCTTCAGTCATTAAGAGTATAAATAAATGCAGCTGCCCTTCCTGCAATTCAGTGTTTTCAGCAGTACTTCTAGTTGTTTTTTTACAGCAGGTACAGGCTACCTCTTTGTCCTCTGAAAGCTGTTTCTTATCCATCATGCAGCGATATCTCCTCTACTCCTGACCCACATACTGTATCAGCAGCCAGACACTGAATCACTTCCTGATGGGGGGTCTGTCTGCTTCTGGCAAAGCTGGCTATGAATTTTTCATCCTCATGCCCAGTAAATTCACCCCTTATTTTTCACTCCCTCTTCACAATGAATCGGCTTTATTTCATTATTTAGAGACAGGGAGACGATCCTCCACGGTTGGCTGGAGATAAAGCAGTTTTCAAGATTCCAGACAAAAACAGAGTCTGAGGTGTGTTTCTGTTTTGAGGTGTGTGTTCCTACTTGAGATATTCTGGATACATGAAGTTTAAAAGACATTTCCCAAAATGAAGAAAACAAAAAAAAAAAAAACACTATTTCGTGACATATACACACACACAAACACACACACACGTGTTGGGGGGCCTTGTAATGACTCCTTGTGGCCTTTAGCCTTTGACGTTTGGTTGCTGTGTGAGTGATGAGCATCTCCAGGGTTTGTTGACCTCTGACCTCCCTCTGTTTACCTCATGGATAAAGGAGAGGGATGATTGGAAAGACAGAAGAAGAAGGAGCAATGAATCAGTTATTGTCTTGCACCCTGAATAATAGATAAAATGAGAGTATTTGTCAATTGTGTTGGGGAAATTAAATTTTAATTTGGACCCACCCATGGATGTCTGTGCTTTGAAATGTTTTCATTTTTAATGGGGGAGATCCTTCAGGGTAGTGGGGGTTGGGGTTTGCCAAGTCTATTGTAAAGCATAACTTCAGAAAGAGTGTATATATAGTAAATAGTGTATATGTTGCTGAAAAAAATCTGAGAATGCACAGTAGTGTTGATACTTAATGTCATAACAATTGCCTAAAAATATTTTCCTGCTATCTGCATAGCATGTTTTTTATAACCCAATTTTAGGTATTCTTTTATTGATCTATATTGCCAAAAGTGTCAGGTCACAGCACCAAATCAATGAATTCTGGTGTTCCAATCACTTCCTTGGCTGCAGGTGTATAATGTTTGGTGTGGAAAAACTTGACTGCCCTGCAAAGAGTCCTGACCTCAACCTTCTTCATACCTTTGGGAGGATTAGGAGCAGAGGCTACAATTCTTGGTTTCTCATCTAACTATGAACACACTCCTTAACCTTATGAAAGATGAAAGTTGCTATTGCTGACAACGGTGGACCCATCAACTAACTGGACCTTATACATTAAGTATTGGATGTCATCAAAGTTCATGGACAAGTCAGAGTAGACAGAAAAAAATATTTTGGTAATATAGTGTATGTGGAAAATGGATCACAATACTTATATGTAGTATTTGATTTTATTCTCTCAGCGCAAATTTAGGTATCAGAGTGGCTATAGGCCTCTAACTGAGAACAAGAAAATGTTTTTTTTTTCTTATTGTGGATCGAATCATGGCATACTTTTCAAGATCCACAAAGCATAAAATTGCACCAGCCTTTTCTTTTACTTTGAACATGAATTTCTCCCTCATTTCGTCTCATTGTACTTTAAAATAACTGAAAAGGTATTTATAATAATCTGGGCGTATAAAACATAAATACAATCTGCAATGTAGTGGACTTTATCTAAAATAAAAATAGAAAATCAATTACAAAATATATTAAACATAATTAAACATAATAACTTTATATAAATTACTAAATATTTTAATTTACTTCCATTAAGGGATCACAGGATATGACACTAATACGGCAAAATATTCCTGGTCACAGTGAAGTGTGTCTCACCAAGTGCTACCTAGTTGCTATGTTGGCCTGACTTTGTCTGGTCAAATAATTTAAAATAAAAGTGTATTGCACACTTACAACAGTTGACCGAAGTCCCACACAAATTATAAAATAAGACGTATCTTAAACTGTAAACTACAAAAGAATAAATTATCAAATAAAGCCAACAAATTCTCTGCTTAGCAAAAATTAAAAGCCAATGAAAAAAGGTATGTTTTTAAACAGCTCTTATAGCATCAACAGTGTGTGCAGCTTTAATGTGCAATAGCAGATTGTTCATATCAATTTGGTGCCACCACCTCACTTTAAAGGAGTGTGTTAACAACAGCTGGAGAAGGGGATGATAGGGTATCCTCACTTTTTCTTGTTTTTTAATTCAATGATTAAAATGAAGTTACTTCTTGGTATATTATCTGTACAAAAAATGTTTAACTTATAATTAAATATACATTTCTTTCCAATGGGTAAATAAAAATAAGATTAAACATCAATGTTTGAACATTTCTTTTAAAGTACAAAAAAATGTTGTTAGGTTGTCGTATGCCTTCATGTGACTGTAAAATATAATACTTTGTAAAAGGGTTTAATCATAACATGTGGAAAATATCCACAGTATATCCATAAGGACCGAATAAATAAATAAATAAAATGTTAACATGTAGTTCAGCTGTCAGCCCTCCTGTTATGTCCTCCTGTTATGTTTTTGATCTCAAAAGTCCACTGCATCAGTGCCTCTCAGGAATGCTGATACGGTGTTCCAAAACACCAGAGGATAAAATGAAACATGGAACAGGATTAAATAACTTTATGCTCTCAGTTTGGTCCTCCAATCTGTTGGTATCCTGCTGTTTTTGTCTCTTCCAGGCTTTCTCCGTTTGTCTCAGTCGTCTCTTATGCACACAGTTGTGCTAAATAATAGATTACCTTCTACTTGTCATCCATCATTGGTTTTCCTTGACAAACCTGTTAACTTTGCCCTTGGCGTGCCACCAACTAGCTTTTGCCGTCAGTTGTGGTGGCACTGATTTCAGACCTGCTGACTTAAGCACTTGGAGCAAGATTGGTAATGGAAATCCTTAATATAGTAATCATTTTCTAAATGTTTTGTAGTGAATTGAATTTAGACTTTTTATTGGAAAACCTCTAAGCATATATCCTCAGATATGACATGATTAATAAAGACAAGAAAACAAACTGTTGGAGATTTTGTATTAGAGTTAAGTGGTCCTTAATTCAAAGTGGTTTAAAATTGAATTGGTGCATTGATATACTGAGCTTATGAGAGACTATTCAATACATTTCATTGGTATTATAAAAATTAGTGTTGTTGTGCCTCAAGAGCTTGTTGTATCTCTCCTTTTACTCTATTGATGATAGATCCTAAACTCTCAGATTATCCTAGAGAACAGTATTTAACATTTGAAATGATCATCTTTTTAGTAGGTTCTAAAATTATCAAATTTTAACCTCGTGTACAAAAACATGCCGCACAGATTCCGCACTGGTATGTATTGAACAAAATGAAGCCAAAACAGAAAGGTTGGTGACAAAGTACAACCCAAGAACCCACAAAATGTACATCAAATCCAAGAAGTGAATTTATTGAGAAGGGTACAGTTGCTTGAGATGCAGCAGATCAGTTTTGCAGCTCTGGTTAATAACTCTGGTTTTTGTGAAGCTTTGACCTGAGGATATGATTAAAGCCAAATCCAATTTCTGTTTACGAACTACAATAAACAGCATTAAAATAAAATTAGAAAAAGCAGAAAAATTTGAAAAACATGATTATGAAAATTTGAAAAACATGATTATGAAGTTCATATTTTAGACTGTGTCATATGAGCAATTTGCACGATTTCCACAGTTAACATTATTAACCATCAGGAAAAAGGATTAATCAGAGCAACTTTGCTGGAATACATTCAGTTTTCCTGCTGTCTGCTAAAGTCTTGCTGTGTAAGTTGCCTGAATAAATATCAGATATTTCTTGACATATAGAAAATACTGTTACTTCTGTGCTTCCTCTAACTTCATTTTTAAAACTTTCCTGCTACCAAAAGCAGCTAACCTGAAGTATTTCTCACTTGGTGGCGACTTCCACTCTGAAGAGGGTTGTTTTCAGCAACATCTAGTTTTAAATTTTCTTTCCGGTTGTCACTTTTCTGGCTTGGTCTCACTAACAATCGTGATTTTCTGGTCACAAAGCAAGTTGTTGACCATCTGTTGTTTTTGCTCAGAGATGACGTATTGCTTTTTATTTATTTATTTGGGGCTAGTGACACTAGTTTAAATAGCACTAAAGTCAAATCACCCTTATGTAAACTTTTTGTCAACAGCTCAAAAGAACAGCCTTGTTATCTCACCCTCACCGCTTTGCATGGCTGATATTTAGGTTCTGTTCAGAATGACCTTTTTCACAGTTTTTCCCCCCTCTTTTTAAAAATTTTATTCAGTCTTCCTGTACAGCATTTGTCAATAATTCTCGGTAATTGCTTTATGAACGAAAGTATTTTAAAGGTCAGTGACTTTGAAGGAAATCCAATTAGTCTTCTTTGTGAACACTTTGAGGTCAGCTACCATTGGAAGTCTTTTTTGATAGGCCCAAGCCACAATATAGTCTGTATGTGAGCGTTTGAGAACCTAAATGGCATCATTTGGAAACCTCTGTGGGTTTTTGGGGAGAAAATATATTTCCTCTTCAATGTCAGCAGAATTGTGTATCCATACTTTTTATTCTTTTAAAACAATTTCTTTCATTACCCTCATGCAGCTCCCAGAGAGTGTGAGGAGGATGAATTCCAGTGCCAAAATGGCTACTGCATCCGTAGCCTTTGGCACTGTGACGGCGACAATGACTGTGGTGACAATAGTGACGAGCAGTGTGGTAAGTACACAGTAGACATGTTGTAATACATGCAGAAATTAATTTGTGCAGGCCTCATTTGTAACACACATTCTTTTCCATGTCAGATATGCGTAAATGTTCAGACAAAGAGTTCCGGTGCACAGACGGAAGCTGCATTGCTGAGCACTGGTACTGTGACGGAGACACGGACTGTAAAGATGGATCAGATGAGGAAAATTGCCGTAAGTAAAAGAAAATAAAAAACAATAAACAACTGTATTTTGTAGATTTAACAATGAGAAACAAAATTTCATCTAGAGATCAACATGGCTGAACTCACATATGAATAGGGAAGTAGGAGTGGGATGCTGTCATATTCCGATGTTCGATGTTAGGTCCAATATTATTCTAGCTTTTCCTGGATAAAATCTTTGGTTTTGGATAACATCGTAACATTTTACATCAATATCCATTGCTACACTGAACCAGCTTAATTTATCCTTGAGACAATAAATCTCTGATCAGCTGTTTTGGGAACCTTTTTGGAGACATACAATCTTAGATGACGAGCAGTTTTTTACTTTTGAATTCTAACAAACTGGAGGGCCCTAAAAACCTCTATGATACTGTAAGTAACCAAATAATCCCTTTAAGCTGCCTTACCATAGAATTGCATGCCACTGTCATTGTGTCAGTTTTGACCAAGACCCTTTCTTTTAACTAGGGATGCACTGATGTGAAAATATAGGCCAGTATCGATATCTGATATTAATATTGCTGTTTTGGCCGATAACTAAGATTTAATTATATTATTTACATCATACATATTTTCCTACTCTTTCAACACAATGCAAAAATGGCCACACTGCCAACATTGCTTCTCTGCTTCAGTCAAACACCCCACAATAGTAGTCTATGGTACTAGTTCGTCTAAGGTCTTTCAGTCGATCCACAATGTTGCAGCAACGATGTCTCCTTTATTCACATCATTATACTTGATCCCTCTGAAATTCAGGATTCAATTTGAAATCTTTCCTGTGACATAAAAATAGGGGTGCAATTTTCACAGTTTGAACCATTCAATGGGATGAATGAAATTAATAGAATGTTTTGGGAATAAACTGCAAATTTTAGGAAGATACTCAAAGGACAAATTGCACTCTTAAAGCCTGGTACAGAGGCAACGTTAATCAATTCTGGACAGTGACAATGAAGAGGAGGAGTTAGATGTTGAGGAAGTGGATTTGCTGGATGCTGACGAGTCTCAGGTAGCGGACATTGTTTGAAAGGCTTGGCTAAAATCCAGCAGTTTGGCTTGAAGAGTTTGAGGAAAGATTATTTGTATGATTCATATGTTATTTAGGTGTGATCTTGAGAGTGATATTGTACTCAACAATCATGTTATTGTTGAATGAAAAAAAATATTGTAAAAGCATGTTGTTACTGTCAAATATTGCTTTGATAAAAGGATAAAAAGATGAATTGTGAATATTTAATTACAAAGCTTCTAATTAATCCAAAAAAGGGTTAATCGGATCCCAGCACTGGACAGTTCTTTTAAATTATGACAAATTTTCAGTTAATAATCCATAAAATCCCATAATTTGGTTGCAAAGTCTTTGGTTTGACTCCCCAGGGAAACTTGCTGGAAATTGCCCACCGCTTGCAACCCTAGAAAGTGTGATCGCACAGTAAAAACTTTAATGCCTTGCATATGAACAAGTTCAATAGCTCAGCAGAGATGTGTGATTCTCCTTCATTTCATCTTCAGTTTGACAGCACAAGCAGAGTGAAGTCAAAGAGTTGTCGACAGCAAACTGCTGCAGCTCCTTTTCCAGCATCTGTTTAATGTGCCGTTTTGTGCCTGTGCAGCCTCAGATGTGATGACGGCCACCTGCAGTGTGGAAGAGTTCCAGTGTGCATATGGCCGCTGTATCCTGGATATCTACCACTGTGACGGAGACGACGACTGTGGAGACTGGTCAGACGAGTCGGACTGCTGTGAGTTGTCACTCAGATTCCTAAACACTTAAATGGTTCAGTATTATATAGATGCACACTTTTAAAGAGAGATGTTTTACCCAGATGCATTTCATTCACTGTAGATTAATATGTCAGGTTAATTCTAGTTTTTCCTCTCAATCTTAACTTTGGTCAGAATTAACTAAACAGAGCATTTTTATGGTTCACATGTGTTTTGTGGACCTGGAGAAGGCATTCGACTGTGTCCCTCGTGATGCCTTGTGGGGGGTGCTCCAGGAGTATGGAATCGGGGGCCCTTTATTAGGGGCCATCCGGTCCCTGTACGAGCGAAGCAGGAGTTTGGTCCGCATTGCTGGCACTAAGTCGGACCTGTTCCCGGTGCATGTTGGACTCCGGCATGGCTGCCCTTTGTCACCGGTCCTGTTCATAACTTTTATGGACAGGATTTCTAGACGCAGCCAAGGGCCGGAGGGGGTCTGGTTTGGGGACCAGTGGATTTCGTCTCTTCTTTTTACAGATGACGTGGTCCTGCTGGCCCCCTCTAGCCAAGACCTACAACATGCGCTGGGGCGGTTCGTAGCCGAGTGTGAAGCGGTTGGGATGAAGATCAGCTCCTCCAAGTCAGAGGCCATGGTACTCAACCGGAAAAGGGTGGCTTGTCCTCTTCAGCTTGGAGGGGAGTTCCTGCCTCAAGTGGAGGAGTTCAAGTATCTAGGGGTCTTGTTCACGAGTGAGGGAAGAATGGAGCGGGAAATCGACAGACGGATCGGTGCGGCTGTAATGGGGGCGCTGTGCCGGTCCGTTGTGGTGAAGAGAGAGCTGAGCCAAAAAGCGAAGCTCTCGATTTACCGGTAGGTCTACGTTCCTACCCTCACCTATGGCCATTAACTTTGGGTCATGACCGAAATAATGAGATACAAGCGGCTGAAATGAGCTTCCTCCGTAGGGTGGCCGGGCACTCCCTTAGAGATGGGGTGAGGAGCTCGGCCATTTGGGAGGGGCTTGGAGTAGAGCCGCTGCTCCTCCACATCGAGAGGAGCCAGTTGAGGTGGCTCAGGCATCTATACCGGATGCGTCCTGGACGCCCTCCTCGGGAGGTGTTCCAGGCACGTCCCACCGGGAGGAGGCCCAGGGGACGGCCCAGGACACGCTGGAGGGACTATGTCTCTCGGCTGGCCTGGGAACGCCTTGGGCTCCCCCCGGAGGAGCTGGAGGAGGTGTCTGGGGAGGGGGACGTCTGGGTGTTTCTGCTGAGTCTGCTGCCCCCGCGACCCGGTCCCGGATAAAGCGGAAGAAGACAAGTACGAGTACTTTTACCATAATTGATCATTTCTCTACTTTCTCCAAGCCTGCCTGGTAGAAATCAAAACATGCAATTTGCAGTGATCAGTTACGCACGCACGCACACACGCACGCACGCACGCACGCACACACACATTATTAAACTGATTACAGTCCTTCTGGCTCTAACCCCTAATTCACATTTCATCTGTGCATTTTGCTCTCCGTCACAAGTAGAAACCATTCTAGTCAATGCAGTAGATCACACTGGTTCTGTGGCGCTGCGTCTTTACTTACAGCCTTCCTCCGTCGTCTGTCAGAGAAACGGATCCAGCCTATTTTTGACGGTAGATGGAGCACAGTCATACATTTCTAAAGACCAGATCAAGCCATCCAGGAAATCAGACACAGGAAAAGTAAAGAGCATAACAAGTCTAGTCGGGAAACCCAGACATCCCTCTTCCCAGCTGCATTCTCCAGCTCATTTTGGAGGATCTCAAGGCATTCCCAGGCCAGAAGGGATCTACAGTCTCTGGAGTGAGTTCTGGGTCTCCCCTGGGGTCTCCTCCCAGTGGAATATGCCTTGAAAACCCCCAGGATCAGGAGGTGCCCTGATAACAGAGCTCCTCACCCTATCTCTAGGGATGAGCCCAGCCACCCTTTGGAGGCTTTTTTCATCCACTTGTATCCGGGACCATGAAGAGTTCAGTAGCTGAAATAACTAAATGCAACATGTGTGGATCCCTACATGTGTGAATCCCTACAGTATCTGCACAAGGATTTACTGAAGTTGACTTAATGTGATTAAACAGCAACTTTAGTAGAGTTGTTGATGGTGTTGTTGACATCCCACTCAGGGGTGTGGCTCTGTAACTGTGGTCTGTACATTCAAGGTGAATTTTAATGCCAGCTGTGAATCTTTCAGTTTTAATCTGTGTAATTTAATCCAAATCAGCCAAGACACTTGTTAGCACCCGGTGTGAAGAGGGCTTTTGATTCCTTTAAAGAAAATAGAGACATGAGAGGTTTTCAGCTCGTTTGGATTGCTGCATATGCATTATTGTACCAAAGAGGGCGAACAAGTGGACTCAAGGGCCAGTAACGGCTATTGGGGCTTAATCAGGCCCTTCTGGGCCCGGGAGCCAGAGACCAGTTTGACAAACACTCTGGGTGGCTTTCTAAAAATATCAGGGCAAGATGACAGATCAACAGTGTGTGACCTGATGTGGTGTTTTCCCTAACCTGGCCCTTAAGGCACACCATTCTGCATGTGTTTGATGATTCTTTGCTCCAACACACACAATTTAAAGGAATAGAATGACCTCAACAGCTTCTTCTGTGGTTATGTAGAGCACTGTCAATTTCAAATCCACTGATATTAGATTTGTTACAATAAAAGTCTCATAATAAATAGGTATTAAGGCACCTAAATGTTAATCTTTATTTTTCTGGTCCGTACGTAGATATACCTTGTTTTTATAGTAAGACAGTCATGTGTGTACTTGCTTTAAGTTTCAGTTGTCTCCTGTATGTAGTTGGTCTGATGCAATTATTTCCTGCTGCAGTGCACCAGTTGCTCACGATCCTTTCTATTTAAAAACAGCTGCTACCCTAGGATGCTGTATCATTTGAATAAAGACAAATAATGCAACATTCCCTGTCATTTATTTATTTACTATTATTTTAATCAGTAGGAGGCCTGTTCCAAAAGCAGTGATGGGACAAGAACAAGTTTCAAGGGACTCTTTGAAACCCCAAACTAATAACATCCCAATGGCACACACAGGACCTTCTCAAGTGTTTTGGATAAAGTGGTTCACTGCTACTTATTAGGTTGCAATAATTATTAGCCTGCATTTGCACGAAAAGCCCACTCTTCAGGGACGGACTTGGAAGGTAGGGCTAGAGCTTAGCAGAAAGGGAGGGAAAGACTGCAAACTTCATTTGTTCAGAATTCAAATCGAACATTTGAGATTTCAAAGGTCTGAATTACAGCATCAGCCAACTGCGGCTGCTTTCTTTTTTTACATGTTGACACATTCTGAAGCATCCCATTTCTGTCACTTTAGGGTGGGAACAGATGTTTGAAAAAGCAGCTTGTCAGCAAGTGAAGCTTAAGAACAGCAGCTACTAAATTGTCAGGGTTATGATACACAGTGTTTTATTCTCCTTACCACAGAGACAAATCCTCCTACAAGAGTGTATTATGATCTCTGTTTTTGATCTTACATGTGTGATATTTTATGCTCCTGTTGTTCACCCAAGGTCGCATGCTGCTCCACCTTATCTAATACATACACATGCACCCTCCAACACAGGGGCTTCCAAGCCGATGATAATTTTATCAGCAGCGCGATAACCGCAGGTTCAAGGTTTTTTTTCTACCATTTGATCATGCAAAAGGACAGTCAAGCTGCTCTCAACATAACTAGAGACACACATCGATCAGCCAGAAATCCCTGGATCTGCTTTGACTGTAGATCAGCAGGTCAGTTAGAAGAACAAATTATTTTTCTTTAATATGTATGTTGTTGCATTTTTCTAATTATTTAAAAACATTATATAAAAAGAGATAGTTCCACCACAGAGTGTTTCACACACTATTTCCACTTTTTGTTACATTGCATATCTACTCTAAAATAGAAAAAAACACACACAAAATACTGCCTAGTGACAAAGTAAAAACATGTTTCCAGGTCATTTTTTTAATCAAAAATGTAAATATTAAAACATAAACGGTACATAAGTATTCAGCCCCTTTGCTATGACACTCAAAACTGAGATCAGGTTCTGACAGTTTCTGCTGATCATCCATGAGATGCTTCTCCAACTTGATTGGAGACCTCCTGTGGTTAATTCAGTGGGCTCAACATTATTTGTAATGGAGCATACTTGTCTATAGAAGGTCCAGTAGTTATTGTCCATCACAGCAGAAACCCAGCAATGGAGTCCTAGGTATTGTCTCTAATAAAGACAATAAAAACCTGATTGGTACACGTTTAAATATTGCCATTTGAAACTCAGCAAAGCACATACAAAAACTGTGTGGTTAGAATAACATTTCAGCGTCCTGGTCGCAGATTGTAGGTCTTGACAATTGCTCTGACCTCTCTCTGGTAATTTTCTGCTGTCCTTCACTCTCAGTATGCCCACTTTATTTTTGTTACATTTATTTCTGGCCCGCATTCATTTATAGGGAGGACTTCCAGTGAGTTCTGTTTCATATTTTGTGGACACACACCCCCCATTTCACACACTGACACCCTCAGAGGAGGCATTCCTCAGAGGCATAAGACAGCCCATCCTCAGACAGCATTCCTTGGCATCGAGAAGTGTCTCCAGACACATGAAGGGTGCTTTGTGTCAAGAGAACCCAACATCCTCCACCCCCTTTGGGTTATGTGAATCTTCACACACACACCAACATCGCTGTACTCAAAAATACTCCAGCTGCATCATTACCACATAGAGACAGCTTTTGGCTTCATCGCTGAGCACATGAACAAGAATTGTTTCTGTGTGTGCTTGTTGGTGAGAGATAAAGTTGCGGATGAATCATTTGGGCGTAAGAGTGGGCGTGCGTGTTTTTCCTCGGCATCCCACACTGCTTCACTCACTTTTCCATCTCCGTCTCTGTCTGCTGGTTTCTCTGCAGGGAAAACCACCTGCTGTTTTGATCATCCTTCTCTTCTCCTGCCCAGCTGATAGCCATGCACATGCAAGCTTAAAGCTCAACATCAATTTTTTTTCCCTCTACATATCCTTGCTTGTCATTTCGTTCCTCTTCCATCCCGCTCCCGCTGACGCTTCAGTGGGAGCTCACTCCCGCTGTCAGGAGGAAACATGTCAAAGGCGCACGCACACACACAAGCTCACACACGCTGACGATGTGAGATGCTTATGTTTGATTCAGCTTTAATCTTTTCATCCACCTACATCCTTTTTTGCTGCCATTTTAGGCTTCACTTTGATCTGATCACACGTAATGAGATGGTGTGAGATTTAAAGTTTAAACAACTAGTAACTGCTTTAAGATATTCATGCAAAAAGCTAGATTAAACAGGAATAATTAATGCTGATGAAAAGGAAGTATTGCTGGTTTTAGAAACTACTCTTAAACTATAAAATCTAAGGATAGCGTTTAGAGGCAGCTGAGCCTAAAGCTTTGCAAAGGAAGACATCTCTCCAACCTCATGGGAAACTTTTCTAAATCACATGTACATAAAATACTTTTAAATATATTAATTTGCCTTTAGTTTTCAAATTGATCAAGTTGATCAATTACTGATGGGACACAAACATTGTGTGGACATTTTGCCTGGTCCACACAAGGGGAAATGGATTATGTGGGTTAATGGTTAGCTTTAGTACTATGGTATGAATTGAATTTAGGTTAGGTTTAGAGAAAGGTTTTTAATGGTAGGGGTTAGGTTTAGAGAAAGGTTTTTAATGGTAGGGGTTAGGTTTAGGGTAAGGGTTAGGGTTAGGCTATAGCAATGAATGGAAGTCAATGGAAGGTCCCTATGAGAATATGAAAACACTACGTGTGTGGGTGGGTGGCTGGTTGAGCATAAGTGTAGAGATACGTGTATTGTTGTTAAGGTTTGTTTCTTATTGGAAATGAGACAGGCAGCTTTGAATATATAATATATAAATCTCTGATCATAATAAAAACGTTTTAATTTTGAAAAAAAAATTACTTTTTAGTTGCATCTTATTAAAATTCAGCATTTAAAATTAGTTTTTATTTTTTTCAATAATTATTGGAAAACTACTTAGATTACAATATTCTAGCCCTATTAGTAATTGCTGACATTGCATTTGTCTAAAATATGTAAATCACCAGATGACAGCCTCTGTTCTGATTCCACAAGATTCACAGTCATGTTGCACCTGACTTACCTATGTCCATCTTACATTGTCCATTATACAAATAAGAAGAAAAAAAAGGGGGCGAAAAAATAAATTGATGTACACCGTTTAAATTAGTCTAGTCTTGAAACTTGCCTCATGCTTCGTTCTTAAAGTCCTTGTTGGCCCCTTACTCTTTACACAACCTCCTCTTAGCAGTACTACAGTGCTTTATCTTTAACTTTTTGGTTGGAACACATGTAAGTGGGATGTTTGGCCATTCCTCAGTGCACAGTCTCTCCAGATCCTCAAGAATCCCTGGTCCCTTTTTCCTCTCTTCTCTTCAGCTCACTTAACAGTTGTTATGTTTGGGGACTGAAATGGTAATTAAATAAGATTGAAGTGTTTATTTGGTCTTTTATTTTGAACCATTATCCTGCAGACAGAGCAGATGAGGTTTTCTGTCAGAGGCCGCCCGATACGTATGGAGGAGGCTGAAACTGGCAATATGTTTTATATAATATCAAGTTTAACTTGTTTTACTGATTATCTTTAAATTGGTAGATGTTGCTGAATTATTAAACAAGTTTTCTACTAAGTTGCTGTTTCTGTTTTCTCTCTGGTTTATTTCATAGTAAATGTCGGGTACAAATGATTTTGAAGACGTTTCTGGCTGTGTCCATGACAAAGCAGCTGTTAAAGTTGCAGTTGTTTTGAATTTGTGTAGTACTGAAGTGTTTTAATAGACGACTGGAACTAACTCCTTCAGTTATATAAACAATGAGACAGTTGAATAAACACAAATAACGATGCAATGAAAAGCTTCCAAATATGGAACATTTAGCATTTTTAAAATCTCGGGGAATAATAATAGTCTGAAGGAAAACTATATAATTTTCATCCTTAACCAATGAAATCTTAAATATGTAACCTGAATAGTATTCCTTCTGGCAAAGACCTGACCCTTAGAGCTAAAACTTAACAAACTCTGTGTATATGTGCAGCTTCCCATCAGCCCTGCAGATCAGTCGAATTTATGTGCAGTAGCGGGATGTGCATCAACGCTGGCTGGAGGTGTGACGGTGAATACGACTGTGACGACCAGTCAGATGAAAAGAACTGCAGTGAGTGTCTGTTAGTCCAAACTTTCCTAAATAAGTCCTGTTAGAAATACCCTAAAAATGTGTTGTTTTTCCTGTAGCTTCGTCAATGTGCACAGCTGACCAGTTCCGGTGTGGAACTGGACGTTGTGTGCGGTTGTCATGGAGATGTGACGGTGAGGACGACTGCTCGGATCGGAGTGATGAAGAGGGGTGTGAGAAAACTGGTAAGACTTGTAGTTGTTGTGTTTTTAGAGGCTAAATATAACATGCGCTTTAAAATGTAGTCATGACAACGGCTCTGAAGAGCCATTCTGTGCTGAGAAAATCTTTGTTGTTTTTCTTTTGGGTGAGAAATTCAGTTGTTTTTAGGAAACATACTTATTGTTTTCACTTCATGTTGATGTGAAATGAACACTGTGCTCCTTGAGATACAATTTGAACAATTTACAAGTATTGTTAAAATACACAGAAAATACTCTTTCTCAATCTCAGAAACTGTTTTTAATTTAGAGGTGCCCTCCTCCAGTCCTGGAGAGCTATTATGATGCAGCTTTTGGATGCATCTCTTTTACAGCACACCTCAATCAAATGAAATGCTTGTTACCAGGCCTCTGCAGAGCTGAGTGCCTGAATGCTGAGGAGGAAATGCTGTGTTGGAGCAGAGACACATCTGAAAGTTGCAATATAGTAGCTCTTGCAGACTGAAGTTGGGTACCTCTGTGTAAACATTTGAACTGAATATAAACAAAGATATGGAGTTTTCTCTTATGGCCTGTATTGTCACATCCCCGCTCAGACAGTCCTCCATGTGCCCCTGATCAGTTCAAGTGTGGGAATGGCCGTTGTATAGGACAGAGAAAAGTGTGTAACGAGGTTAACGACTGCGGTGATGGAACAGATGAGCACCCACACCATGACTGCAGTAAGTGTTTCAAGAAACTAAATCAGCATCTTTACTGCAATTAGGCAAGTTTTCACCACATTCAGTATATTGTTTAGTCTGCAGTTCCTCAGTCACTTCAGTGTACATAACAGATGTTTTCAGATGTGTGCAGAGTTGCCTATAAAATATTTTCCTTTCAACGGGAAAGTTTTGACTTTGCCTTGTCTTTTAGTCTGTATTGAAGACTTCTTCGAAAAGAAACTCTTTAAGGCCCTGTTCACACCAGATTAAGACCATTCTATGCTCTCCAGGACCTCTAACACCATTCCAACGTTACAACGGTCCTCAACACATTGGTTTTTTTCCTGCCTTTTTTTTTATCACAAAAAAACACCAGAAGTATTCCATCTGCTCTAGGTAGTTTGCTCCCATTAGAATTCATAAAAAAATACTGTAGACAAGCAAGACCGCTCATCCCTCAAATTCACTGATTACAAAGCGATGTCAGTACACTTGTTTAACTGATATATGGATAAGTTACCATTGTTGCTACCAGGTTTCTCCACACTGTATACAGAACCCAGATTAGCTGCCACCATGAAGATGAATCCATCATGATCTCATCACAATTTTTTGCAAGCTCACAAAGAGCAGGGAACTTGATGGACCCCAGAGGACTTCTCCAAGACCCCACTTCAACCATAGATGTTCTGCCTGAATTTGTAGGGATATGATCTATTCTTCACCTGTTTTAGTTCCAGTTTTTCACCACTGAAAAAACTCAGATCTTGAAAGTGATTCCAAAAAATTCTGTAATTTGCTTTGAAAGCCCAAAAAAGTCCAGCGAAGGTGAGATTCAGACTTTCTCATAACAAAAGAAAGGTCATAGTGTCAGCAGATTTTTTGAAGGAGCATGTTCTGTTTTTGTTGAGAGACTTCAGTATCCTCAGGTTTCACTACGGAAGTTTTTCCAGACTCTTAAACAAATGTGCCAGATGTTTTTTACCCTGACTGCGTTCATATTTATACTGAATCAGCAAGCTGTGTTTATGTACCTGTAATCTTAACGCATCACCTGTAGGACCACGCTCCAGTGAGGGCAACTGTAACCAGAATAATGGAGGCTGCTCACAGAAGTGTCAGATGGTCAGAGGACTGGTCCAGTGCACCTGTCACACCGGATACCGACTGACTGACGACAGCAAAACATGCCAGGGTAATACTGTCTTTGTGTGTGTTTGGATGTGGGCACATAGATTACAATATGACAGAGTTTACTGGTAAAAGTGTGTGAGCAAGGGTATTCATATTTATGACATCTGCAGAGGCTGACAACTTGCCAAGTGCTGTATGTTGTCTTGACTGACTTCCTCAGTGTCAGATTAATCCAAGATTATTCTGAATGAGGTATGATGCCACTCTTATCTGGATCTTATAAAATCTTCTTTTATATCCTCAAGAGGGTCTTAACGAAGTTTAAGAGCATTAATAAGTAACAGTTAAAACAGTCAATGTTTTTTACCAAAAAGCAAAATGTTATTATAATGATGTGATCCTTAAACTGAAGACAGTGGCTGTCCAATGCTAAATATACATTCCAAATAAAACACAAACACCAAACAAAACCAAAAATAGAATGAATAAATTCAAAATGTTTTAAACCATGGTGGCTTTGGAGATCATGGGATCAAACTATGCTAAGGGCAACCATCAGTGAGGTGGGTGGGTGATAGGGTGGAAACTATTCTTGAAGAGAAAAACATTAAATGGATATACAGAGTCAAATGGCATACCTGAGCGATAGCCTTGTGACGGAGCTTGAAGCCCTAGACCAGTGTTGTCCAAAGCCAGTGTCAAAGATGTTTTAGATGTTTCACAGGTTCAACAGAATCAAATAATTGGTCATTAGTAGGCCCCTGCACAATGGAGCACCTTTGGGATGTTGTCAAATGGAGGATTCGCATCATGGTTGTGCAGCCAAGAAACCTTTTGCAACAGTGTGATGGTATCATGTCAATTTGCTATTTTACTATCATGCCGTTTCCCAAAAGTAGGACATTCTCCCTTAAGTCAAATGTTTGCATACGTAAAATAAATTAATTCAACAATTAACTTGAGAGACTATTTGTCCTAAAACTGTTACGTTTTCCTTTTTCCTTTAACTACTTTTAGGCAACTTGTGTCTTCCATTTATTTTCAACCCTGAGGGAAATTATTTCTCAAGATGATTTTGGTTTCCTTCTCCCAAACTTTTTCTCCTTCTGTGGTCTTTCCAGACGTGGATGAGTGTGCTGAAGAGGGTTACTGTAGCCAGGGCTGTACCAACACAGAGGGGAGTTTCCTGTGCCGCTGTGTTCACGGCTACGAGCTTCGGCCTGACAAGCGCAGCTGCAAAGCTCTGGGTAAAGCTCATCATTCTACTTTTCTTCCCTGACATGCCACCACTGAGACTCAGCAAGGTTTGATCTCCAATAAAGGTTTGGTTGCACAGTGTTTATACATCTTTTAAGTTATAACTTTATCCACTCAGCTTCTCTGGGGTCTCGGGCTCATTCTGAGGCTTCTGAGGTAGATTTAGATGTGCTCCAGAGGTAGAGTGCAGGTCTAGTGCAGCAGCCCATCAATCTGCTGCAGATCAGAGTTAAACCCAGGTCAGCATTGTCTGCCAGGCAGCTGCCACAACTCATGCCCTCAGCTCAGCTCAAATTATTGCCTGCTGTTAAGTGTCTTTTGGTCTTACCTCAGTGTTTTTTTCTTTTAGATACTAATTACCAAACCTTCCTTTAGGTCCAGAGCCAGTGCTGTTGTTCGCAAACCGCATCGACATCCGTCAAGTTTTGCCACACCGCTCAGAATACACCCTCCTGCTCAACAACTTGGAAAACGCCATCGCACTGGACTTCCATCACAGCCGAGAGCTTGTCTTCTGGTCGGATGTGACGCTAGACCGCATCATGAAGGCCAACCTCAATGGCTCAAACGTGGAGGAGGTCATCTCCACTGGTCTGGAGAGCCCAGGTGGGTGCGGCAGCTAATGGGACGTGGGTTCAGCTGAGGGACAAAAGGATCATTCGTCATTTACCCAATTTATTCAAGTCTGCTTTCCTTCGTCTGACTACACTCTGCACTGCATCATTCTATGCATCTATCAATCACCTCATTCATTTAGGAGCTGTGCCATTTATACTAACATGCCAGAATTAAGATTTTTCTTTTACTCATTTTTTTTTGTCAGGCCTCTTTATTCTTCTTTAATGCAGTCCATTTTTTTTCTGTTCACTACTCTTATACTGACTAGTATTTTACTCTAGGGAAGCCAGTGATTATTTTTTTTCATATAGCAATGTGAGTTCATGTTAGAAAATCTCTTTGGGAGAGATGAGAACTGATAGGATCAGAAATGAGTACATCAGAGGGACAGCTCATGTTGGATGTGTTGGAGATAAAGCCAGAGAGGCCAGACTGAGAGGGTTTGGACATGTAAAAAGGATGGGTAGTGATGCTGAGGCTGGAACTGCCAGGCTGGAAGCCTAGGGGAAGACCAAAGAGATTTATGGATGGAGTGAAAGAGGACATAAACTTAGTAAGTGTGAAAGAAGAAGATGCAGAAGGTAGAGTTAGATGGAGACCGATACCTCCCTGTGACGACGCCTGAAAGGGAGAAGCTGAAAGAAAAAGAAGATTGTGATTTCATGTTAAGATCCATTTACATCAACTGCCTGTAGAATGAGACGATCTGTTGATTCTTATGGTCATAATGATGAACACTGATTCCAGCAGGTTAAAAGAAAAATATGTCTATTTGTGCAGCTAATAATATAGGATGTGAGCTCCACACCTAATTATAAAAAGAGGCCTATAATTAGATTTTCTTCTACTTTTAACATTTTTTAATTCTCAGAATATGTGGTTGGCAGTACATTTCCCCAAAATCCCACACAGTAATTTTAATTAAGAGAAACTATTTGTTTTTCTCTCCTTTAGGGGGACTGGCTATAGACTGGATCCATGATAAGCTTTACTGGACGGACTCTGGGACATCCCGTATTGAAGTAGCCAATCTGGATGGGACACACCGAAAGGTGTTGCTGTGGCAGAACATGGAGAAGCCCAGAGCCATTGCATTGCACCCTATCGAGGGGTACGAGTCAACATACACACATGCACACACTCCATAATTCACCCCAGATGCTTTCAAATCCACACACATTCATATATGCATATCCCCTCTGGATGTGTCCCAGTTGGAGTGCAGCAGCAGAGCAGCGATTAAAGTTTGGCAGCACAGCATTACCCACAGGCAAGCATCTGTGTGGAACAAGAATTTCACAAAAGAAGCAGCAGCTAACTGTTCTCCTGCAGCTTATTAGAGAGCTCATTAGCACGGGATAATTATAAAATGAAGGGAAAAAAGTCTCTTAGGTTGCACATAACAGATGAGTGATGAGGAGGAGGACATGAATGTTGAAGGCAAAGAAAACTTGTTTGGTAAATCAGACATCTGCTGTGTCTGAAATCCTGACAACAATCTGTTGTATGCCAGCTTCAGCTGTAACACCTTAAACTCACCACGAGCGTCCAATTTTCTTCTTCAGTAAGATTTACTGGACAGACTGGGGGAACACGCCACGCATCGAATACGCCAACATGGACGGCTCAAACCGACGGGTCATTGCAGACACACACCTGTTCTGGCCCAACGGCCTCACCATCGATTACGCCAGCCGCCGCATATACTGGGTGGATGCCAAGCATCACGTCATTGAGAGAGCTGACCTGGATGGACGCAACCGCAAGGCTGTCATCAGCCAAGGTAAGCTGAGCTGAGCTGAGCTGCTATTTGTTTTTTCAGGCTTATGGATGATGTTAGACAGAGTTCTGACCCAGAGTGAAAGGTAGAATACTGACATTTATTTTTAAGACTGAAATAGAGATTGAATACCTTTCGTTTCACCTTGCTTGATGACTATATGTTTTTATGTGTGACTAGACCTGATTCATAAAACTCACAGAAATATTACACGGATGTGTACAGTGTCTTTGATATACAGATGCAGACACATCTGTTGGCACCACTGGTAAAGATGTATACAAAGTCCTAAAATAAATCCATCTTTTATTGTAGTGGAAGAAGTCACAGTAATGAAGAAATTTGAAAAATCCAACCTAGTTTTTGTAAATTTATTCAATGGGGCGAAAATCTGTTGTTAAGAAATGCTATTTTGCTTCTTACAAAATCACCAGTGCCACAATTATTGGCAAACAAGTTAATCAAAGTTTCTAGAGCCTTCAAAGTAGCAATTTGTGACTTTCTCTTTCCTTGAGATAGAAGTATGATGCAACACAGGAACCTGTTATTCCTAGCCATGCTGCCTCACTGGAAAAAACACCATTTTATATAGTTTTGGCAGCAGAGGTGCCAGTAATTATAAGACCAATAATTTTGGGGAAAAAATGTGATTTTTTGTCAACGTCTTTATATGGAAAACATTTGTCCCTCTCTGCTGTGCTTGAGCAGAAAGCCTGTTATATATGGAGAGGCTATTACTCAAGGATTTCTGTAATTCCTGTCTTCCTTTGGACATAAAGGTTTTTTAACTGCAAAAGCTAAATGAATGCTCAGTAGAAAAGTGCAGCTGTAAACACTTTACACAACCTGAGCTGAAGGTGTGATAATAGAAACTAATACTAGGGGTGTGAGAGTAAGCGCAAGCCATGTTTCAGTACATACCTCAATTCTGGGGTTATGGCTCACCACAGCAGCAAATAAAAACAAACGGCAAAAGAAACCTTGTATCTTTTCAATTTTAAACTGAATTAGATAGCAAGTTAATTCACAGCAAGGCAGAATATCTGCGCTGATAAATTCACTTTACAATAAATTAATAGAAAAATACATCATGTGTCTGTTTCAGTCAATTTGTGCTTAAATTCATGCAAAATTAAAAGAAATGCAGGACTAAACCCTCAACAACAGAGATAATTTCCCTGTCATATGTAGGAATTGTTTCTTCACTTATTTTTTAAAGGTTTGTCGCAGCATACACCACATTCTTTCAGTCCTTTGTCAAAGAACCTAAAACAGATGAAGTTATTTAATTTCAATCTGATTACAAGGTAGAAAAGAGGTCAGACTAGAGTTCAGTTTCTCCCTCAATTATCACAAATGATCCCACTCAGATGCAAAGAAGCGCACATACACATGGATTTCATTAGGGCCGTATTTCTGTTAGGGAGCATGCATGTGTCTACCAGGGAAATGTACAGGCACAAAAACCATAAATAAGAACAAAGAGCAAAGTGTATGCCTCTGTTTATGTTGCTTCATCCTACAGAGAAATGTGTTGGTCTACATCAAAGTACTGATTGTTTTTTTCAGAAAGCAGGGCACTGATGTGACACTCACTCACTCAAAGAATTGAAGAAAACAGATGTTTGTTTCTTGGGTTTTGGTAATTGTTTTTCCCTGGTATGTTTGTGTTTATGTTTCTCAGTCAGCAAACTTGCTGCCAAGCAGAACACCCAGATCACAGTGGGTTGATAGTGAGACCGAATTCAACAGTGATACTGGACCTGAGCGTATAACTATAGCGTATAACTATATAGCTAAACTCCTTTTTTACAAGAGAAGCAGATGTGAGGTTTAAGTAGAGATCACGATTTTCAATTCAATTCAGTTTTATTTATATAGCACTAATTCACAACACATGTTGTCTCAAGGCACTTCACAAAAGTCAGGTACATACATTCCAGGTTCATATATTTTGTTGTCACTTACTGGTCTCCGTTGTTTTAAAGCTTTGACCTGCTGAATCAGATTTTGGATGATTCATATTTCTCTTTAAGAACTCCATTTTAATGTATGGGAGCATCATTAAAAATGTTGTTAAAACCTTGTTGAATATTTGTGAGCAGTAGCTGTATAACAGTACTGTAATATTTAAAATATCAACAAAATGATAAGAGTTGACATAAAACTGCTGTAACTGGTTGTAATCCTGATCGGAGCTTTTCTTTTTCCTTTTTAGTCAGGACTCAGGATCAGGGCTGTTCATTTAAAATCCATTCTACCTATGCATTGCCACAGTTTGGAGTAGCTGTCCATAGTTTTTTTTTTTTTTAACCATTAATATTTTAAAACAATCAGAGATTAATCCTGTTTTGGTTTGTTTAAAATCACATTCTGAACTCTGCTGTTGTAGTGGGTGGAGATCTGTGTCCCCAAATCACAGCAGCACTCCTGCAGGAGAAGAACTGCACAGATTTACGTAAACGGCTCAATTTTCGGACCCCACGATGGAAACGCACAAAAAACTAGCCTATGTAGACAAAAAGGTTCCAGGAAATTAGATTCCAAAGAAAAAATTATTAGAAACCCATAGATGACACAAACCTTTCATAGCACTTCATCAGTGAGCTTAAACATCTCATTATTGCTGAAAAAGGGCCAATCAACTAGTCAACAGCCAATTTGTTGGTGCATCTCTAAGACTGTAACTGGAGAAATTTCAGAGTTCTGTTTCCAATTTCATTTTAGTAAATATTCCTGCCAAAATATGATTAATTTAAAGTCCAGTTTGCATCAGTAAAAGTTTATTCTTTCTGTGTGTATGTCAAAAAGTTAATTGGTCAAGCTCAGATAATCAGACCCATGCTTTATCTTGGGTCTGATCTGGAGGTATTCATCCGACAGACAAATTTGCTTTTAACTGTGATAATGCCCTGTGTAGTCAAATTTGTTCTTTTAGGTCATAAAATCCATCCATGCATCATGTGAAATATTAAATTTGTGAGTTAAACTCTATCAAGAAATGTGAAGTGAACTGTTACTTTCTATCTGCCAGAATGGCCTCCAGCTTTGGAGTGTTTTTCTGATGAAGTGAAAAGACAGCAGAAGCCTATCAGTGATGATCAGGAGGGTTAAATAGTGGAAAGAAAGAGAAGGACAGGGGAAATGTTTGATGTGAGTGTGTTTGCAGGGCATAATTCCTGTGAGCTCTCCTTAATGATGTGTGCTCTGAGGATAAAAGGCTGTAGTTGGCCCTGTCCTTCCTCCACAGCTTGTGTTTGCTCAGACAACACACAGGACAAATGGGACGTTTTCCTTTTTGTGGGTCTGTGTGCAGGAGGGTGTGTGCATGGTTATATTTTGAGCTGCTGTGCCCAGGAATGTTAACGAGCACTCATCCCCCAGCACCTATAGATCTGCATGTGGGTTTGGATGTGTGTGTGCATGAGAGTTGGCTGGATGAGGGCCCAGCCACCCGTGGTGGATGTCACGGTTGGTGGTGCTATCCAGCCTGCACACCTGTTCAGCTAGATGTGGTAGGACAGGACGGGAAAGGACAGCCTGGTTGTCTCTGTTAGTTTTTCGGAGTGATTTATTAATTCATTTAGTTATTTTGTGCACAGTCATGATGAAACAGTAAATCTGCCAGAGAGCAAATGTTTGTCTCTCAAATTTATCTTTTTGGGTCATTCACTTTTGCTCTTTTATGAATTTATCCTTATTTTATGTATTTCATTTTTGATATTTAAGGAAATTCAATATTCTTGTTAGACTCCTGTTGTTTTGTGTTATTGTAAGTGTGTTATGATGCAGTTAAGAAGTGGTTCTCTGCTAAGGCCTGGTTCACATGATAGGATTTTTATGCTGGTTTTTGCCCCGATCGTCCCCTTCCGACATGCCCCGATCATTGGGATGGCTCTTAAGATAATCTTATGAGATAATCCTGCCATGTGTGCTGTGTTAAGAGTGATCTAGTCTGCTCGGAAGGACATCGGGACCGCTCCGACCTTAAATCGGGGATATTCAACATGTTGGAATGACTTGGCCCGGTATCCTACCATGTAGAGTGTTCCTTGAGGACAAACGAGCTTGCAGCCTGTTGAATGTGACGTGTAGCTAATCAGAAAGCAAGGTGACAGAAACACAGAGGGGAACCAGGCAGAAGTTGTTTGTTTTGTGTACCCACAAAAGTAGTTAAGCTGAAGACTTTTTAATGTTTTTTTTTTTAATTCGTAGAAGAGTAACAAATGCCATTAGAAACAAAATATTCCTCTGAACATGTAACCTCAAACTAAAAAATAAAACTGAACTAAACTTAAAAAATAGAAAAACCTAAAGGATCTATGGCAAAACTCAGATAAATAACTGGACATAACTAACTAATTTGAAGAAATTTATGAATAACTTTGATTTATTTCATAAATAAAATTCCTGTTCATTTTTTGTAACTTTATTTTTTATTGACCTTTTCTGCTTTACAGTAAGGATAATACAGACTATAGCAGTTAAGTACAAACATAAACATAAAAAACAAAGGTCGCCACGTGGAAGCTACAAAGAAGTCTTTGTTCCTGTGTTCTTTAACTCACTCAAGTTTGTATTGAGTTCTTTGTCACTGTTCTGTTCTGTATATTGTCTAATTTGTCCATTTGCCTGTGTATTATTTTTAATAATGTGGATTTTGGATTTTTTTTGTTTTTACAACTAAACTGTAATTTATGGCACAGTACCACTCAGCATCGCCAACACTTTTGGTATCCATGGTAAAAAAAAATGTGTGAGAAACCCTAAAAGACAAGTTAATCTTTTACTGAAGTAGCATAGTCTCTCACTGAAATATTTAGAAACATCTATCCTTCAAGTTCATTTATTCCATGGGGGAATAAATGGATTAAAAATATAATTTTTTACCATAGTTCTGCCACTATTTTGTGCTTTAGTGCTGTTAATAATTTGCACAACCCTGTTTGCCAATAGGACACTGTTTTTTCCCATAACATTTCAGTATAAGCATGAGTGGGATCTTTGACCATTGCTTATTGCAGAATGCCTGTATTTAGTCCTAGGTCCTCTATAACGCTCTTCTCTTCAGCTCATCTCATGTTTTTCTATAAGATTCATACATAGGGACTAGGATGGCTGAGGAAGAAAGTTAATTCTGTTGTTAAACAGAATCAATATCCTGAAACTGGTCTTTGTGTTATGTCATATTTATGTCAAATGTCATGGATTACTTATTAAAAGTCTTGCAACACTTACATCAATTTCAAAAAAGTATGCAATAAAAAATGGTTTAGAGATGCCAATAAATGGTAGAAAAAATGCATAAGAACATGTTGCAGGCTTCATTACTCTGATTTTGTTACATTTTCGGTGCCATTTTTTATCTTTAAAAGAAGGCTAAAATCAAGCCTAATTTATTGTAATACACAGGGGTACATGGGCAGAACGGTTGGCTGTGGATGTTTCTCTTACAAAAATTCCTTTTGATTAAGCCACCTCACATCAGAGGAAATTCATCTCAAAGAGAAAAGAAATTCACAAATAAAAAATTCAACAAAGATGACTCCAGCCTTTCTATCCAAGCCGTCTTCAGTCCAGCTGGAGGCGATGCTGTGTTGCTGATCAGCTCCTAAACCATAGTGCAACAGATTTTGTTGAGGCGTTGGAGGACCGCGATGTGGCACATGTAGGTTAAAGGGGACATATCTGTGAAGGCTTGGTCGAACATTTGATGCCCCTGTCCACCTGCAGCTGCTCCTCCAGCTGTCCTGGAAAAGCAGCGGGTTGAGAGGATAAGAAACAAGGTGACCGTGTCGAAACCAGGCGCTTTCATAGATGCTGATGACTTAGCAGGAGGAATGAGGATGCGCTGCTCTCTGCTTTATGCTGCGATAAGATCAGAAAATAAACACTTTGCTCATGCACCTGGACCTGTTTGAGGAGGTTAGGGGAACAAAATATATTGATGCGCTTTTGTTACCTTTGCTCACTTGACTCATTGATTAAAAATAACTTTTTTTTATTTAAACCTGCTTACAAAGACTTTTGAAACAAAGGTATTTTGTTGTAATCTGTAAGTTAATTAGGTACATGCATGTGTATTGTTGGTGGATAAATTAGAGTTTGTACTTCGAAAACATGCCAAGTGAAACAATGAAACTGTTGTCTTGCTAAGCTTACACTCGAGTACACACAGTAATTCTGTTACTTGTAGCTCATTATCATTCCAGTCTTCCTCTCGTTTAGCCATTTACCAATTGACATTTATGTTGTGTCGTAAAACACTGTAATTAAACGAGCAGTGTTGTTTTGAAAAGTCAAGCACCAGCCCACCTCAATCACCGCAGCAGCTCTACGAAGCAGAAATCACTCTTTCACTCCATCTAGCAATCCCAACCAACTCCTTCTTCAGCTGCAGTTCTGGAGGAGAATTAGGATGGAGAAGAAAAACATTGTTTCACTATGGAATTGGTGTTTTGAGGATGAGATGGGGTGTTAGTATTCCTCCCCACATACTGTTTTGTGTGTTTACCAAAAAGTTAAATTTTGCTCTCATCTGGCCAGAGTACCTTTTTTGACATGTTTGCTGTCCCTCCCTATATAGCTTTAGGTAAACTGCAAAGAGGATTTCTTTTTAGCAATAACTTTGGTAAAAGTTTAAACGGGCACACGTGCTTTTGAAAGCCACTGTATGTGTAAACAATAATGGACTGAAAATACTGATGGTTTACATCCCTTAACTAGCACCTAGACCAGGGGTCCCCAACTAAAATAGTAGGAGGTCAACTACCTCCATCATCCAAACACTTTGGGGTCTGAAGATTTCAAATCAACTGACAAAAATATTTTCTTTCATTTTTATTTAACATTTAATTAACACTAGAGTTTTTGTTTTTTAACTACTGATCAATTATTCATATGCCCATGAAATCATCTGCTGAACAGAAAATGCAATCCAATTAAAATACCAATTTCAAACGCCCTTTGAATGGCACAATCGAACTGGATCTGTACATCTTGGTAGAAGAATTCTGCTTTTCTTGTGCTTGTGGCAGGCATAGCAAGTTGCTTAATCTTTTCCTTAAGTTGTTGTCCTTCTTTTCTGTCTAAGTGTTTCTGCCACAGCTTCCAAGCACGCATTGATCATTTCCCAGTCAGTGAGAGGCTTTTTGTGTTTTCCTAAAATCCACTGAACTCGCAGCGAACTCTCGTATGCTTGCTGTTGTGCGGTAGGAGACTGTTATCAGCCGTGTAGCTTGCTCATGCTGTCCACTCAGTTCATTTACACTCCTTGTCCTACCGTCAGACCCAGGCGGATAGCTTTGGTTGAAGTTCTTATGTTCGGTTTCATAATGTCTCTTTAGATTTCCACTATTTATAAGTCCAACTGATTCAGAACATATAACACAGACTGGCCTTACACCCCACCCAATAATGTCTATATCTACATAGTAATGAACAGCCCATAGTAGGACAGAGAAGTCAGATTATGCATGGAAAATGATATGAGTGCCCTTTGTTTTTGGATCCATTGGCCACAACGAAACCAGCTATTGGCCAGATGAGAGGAGTATATTGGCCAGATGAGTAATTGAAAGCAGTTCTATGAACAGCATCACTTCAGTGAAGACAGCAGCACTTATTAGTGGAATATTTAGTGTTTAAATGGAAACAGCCAAATGTAGCATTATTCTGTTTTATGCTAAGCCAACCCAAATAATTATTTTTACCCCTTAAGATGGTGTCATTCTTAATGTTTGCGTTTGTATACTTTTATGAATAACTTTTCACAAATTTCTTTGTTTATTAGAAAATGTGCTTTGATGGTTGTTGCTTCTTTCATTAGCAATTTTAACTTAATGTTTTTTCTGTTTAGGCCTTCCCCATCCATTTGCCATCACAGTTTTTGAGGACAGCCTCTACTGGACTGACTGGCACACCAAGAGCATCAACAGTGCCAACAAGTTCACTGGCAAAAACCAGGAGGTCATTCGCAATAAGCTCCACTTCCCCATGGATATCCACACCCTGCACCCGCAAAGGCAGCCTGCTGGTCAGTAGACAGCTTGACACAAATGTTTGCATGTGTGTCTTTTAACAGGTTGCATAATGAAATACAGGGAGATAAAATCAGCTGGATGAAGGTGCCGTTTGCATTGACGGAACCCGTTTAATTTTGAAACAGGGGCTGTTTTTGATTTGCACTATAGCTGCAATAAGAAATGCGAATTTTATAATGAAAAGCACCAAGAAATTGCAAAAACATCCAGAATGACTGTTATATTTTTCCTTTTCAGTCAGTAGCGTTTTACATTGCTTTAAGGTCAGATATAAGTATTTATTAATTAACATATGTTCACAATATGAACAAACAGCTTCAACTTGCAACTTGAAGAGAAGTCGAATTTATTAATGAGATTAGAAGGTAGCAATTTGTGACACCACACTGCTGGTTTAAAGGTATAGATTGCCATTTTAAAACTTATTAATTGTTTTTGACTTGTCATCATAGTTAAACTGGTTTCAATATTCATAATCAAGAAATACAGTATGTAAAACAGCATAAAATTATAAAAGGGAGCTCAACGCAGCCAAGAGCTCAACTGGAAGTTGTGGGGAGAGTGAAGATGTTTTTGCAACACCAAATCCAGACCTTGACCACCACTGACAAAGAATGTATTGATAGCAAAGTCTACAACTGAAATTAATTTCCTACAGTGAAGATTTACATGCTTGTTTATCCCTTGACAAGGAGGAACACAGCCAACATGTTTTTTTAGAGCGCTAGCTTGGAGACCTAACCAACCAGTTCCCTATACCCAAGAATTAAAAGCGATGTTATGAACACTTGTAAAGCACACTATCATTTAAAAAGTCAAAATCTGGCAGCATTCAGGTTAACCTTTACATATTTTGGTCCAATTCTGACAAGCATTGTTTTACTGATATTCTAAAGTGTCAGTACATCAATTTCTCCCCACAGGGGAAGCTATCCAGGGATTTTGGAAGTTTTGCTTTTCTTAGATGATCTGTCATTGTTGTAATAACAACATGCCACTCAACCTCTGAGTCTGTTTGGTTTTCCCACTGTAACATAACTTTAAAAACTCGCTTAAAGCTCATGATAAACATGGGGGTTTGAAAGCAGAGTTAAAATACTCAGCTGTTGTCAAACGTTCTCTCTTTCATTTGGCTCAAACTCAGAAAACACTATTCTGCTGCAGCTGATTATCACAGGTAGACATTCAGGAATGTTTGAAGAAAGCAGTTATTGATTCATTTTATAAGGTGATAAAAGTGATAAACGTCAGCAGGTGTCTTATACTGACAGAGGGAACAAAAAAAGTAAACCTCCCTGTAAAACAGAGCATTTTATTACATGATAAATTTCATGTCCGCAACCCACACCCGCGATTGTGTCGGTGGACTCATTGTTGACTCCGGCAAAAACCTTCTGTCATAGCCATGGCATAAATAGTTTTGTTCTTCCCTTAAATCCAAGATACCAATTGTTAAATAATCCTGGGCAAAAAGTGTTTTCAACAGAGAGATTGGTTTTGGTGGGTGAGGAAGAATCTGTCCTCTTCACCAGTTCCATGGATCTTATCCAAGTTTTCTGCATAGATGTTCTTTGTAGGAAATGTGCTCACTTGGCCTTTTTCTGTGTCACCAACAAGCGGCCACACCTCCATTCAATATATTCCCCTTAAAATGTAACAATCTCTCTTCTGTTTACAGCCAGCGTGTAACATTATGTCATCATCATGACAGTGCCTTCGTATTTTAGACCACATGACTAAAAAAGTGCCGTATGTGTCAGAAAAGCAAATTTTTTTATTACTTATTTGCTTTAAAAAACAATGCAATGGATGATTGAGATTTCTTTAAGTTTCATGATTTTATCGTTTTTTTGGTTCTAAAATATGATGTTTGGTCTTGTGACTGATTTTATTTAAAGCATAAATGTATTACAATTTCAACCATAGCAAACTGGGAAAACCAGATACTTATTATGTAAAAATAGTTCTTTTTATGACGTTACTAATGTTGGAAAACACAGTCACTGCCTGCTTTCTGTAGAAATTCAAGCTTGCGTGCTTTGTGTTGTGACAGCCGATCTGGATATGCTTGCATTTTACTGCATGTGAGTCAGCTGCTCTTAAAGGCTACCAAATGTTTTATTTAAAATAACTGGAGAAATACATTTGATGCCTTCCACAAAGAAAGGGAGAAGAGTAGAGTCAAGTAAAGACTAGATGTCATTTATTTGGCAAAACCCAGTTGTTTGCCAAGTTTGAATGCTGCACCTTTTAATGAATTTAAGTTAAAAGCATTATTTCATTTTTACAGACATCCCTGTTTACAACTTTAAACATAAGATGAAGCAAATTTATTATAATTCGGAGTATGGAAATTTAAAAATTACAATATATGAAGCATCATCAATACACAGAAACAGGTCTTGGGGTATCGTTGCGCAGATGACAAACCTCGTCTTATTTGTTTAAAAGAAACATTTTCTGCAGTAGGATTAGATTATGTGGTGAACTGGTCAGTTGAGAAGTTTTCATCAACATAACAGCAAAGACTTGTGTTCTTTGATAACAAACCATGTTGCATTTGACATGCAGCCAAGAGAAAGTTTTTGCTTTTGTTCTGATAACAACACTGTTACAGTCTGCCTCTGAAATGAACTGTAAGCTGCCTCTACATTGCTAGGGGGAGGTCAGGAACTGATGTTTTTGTTTTAGATGATGATCTGTCAGTCATTTGAGCTCATGTTAGTGTAGAACTTAAAGACTGAATATAGATCAGACAATGTGGAGCTCCAATGGAATCCAGATGCACGCCATCATTCAGAAAGGAACAAGTCTTTGACATTCTTCAGTTATGGTACATTAGGTGTAAAGCAAAGAAAGTTTCGCAAAGTATACTATTTGTTTGTTGCCAATAGGTAGATTTGCATCAATCATTATACCACAACAGGAAACTGTGAGTGGTTTTGGTCAGATTTCAGAAAATTTTAATAGGACCTTTGTATGACTTCTTGTCCTGTAGGTGGCAGAAATCGCTGCGGATCCAACAATGGAGGCTGCAGCCACCTGTGTCTCCCTAGCAACAAAACCTACACCTGCGCCTGTCCCACTGGCTTCAAAAAAGTGGACAACTACAAATGTGCTGACAGTGAGTTAATTAACAACTGTACGTTTTGCACAGCTTCCTGTTCTGTTGTTACAGCTGCATAATCTCACTGAAAATTGTGGAAAAAGCCAAACATTAACTTGAGTACAGTTAAATAGCAGGAAAACCTGTCCCCTATTAGGAAATCAT
Source organism: Crenichthys baileyi (assembly GCA_036173005.1). Taxonomy (NCBI): domain Eukaryota; kingdom Metazoa; phylum Chordata; class Actinopteri; order Cyprinodontiformes; family Goodeidae; genus Crenichthys; species Crenichthys baileyi. Next base: position 357,298 of record JAHHUM010000022.1, read on the forward strand.
TGACCGTTCCAATAACACCAGCAACACGCTTACTTGTACTCCGATCACTTTGTAGAAAATAAATGTAATAAAAACATATGATATGTAATAATTTACTTTTTTTAAATATTGTCAGTGAGTCAAGGAACTTTTATTTAATAATCCTGGGACTTCTACATATGTAAAATAGAGGCCAACCTCTTTAATCCCTATTTAAAATGGGAAACACAAAAGAAAATGTCATTTCAGTTAGGCAAAAGTTTGTTGATCTTTATCAGAAAATAGCTACGCCCTTAAAGCCAAGTCTAGAAGAGGTCCCAAGTAGTATTATCTACAAAGGTCATTTTTGGAGAACTGCAGCAAAATTTGCCTCTTGCAGGATACCAAGTCCCCATCTTTTGACCCATAATTTCTAATATCTATGGTCAAAAATAATTTGAGCCTTTTTTGTCAAGCACTCCAGGTAGGCCTGATGGATAATTCAAGATGCATACTGTATGTAGAAAAGATCCTCCTGACCACTGTTAAGTATGGTGGGGGATCTGTGATGCTATGACCACATTGGTCTTCCTTTCTTACATGGCATCAAGAATAATGTCAAATACCATATTCGGTTTAATAATAAATCTGGTTGCTCTGCAAGAAAACTGATAATAGGTCATTATTAGGTCTTTCAGCAGGAAAATCATCCAAAATATATGGTCAGATAAACACAGAAAAGCAAAAAAACAAAAATTGTGAAACGTATCATTATGAAAATTAAATACATTTAATTAAAGGTTGATTTTTCCTTTTCTCTCTTTTTTTTCAGTGTGAGATATCGTTACTGTCATAAAAATTAATTTTACACATCTTTACTAGGGCTACCAATAATTGTGGAATGTCTTCACATGATCTTAAATTTTTACCAGTAACTATTTTATAACCACCAAAATCTACATTTACAAAACCTAAACCTAGATTGTGTTCAAATTGATGAATTTATCCAGGAAATATTTAATCTTAAATGGAAGGGGACAAATAATAACAATAAGATTCACAACTGCTGTTGCAGTCTTTTGCCGCCTCTGCCTCCTGACAGTTTTGTAATAAAACAGTCAACACTCTGAAGCTAAATAAGAAGATGAGAGGTAATCTGGTAACATAAGTGGATCAGCCTGAGTGCTGAGGTGTGAGCTGCTTCAAGAAATGAAATTTCAGAGAAAAATGAGCATGCACAAAATAAGATATCTACTTATTTCAACATATGATAAACATTTTACATTTCAATGTAGGCCAATAACAGCTGACCTGAAATAAATTTTACTTAAATAAGCTTTTGTTTTCTATTACCCAGTGTCCCAACTTGAATGAGAAACATCTTATGTAATTTCTCTGTAATTATGTTGTGATTTATGCTGTTAATCAGTTTGTTTCATTAAATCTTACTGTTAAGAGCTGCTATTTGTCTGTGTGGCAATGCTGTTGTTGTTATGTGTATTGTTGACCTCACTGTTAAACCTAGAAGACTGACAGAAGACCTTTGGTCTTTAATCAGGTCTTGACAAGTTCCTGCTTTTTGCCCGAAGGACGGACATCCGACGAATCAGCTTTGATACCGAGGACATGTCCGATGATGTCATCCCCCTGGCCGACGTGCGCAATGCCGTGGCGGTGGACTGGGATGACAAAGACGGCTACATTTACTGGACAGACGTCACTACCGACTCCATCAACAGAGCTCTGTGGAATGGCACCAAGCAGGAGGTCAGTGACATCTGCAGTCTGACTGAACTCTCCACATGTGTCTCTCCCTCTTAACAATACAGTCAATGAGAGCAGCTGCAGAAGATAACTGCATTAAATGTATGCAATACTGCCATCTGCTGGAGGTGTTCTGAAATTACATCAACTGACCCAAATTGCGTCTGTGATATTAAGATTTCATTTTACCTGAAGTGTAATGTTTAAGTCTAAACAAAAGAATGTTTTATGTTTGATTTTAATACCTAATTTTAATCTGTAGGCCAGGCTTTGGGTTAATACATAGTCTAGAATTTCATGTCTGGGTAAAAAAGCAAAAAAGTGCATAGAAAAATAATTATAGATAATAAATAATTCAGACTTTTGTTTCCCCTTTTTTAGGTGGTGGTGGATACAAGCCTGGAAAGCCCTGCAGGCTTGGCAATTGACTGGGTGACAAACAAACTTTATTGGACTGACGCCGGTAAAATGCCTCATGTAGCAGATAATTTCTTATGTAATATGTAGAAGCAGTAGCGTTAGTGTGCATTCTATGGAAAAAATTATTGTGCTTGTTTTGGTGTCAGGTACGGATCGTATCGAAGTTTCTAATGCCAATGGCAGCATGCGAACTGTGCTGATCTGGGAGAACCTGGACCGACCAAGAGACATTGTAGTTGACCCAACTGGAGGGTAAGAACATTAACCAGGTTCTAAAGTATTTCATCTGAGCTCAGATATCATATAGACCTCCTAAATCTTTTTCTGTCTGGTTAGTTTCATGTACTGGACAGACTGGGGATCCAACCCAAAGATCGAGCGTGCAGGAATGGATGCCTCCAATCGGATTGTCATAATCTCGTCCAACCTGACATGGCCCAATGGACTCGCCATCGACTACGAGACCAAACGTTTGTACTGGGCCGATGCAGGCATGAAAACTATTGAATATGGAAACTTTGATGGTTCTGACAGACAGGTAACATATGTGTTTTTCAGAAAATGTATAATTTCATATAATTTTATTACATAAATGATTTTGCTATCATTAGTAAAGTCAGTGGTTTGGCCTGTTTGGAAAGTTTTAAGCACCACATGTTTTCAGGTTTTGATAGGCAGCCAACTGCCTCACCCATTTGGGCTAACTGTACACGAGGACAAGCTGTACTGGACTGACTGGCTGTCCAAGAGCATCCAGACTGCTGATAAGCTCACTGGACTGGGGCGCCAGACACTGGCTGAAAACCTGGAAAATCTTATGGATATTCACATGTTCCACCGGCACCGGGAACCGGGTCAGTCTGTCTATCTGGAGGAGAAGTCAACTATGTCATTTCTGCATGATGCTATGAAGTAATCTTATTATTTTTCCTCTTTAATAACAATTGCTGCAAAGTTAGTGTGACTTGAAGCTGTGTTAAATGGCTTGTTAGCCTTTCGGGATCGTCAGTGTAAGAGCAACAGTTAAAGAACAATCTGTTAAAAACTATTAGACTCAATATTTTGGGTAGTTCTCTCTTTTTCGATTATTTTTTTATTTTAATAATCACATTTGACAACTTTACCTGTGACCAGAGAAAATAAAAACATTGTTTCAGGATGGTTCATGCTTATAATTCAGACTTTTAATGGCATAATGACACATTCTGTTGTTTTGTCTTGTTTTTTGTTAATTTGTGCTGTGCTCTTATCCAAATTTCCTGCTTGTAAATTAAATTAAATTTAGTTTATTAATACAGCACCAATTAACAACACGTCGTCTCAAGGCAAAAAATAAAAATTGCAAACAAACTTAAAGAGCAGTACCTTACTGGTATTAATATCTCTAATGTGTGATTGTGTCTTATATTTCCAAAAGAAGACCACTGCAGATCAGAAGTTTGAAATAAAGTTGTCCCGGAGTTATCACCACAATTCAATTTTTTTCTTCTTCTGAGAACGCATAACAAGTAGGTCAGTGGGTGATCAGAATCTTCTCGTGTGTTTTCTGTAGTGCATAATCCATGTGCAGTGAATAATGGAGGATGTAGCCACCTCTGTCTCCTGGCGCCTGCTCCCAAAGCTTCCAGCTGTTCCTGTCCCACAGGGATCAATCTACAGAGCGACGGGAAGACCTGCACACCTGGTACAGACAACCTTATGTTTACATAAGGTTTTCTGTGCCTAATTAAAAGGACATATAATAAATATGTTATTTTTTTCACAACTTATTACTTTTTAGATAAAACTCTGTCAGCCCTGTTTGTGTGTAGATATCAAAACTGCCATGTGTGTTGACGTGTGTGTGCAGGTATGAGTAGCTTCCTGATCTTTGCTCGGAGGACGGACATCAGGATGGTTTCTCTTGACATTCCATATTTTGCTGATGTGGTTCTGGCTGTCAATAGCTCAATGAAAAACACTATTGCTATTGGCGTCGACCCCAAAGAAGGTTTGCACATCCTCCTAATTTTTCCAAATACTTAATCACCTGCTGAGTGGGGCAGAAATTGGAGTGTTTTATGTGTTGTCTTTTGCAGGTAAAGTCTATTGGTCTGACAGCACCCTGAAGAAAATTAGCAGAACCAACATTAATGGAACAGCCCATGAAGACATCATATCTACAGGTTTGGGCGTACAGCATACATTACAGTGTAACTCCACTCTGTCATGTTGTGGTTACTCAAGCTTTGTCTCTCTGCAGGGTTGATGACGACTGATGGATTGGCGGTGGATGCTGTTGGCAGGAAGATTTACTGGACCGACACTGGAATCAACCGTATTGAAGTGGCCAACCTGGATGGCTCAATGAGAAAAGTTCTTGTGTGGCAGAACCTTGACAGCCCTCGAGCGATAGCCCTCTACCATGAGATGGGGTGAGACGGCTAGACTATTAACTGTTCTGCAGTTGCTGTTGCATTCACTCATTTTTGTTGGAATTTTTGATGGTGATATAAATTTATGCTTTTAATTTTGTCTTGCCCATCTATTTGTTTGTGCTTTTCAGTTACATGTACTGGACGGACTGGGGAGAGCATGCCAAGCTAGAACGCTCAGCTATGGATGGATCGGACCGTGTGGTCCTCATAAGTAACAACCTGGGCTGGCCTAATGGCCTGGCTATTGACACGGCTGGATCACAGTTACTGTGGGCCGACGCTCACACTGAGGTCAGTACTAACTGCACTATCATTTTTGTACAAGTCTTGTGTTTTATCACCCAGGTCACATTTCTGAGGGTTTGTCTTGATGTACTAAATTGAATTGATTGTGTTCTTTTTGATGTATCAGTGTTAATCCATCTTCTCACTGTAGCGTATTGAGGCAGCTGACCTAAATGGGCAAAATCGACGCACCCTTGTGACTCCTGTCCAGCACCCCTATGGTTTGACCCTTCTGGGCTCTCATATCTACTGGACCGACTGGCAGAGCCGCAGCATCCAGAGAGCCGACAAGAACAACGGGGCCAACACCATTACGGTCCGAGCAAATCTGCCAGGCCTGATGGACATCCAAGCCGTGGACAGAGAGAGGCCACTTGGTGAGACTGAGGATAAGAAGTGGATTGATTTCCTATTATTAGAAGGGTTTGTGTGATAAAGCTCAGATGAATGATTTCCATCTCCACCTGTTTTATCCATCCATCCACCATTTTGTCCAGTCTGTTTTTTTTCCACAGCATATTTAAAATTTGACCTTTAAAGAAACATCCGCAACAAATTCATTGTAATTTATTTTACTTATACTTTTATAATGGTCCAGAAAACGTCTGGAATTTTTACATGGAAATAAGCAGGAAAACCGGAATAATAAGATGCAAGCATGCAAGTTATGTTGTACATCTGATTTATTATAGGGTGCACCTTTGTCTTTTTTCTGAGCTGTTCTTTCTGTGGCTTTTTTAGGTTTTAACAAATGCGCCCGGAGAAATGGAGGGTGCACTCACCTCTGCCTGCCTCGTCCTAATGGTACTTCCTGTGCGTGTCCTACCGGAATTCAGCTGAAGGGAGATGGCAGGTCATGCGACAACTCTCCAGAGACCTACCTGATCTTCTCCAACCGTGTCAGTGTCCGCAGAATCTCCCTGGACACTAGCGACCACACCGATGTGCATGTACCAGTTCCCGAGCTGCACAATGTCATCTCACTAGACTATGACAGTGTTGATGGAAAACTTTATTACACCGATGTCACTCTGGATGTTATCAGGTAAAAATGCACTAAATTCTGTAAGAAAAACTTCATTATGTTTTGGTTTAAATATTAATTGCTAATTTCTTTCTATTTTTTTATTTAACCACTAACTGAGAATTAAATGGAGAAGTGAGATGTGTTGCTGTAGCTCAGTTATTAATGGTTTTTTTGCTAATTACAGTTCTCTGAAAAGAACATGTTTGTTTCTTCTTTAGGAGGGCTAATCTAGATGGCAGTGGCATGGAAACCGTTATCAGCCAGGGCCTGAAGACCACAGATGGATTGGCTGTGGACTGGGTGGCCAGAAACATGTACTGGACTGACACGGGGCGCAACACCATTGAGGTGGCGCGCCTGGATGGGACATGCCGCAAAGTCCTGGTGAACAACAGCTTGGATGAACCACGAGCGATTGCAGTGTTCCCAAGCAAAGGGTAAGAGTGGAGACTTACCGGGGCTTCACTTTCAAATAAAAAAGAGAAAGTAGGTGGTACATAGTACAGTGATGACAATGTTTTTGATCAAAGCAAAAAAAATGAAATGCATTTGTTCATTTACAAAGATCCCATAGCTAACACTTCTTGCTCCTCCCCCATGTTGCTACAATCTTATTGCTGACGGAGAATTTCAAAGAAGAGAAAATATAAATGAACGACATGGATGCAGGTTTACTGCATCATATTTGGGCTGTTCTATCTCTAAAATTACTTTTTTATCACAAAATAAAGTTCTCATTAGTTCTACCTTTGTTTGCAGGTTTCTCTTTTGGACTGACTGGGGGCACATTGCGAAGATTGAGAGATCACATCTTGATGGATCCGATCGAAAGGTTCTAATCAATACTGACCTGGGATGGCCCAATGGTCTCACACTAGACTATGACACAAGAAGGTTAGAAAAAAAAATATGGATAAAATACTTATACGGTGGTCTTTAGTCCAGGCATCCTTTCATTGAGAAGATATTAAGACCATTGTGTTTTGATAGGATAATGTTTTAATTATAGTTTATTTGGTTTAGAGCTTGGAGACTAAATTCACCCAGCTGTAAAGGCTTTATCAAAGGGTGGATGAGTGGTATAACTGAAGACAGAACTTCACTGATAGATATATTAACTCATTGTGCCATTGCCAATAGTTTTGTCCATTGAACGAACAAAACATACTGATCAGGCATATCATCTTGATGAGTGATGAGTTGGTTGAGTAATACTAATAATCTCTTCCTCATGGCTGCCTAAGATATCTCATAGGATATGTTAGGCAGCATGTGAACATTTTGTCATGAAAGTGGGTATGTTTAAAAACAGGAAAAATGGGTGAACTTAGGATTTGAGGGAGTTTGACAGGGGCTAAATTGTATATGGTCAAAGCATCTCAAAAACAGCAGATTTGTTGGGTGATGCTGGTCTGTAGTGGTCTTTGCCTATCTAAGTGATGGAGACTGGAGCCAAAACTGACCTTTATGTTCCAGTTCAACAGACGAGATACTTCTTCAACACTTAGTGTGTTAGAGAAGTTAATGCTGGTTCTGATAGAAAGGTGACAGAATGCATTGCAGTTTATTGCATATGGGGCTATGGTGGATAAATGTATTTTCTCTTTAATTTCTAGTTAATAGTATTTGTGGAATGCAGCAATGCTATTAAAGCTAGTGTCATGTAACAGCACTGTGTGTGACCTGTAATTATTTATCAGACAAATCTGTTTAGTAGATCTGTAGTCAGATGATGTTACATACTAATGTTAACAAACTAATGGTTAATTCTAATAAATAAAGATCCATTAAACATTTACTTTAGTGTTCAGGACATTTTTATTGTATGAATATGTATTTGATGATGCAGCATAACTGTGTTCTAGAGCTCATATTTTTGTTGTAGGTATTTTCTTATACAGAAGAAATGAGCCATGGTGTGTCCCTCATGAGTCTTTAATTTAATTTTCTTCGTAGGATCTTCTGGGTGGATGCCCACTTGGACAGGATTGAGAGCTCAGACCTGACTGGAAAGCTGCGTCAGATCCTCGTTAGTCCCGTGTCGCACCCTTTCGCCCTCACACAGGTACTCTTCTTAACCTTCCTTCCCCCTCAGCTCAGCTAGGAATCACAGGGCTGACCCTCCCTCTCGGCTGCCTCCTCTATTCACCTGCCCTCTTTGACTCATTCGCTCACCGTGTGATTCTCATTGTCGCCTCTCCGTCCTCCAGCTCATATCGAACTCATTCAACTTAACCATTTCGTCTACTTTCCTTCCACTCATTTTTCTTCCTCCTCTTTCTCTCCCACCCTCTCTCCCCCCTTTCCCTTCCCTTTCTTCTCTCACCCCCCCACCCCCTTGCTCCTTGTCTGTGTTTTTCCTCTTCTCTTCTTCTCCCCCGTTTCCCCAGTCAAAGCCGGTGTCCTCCCCTCTAACTCCTTTCTCCCGACTCTCGCAGCAAGACCGCTGGATCTACTGGACGGACTGGCAGACTAAGTCCATCCAGCGAGTGGATAAACACACTGGCCGAAATAAGGAAACTGTGCTGGCCAATGTAGAGGGCCTGATGGACATAATAGTGGTATCTCCAAACAGACAGACAGGTAAGGCATTTCTCTTGATCTCCTGGGAAACATCAAAGCTATCTTTCTGTTCAGTTGGTTTGTCTAAAGTGATGAAGCAGCAGGGATTATAACAGGAATGTAGTGCCATCTACTGGTCAGGGAGGATGACCACTGACAACCCAGGTTAGTGGGTAACCTGTAGGAAAAATCAAGGCTTTTGCTGCATAAAACATAAACTTTAATGTTAATTATCTATGGATGATGGATTTATTTAACATTTTATGGTATCTGGTTTCTGGGAATTATATTATATTATATTACATTTTGGTTTTAGTTTAAAATAATGTCACTTCTCTTACTTAGATCTTATATATAGAGATCCTCTTGTATCCTAGGGGTTATAGGGGTTACAACAAAAACAAAGCAAACTGTGCTGTCCTCATAAAGGGAGCCAAACCAAGACATTTTCTTTTTAAATAACCCAATCCAACTCTTTCATGCCCCTTGTTCTCCTTCCTCTCCATTAGGTACTAACCTGTGTGGAATAAATAATGGAGGCTGCACTCATCTTTGCTTTGCCAAGACCAACAGTTTTGTTTGCACCTGCCCAGATGAACCAGATGGGGGACCCTGTTCTACTGGTTAGTGTTCTTTGTTAACACTTCATGGGACTGAATCATCACATAAACAGCAGTGACCTATACATATGATTGTAGGTTAGGATTTTCTTATCCGCAGATTTGGGAAAATTTGGAGGAAAAATGTTTTTACACTTAATGTAGTATTGTCTAGAAGTCCATTACAGAAAATTTTTTGTGGTTCTTTAATATCAGTGTGTTGCTTAGAAGCATGTTTCCATATCTTTAGCATTGATTTTTATTATTAAAAAAAATAATAATAATAAAAGTCTTTTTCAACACCATCAGGCAACCAGATCCACCAAACTGTTTGCCTAACCTGCAAGGACAGGACAGTAGGACAATGTGAGCAACCCCCTGTTGCTCACATTATACCAAGTTCAATAATAAGCAGTTTCACTGTATTTTAGTTTTTATCCCTCCCCCCAAAAAATGATGTTATAATGTAATCTTCTTTATGTAAATAACCATTACTATCTTCGTAATGTTTTGCCAGGAAGGTTTTGTTGTTCATGATGTTTTGCCAGGAAGCTCTTCTGGCCCAATCCTCATATAAAGCAAGCAGCAATTAATACATAACCTTCTTAAATGAGACTTAAAGATGCCAGGTGTAAAAATTTTAAAATCTCAGGTTATCGTTTTTAAATAACCAAAAGATACAAAAAAAATGTAAGTTCCAGTTGACTTCTGTATACTCAGATTCTTACTCATATGTGTTGGTTCAGTTCCAGGTTACATCCCCACTTCTCCTACCAAAAGTGCCAACAGCACTCCTGTTCCCAAAAAGATCCCCAACGGACCAACAGACCCGCCACACAGGGGACCCTCACTGATCAAGTATGTTTGTTTGAAAATGAAATTAAACATTAAATGTTGTGAAAGACAGCATAGTTGGTATAACAGTATGGCATTTAAAGGCATAAAAACAAGATTGTATTATGAATTTGAATGCCTTATATTTAAATTGAAATGAATCTAACCAGTTTCAGCTTTGAAATTACACTAGGTGGTAATCGGGGCTATATAAATAAACTGAAGTGAAAATATTTGATAGTAGCAGCATTGGGTCAAAATAAATTTTTCTGAATTTTCTGATGTATAGGAAAGAGACTATACATCATTTTATATAGACTGGTTTCAGTCTAAAATAAACTGTTCATTTGGCTTCAAGCTTTTTTTGAAGTGCTTGGGGAATTGTCACAGTCCCATTAAGGACATCATAAAACTTACAAAGCTGAAACACAGTTGTGAAAGATTTCCAAAGAAAAACCTCCTCATTGCCTTTTTTGTGACAACACAAGATTACGACATGCTGAGTTTTCTTCTTATTTTTCTCAGCTGCACTGACAAGGATTTAAACACTGTGGGCTGCATGAACACAGTGGTGACAGCCCCTCATGGTGAGTACACAGACAACACACACTTCTGATCTTTGCACACTGGTAGTAATCTACAAAAAATACTCTCATTTTTATTCTCCTGTTTGTGGTACTAAATATAACAGCAAAAGAACACCTAATAGATTTCTTGTACATAAATCCAAGACGGTTTATAACTTTAAGATAACTTTTTCTTTCTTTAGGCCTCATTTTTTACTTGTATAAAATGTGCTCTAAAAATATGTCAGAAATGACTTTTTGGTACAAATGTTGGCAAGTGGAAAAACTAGATTTGACTGGGAAAGTTTGCACACCTGAACAAACTCTGGCCCGTGTTCTTGAATATTTAAAGTCACAGTTGTGTAGTGAATTAAGTGCTTTGTTCTTATCCATTCATAACAAACAGATATGGTGAATCACTTAATTTATTGCTGAACACTAAAACACCTCAGTGCTAATGTAAAATGCATTTTTAATATGTCTGTTTTAGGAGAAGGACTTCATATCAGCTATGTGATTGGTGGGGTTCTCACCATCCTGGCAATTCTGATCCTTATAGCTGCTTTTATCATTTACAGGTCAGTCTTCTGTTAATTGCTCAACTTATGCATACGCTTAAACTAAATATAATTTTGATTCTCAACAAATATTAACATTTGTGATTTATGGTATTTTTTTGGTTTTTGACCAACAGACACAAAAAATCTAAATTTGCTGAACCCGGTGTGAGCAATCTGACCTACAGCAACCCCTCATACCGAACATCCACACAAGAGGTCAAGATCGAAACATCACAGAAGCCTCCGATATACAACCAGCTTCGATATAAGAAGGAGGTAAAGGCCATGTTAACAGTGGAGTCATTGCAAGGACAACTGAGACCCCATGAGTTTTGAGGGATTTATCAGAGATAGCTTTAACGTTTATCTCTGTTCAGATTCCCTGTTCTGAATATTGCAGGTTGTGACTTTCACGGGTCACAGACACCAGCGCTCACCTTCTCCCCATTTTTTTCTTCACTGCTACAGCTTTCTCATCCCTACAACTCTCTCTCTCCCTTTATCTTTTGACCCACTTGTTCCAAGGAGAGGTAGCTGCACGGCATGAAAGACTGGTGTCTCAGTGGTGTCAGATGTTCTTATTTCTTTAGTTTGTTACTGCATGAAAGCTGCTGTTCAGAAATTGCTAACACCTCTGTTTTTTAAGCTTGGATAGATAAAAATGCCCAAAATGCTCAGATAAAATTGAGGCACGCAAAACAATCTTTTCTTAAAATCTTCCTGTGTTTAAGTTTAGATGATGCGATACCACAGACTAAACATGTAGCACCTTACTTTAAAAGGTAAAAACTAACAGAAGGCAAGCAAATTACTGAAAATTATCCACCTTAAGCCCTTAGTCGTGACTGATACTTTGTTTTGGAGTGATAAACTGCCTGGTTTTTGATTAACTGATCTAGTGATGCCTGGTTTTAACATACTGAAGGTGAAATGTTACGTAATGTTGCATATTTTTATTTCAACTAGAATTAACTGTTAACAGGTGTAAATTACAGAGAAACTAAAGAACCTTTCCAACACACAGCATTTTCTGTTTTTGGCTGATGAATACAAAGTTAAAGACAATGAAGACCAATTTAAGAGACAGGCATTTTAGTGTAAACTAGAAGAAGAATGATACACGGCTTCCCAGGTTTTTAACTAATAATAAACTGGAAAATTTGGGATGCCCCATCCCTTTACTGTGATATCCCCAAATAAGATCCAGTGCAGGTAATTGCATCCAATACTGGAGTTCTTTAACTCCAGTAAATGGAGTTAAAGAACAATAGAGAACTAACCACATGATAAAGACCAATGAGTACGGGGTGGGGGTTTAGGTTACAAAAAGATATCTCAAACTTTAAACATCATACAGAGAACTATTCAGTGCTGCAAACATGTCGAAGAAAATGCTTATGTCAGATGATACCAAATTACATGTACATGTAAAATGCTAAATGTGCTAGAGGACTAACACTCAACATCATCCTGAACATGCCATGCCAACCATGAAACATGGTAGTGGCAGCATCATGATTTTCTTTAGCAGAGACGTTTACCCTGGTCACAGCTAAATACAACTTGGAGGAAAACATATTGGAGCAGAACAGTAACCTTAAACATACAGCCAGAACTACAATAGAATGGCTTATGTCTAAGCAGAGTCATGTGCTAGAATAATCCAGACATCGATCCAATTGAAAATCTTTTGTCCGACTTGTTATCCATTCAGTCTGACTGAGCCTAAAGCTATTTAGCAAAGAAGAAACTCTAGTTCTACAAAGCCAGTAGATTCCAGATTTGTATTTGTCAAAACATTTGAAAACCATGTATCATTTTCCTTCTACTTCACAATTATGCACTAATTTGTGTTGCTCTATCACATAAAATCCTGAATAAATATTTTGTAACAAAATGTAAAAGTGTAAGGGTATGAGTACTTTTTGAAGACACTGTGGCAACCACTTTCATCAACAATTTGTCTTCTTATCCAGGGTGGAGTTGATGGAGGCTACATGAAGGAGAAGATCCACATAGTGGAGGGGGTGTGTCTCTTGTCCAGTGAAGAGCTTTACTGGGATGACCTAAAACAGATCAAGCCGTCCCGAGGTGGCCTGCACACCTGCATGCGCACAGACACAGTGTCCCTGCAGACCAGCAGCGCTTCGCTCGACGACGGCGAGAGGGAGCAGCTCCTTCAGGAGGAGGCCTCAGAGTGCTCCTCTATAACCACGCTGACCCCATCAGCCATCACCCCACAACGTCACGCCCAGCACAGCCTGCCCGACACCGGCTGGGCTACCATACGCAAACCCTCAACCGAGAGCGAAGTGTGAGAGAGATTCCATCTGGCCTTCTTCTCAACCATTCATCACATAATACACACACACACATGCAGACACCCGTGTTCAGAGCTGGTACAAATTCAAAGATTAACTGAAACTTATGTAAAGTAATAGTTCATATGAATCTGGTTAGATACAAAAAACATCTCCTGTCTTTGAAACTGGAGCGCCGTCCTGCTTAAACACATACACACAGAACAGCAGTACTCCCAATGTCGCTTCCTCCAGGCAAAGTGATAAACTAAAGGAGCATGCAGGTTTAAGAAAGTAGAGGACTCCAGGGAGAATGTAAACAGAGACGCTAAGACTATCTGGAGCCGTTTTAAAGGACGGAGACTCAAAAAGACGAATGCTTCTCTGTGTACCTCAAGTCTATTTTTGGGACAAAGCTAAACCAACATATATTACATGGATGATTCAACAACAGTGCTCGCTCAAATGCCAGTCATGTCTATATGAACTCTATTTATAAACCTTTTCTTTTTTTACTTGAGTGGGTTTTTGATGAGTGTCGTGTGAGCAGTTGTGCAGCAGGACTCAGTTTTGTTTTATGACAGTGCCAAAGGGCGAGACTTCACACGGTCTCCATGTTTCCCTCTCCGCCTTCTCTTGCATTTGAGATTCATAATAATTCTGGGACATTTTTTTGCTTCTTCACTTGCAGGTTGTAAACCTCTCTTCTGAAATGTTCTTCTGATTCTGATACAGCCTCCAAACAGGAAAAATAGAAGCTACTCTTAGAAGATCTGTGTATTTTCTGCAAACATAGCTGAAAAAGTCTTTTTTAGTTGATATTTCAGAGCATATTTATCTTTGAACATAGCAAACAAGCTTTGAGGGTGCAAATCCCGAGTGTGAAACACTTTAATCTTTCTCCTTCAGTTGTATATTTAATATCATATTAATTATAAAATGTTAATGACATTTTTCTTACTTAGCTGTTTAGCCTTGCAGATTGATGGAAACATTTCAACGCAACTTGGTCATTTTAATTTAGCATATCTTTCATAATCTTCCCCTAAAAAAGTTAAATATTACCTATAGTAGCACTTACTTTTAGAATGTAAAGCTCCTTAATGTTAACAAACTCAGTACTTCACTTTTTAGCAGGGTAAAACAAACTCTTCAGACTTCTGTTTATTTAATTTCCCCTTTTAAATGTATAATGCATTGGTTTTTACATGGTACTCATGTCTGTGATAACCTTTCAGTTTTAGTTTGGAGATGATCATAATAAACCTCGTGTTAGCAACACGATTACAGTTCAATTTGGCTTTCTGCTTTCGTGGCTTACTGTTTAGAGGATCACAAGTCTGACACAAAGGTATTTACTTAGTCAAATGCTGTTTAGTTATATGCGAACCTTTTTCCCTTTGCAACTTGATTTTAACAATCTGCATCCTTAAAGCAGTGGTCAACAAACCTCAGACAGTGAGGATTCTCATTTAGAAATGTCTCTGACATCATACTCTGCAACGTATTCTGGGTATTGCTTTTACATTATTTACTACAGTTCTTGCTGTTTAAATGCAGTACAAAATAATATATCGCTATACAGACAAATATATCTTTTTGATGCAATAGAGCCGTGTATTTTGAAGTATCTGCTACAAAGTCAGTAACTTGCTGATTTGCTGCTAGACTAAGCACTGAGGCCAATGGAAGAGGGTCTTGGCAGCTACATAACTACAGTCTCGGAGGTTTAGTTGACAGTAGGCCCTTCGGAGCATCGTAACAACCCAGTATTACAGTAATTTATCCCAGCTCACTGTCTGTCCAACTCTGCTGCAGGAAATGCTAAAAACTGTACAGATTTTACCATATGGATTTAACCAAATGTTTCTGTTTATATTGTGTTAATGGATTTGTAGTCTTTTGTACAAAGGGATTTCATGACCATTTTTAGACTTGTATTAAATTTACTCACTGGAGAGAAAAAAAGTGTTTTGTTTTTGCTGGATTATTTTAACCACTGTGTTTTTAAGCTTTGTAAATGATAGGGAATGTGCCAGTTATTTAATAGTGCTCTTCTATCTTATGAAATACTGGTCACATACAGTTGTAAAGTTAACAAAAAGAGGTATTTATAATTTTTTTTTCTTTTTGGTTGTCACTTATGTGTAAATATGAAAAGACTGTATATGTATTTCCCTGGCAGTACTGACAAGCTGTGTTGTGTGATATAGTGAATTATTCCTTTGCTATCTTTTAATATAAAATGGCATTTGCTTTTCATTGAAACCTTTGACTTGCTCATCTTTGCAGTTTTTGCTAACATGTGTATTTCACATTAGGTTTAATAATTCAGAAATAAAGGGAAAAGAGGATCAGCTATAACGTAGAAGGAAATATGGAGCTCAACTTTTGTGTTTTATTAACAACAAGAAATGATGCTACAAATTCAGGTTTTGATCTCAAAGTTAAATTATTAATTTGAAAAAAACTGTCCCTCAAAACATAAGCAATCCACATGATTTGCTCTACAAAGGTCAGATGTGTTGTTTTTAAGAGCTTTCCTGCTCAAACAATAACCTCCATACTTGAATCTTTTAGATAAAAGATCATTTTCAACAGGGGAAATACTTTAAAACAGCTACCCTCTTTGACAGGCAAAGGAAAAAGGCTGCATTGCACACTAAGCATAGCAAGCTTAGAATTAACTGAAGTTTATAACAAAGGTGTTAGCAATGCGGTTCTTTAGACCCTCCAGAGTGGCTCTTAAAAATCTATGACTAAAAATAATATAATAAGGTATGAGCAGTGATTTTTATGTATAAATACAATAGAAATTACTACTTTGCTGGAATCTTCTATCTAAACAATTTCAGACAATTCCCTAAACAGAAGGAAACTTAGTAGTACAAGGTCTCTATTTTCCAGTCGTTTTGCATTAGGGTACAAAAAAATTGCTTTAGTTTTTTGAAGTGAGACATTTTCTGTAAAAAAAAAAAAAAAGAAAGTTGGTCATAGTTGCGTATAAATGTATTTCTGCTTATCGTACTTTTCCCATTGTAAAAATTTGATTGGTTTTTATTCTAAAACCTAAAAGGAGAGATTAAATCAAGCTTGTATTTTTAGTTTGAAAGTTAAACAATTTCAAATAAAAGGTCTACAATTTAATAGGAAAAAAGCAATAGCTAAGAGAAAAATGTTTATAAAAAAAACAAGCTAGAGTAGGATTTCCATGACATTTCAGCTTTTACATCCTTTAGATAAAGCCAGATTAGAGGGGATCAACACAATCTTATTTCTAAATGTATCAGTCATGAGAAGGTTAGAAAAATCCCAAACTTTAAATATACAGCTGGGCGCAGTAAAGACAATAATTGGTGAAAATACTAAACAACAAGGATGTTCATAAAACATATTTCTTTCAGGAGTTGCTTGGGTTTTGCAGAACCACTATGCAAGCAGGAGCGTGAGAGTTGCATGATGAGTTGAATTCTTTTAATAACTGCAAAGGCAAACAAAGAGGCAGGATATGGAAAACATGAAGCTGGTAGAAAGCAGTCCCGGCATGACAACAGTAGGAACCAGTAGTGAACAATGAAAACCATAGTTTAAATATCTAGAAAGAGTGGAGAATGGACCACTGAACAACGGGAGCTAATCAGTAGCAGCTGGTGAGAGAGAGAGAATACAGGGTAAACTGAAGGAGGGAGGCTAATTAACAAAGAAGAGCAGAGACTTGGAGTAGGGAATCTAACAGAACTCCAAATAAGTAAACAATGGGATGAAATAAAGGACATAAACAGGGAGGAAAATAATCAACAAGGACATTGAAACTTAAAACACACAACTCAGAGGAATCCAAGAAAGTAATCTAAAATGAATATTGAATCTAATGCAACATGATGCAACTAAACAGGGAAGTGCAGATAAACAGGCAAGAAACTCAAAACACAAACACAGGAGGATCATAACAATTTCTCCATAGCTGTCTCCTAAATTCTCCATATGCCTGGGTTACAAAGCAGGGTTGAAAGGCGCTTTCTTTTAAAGAAAACATCCAGTCCTGGCTGAAATCTCCCCTAACATTTTGGAAAGACACGTTATGGTCTCATGAAGCCAAACTAGAAGTTTGGCGCAAACAGCACAGCATTTCATCAAAACAACACTGAAAGTGAAATACAGTGGTGATGGCAAGGTGAATGAAATATTGAGCAGTTCTAAATACCACTCAATTTTACCCAAAAACATTCAGGTATCTTCTTAATGCTAAAAAAGAGAATGGATTTTACAGGTACATTTCCAAAAATTAGAATAGCTTAAAAATGTTCAGTATTTTTTCTCACTCTTTTCAGAAAGTGAAACTTCTATATAGATTAATTGCACATATGTGAAATACTTTTGATTATTATCGCTTACAGATCATGAAAACTTAACATTTAGTGTCTCAGAAAATTTGAATATTACATAAGATCTATAAAAAAGGATAATTTAAAAAGAAGTGTCAGGTTTCCTAAAAGTATGTTAATTTTTTATGGACTCAATAACTGGTTGGGTCTCCTTTTGCATGAATTAGTGCATCAGTGCAGCATGACATGAATGTGATCAGCCTGTGACCCTGCTGAGGTGTAGTGGAAGCCCAGGTTACTTTGATAGCAGCCTTCAGGTCATATTGATTGTTGGGTCATGGGTAACGCCATGGTCATTGGACCACATTTGGGTACCTTTGGCAGTGTGGGCTGGTGCCAAGTCCTGCTGTACAATGAAAGGAAAGCATCTCAATAAAGCTTGGGGACCAAAAACACAATGGACCAACACCATCAGACGACCTGGCACCCCAAATCACTGAGCAACAGTCCAGTTCTTTCTTCTTCTTAGTCCAAGTAAGACGCTTCTGATGTCTCTGGCTCAGGAATGGCTTGACCCAAGGAATGTGACATTTGGAGCCTATGTGTAGGATTCATCTCTGTGTAGTGGCTCTGACTCCAGCCTCAGTCCACTCCTTGTGAAGCTCCCTCAAATTACTGAATGGACTTTTCTTGACAATCCTCTCAAGGCTTCAGTTATGCCTGGTGCCAATGCAGCTTTTCTTTCCACATGTTTTCCTTCCACTCAATTTTCTATGAGTACGCTATAGTTTTTCCCAATATTCTAATCTTCTGAGACACTGCATTTTGGGATTTCATATTTTATTAACCATAATCATCAAAATTACAAAAAATAAAGACTTGAAATATTTACTCTGTGGGGAATGAAGCTGTATGAGTTTTACTATGTGAAATTAGCATCAAAAAAATATTGAACTGAACCTTTCCTAATATTCATTTTTTTTTTTTTTTTTTTTGCTGTACTTGTATTTCTCAGCCTTACTGTGAATCCAACCATATGTCAAAATCAGCAAAAGCAGGACTTGACCAGCAGAGAATTAAAGTTTTTGAATGCTTTAGCAAGAGTTTAACAGTAAGTGTGAAAAAATATTTGTAGGGTTACCTGAAGAGGCTGGGTTTTTTCATAATCTCCCCTCCCCTGAGAAATTGTTGTTTAAATCTCACAAAAAGGTGCAAGAATGAACATATACATATTCAACAGTGTCATTTTTATTGCAAAAAAACTGCCATTTTAATAGGGGTGTTTTACACTTTTGATATCCAATATGCATGCAACTGATAAAATTGTCTTTTTAATTGGTCAAATTGCTTTTCTGTTCTAAAAAATTTGTATCTTGTGGAAACAAATCTGAAAACTGCATTTTGCATTGTAATAGTGGATTTTATATTATACCCCTGATATAAAATAATATAAAGTATAATTCAAGAGTAGAAAATCTGTGGTGTTTCTGGGCCCCTATGGTAAAATGGGCAAAAAGGGAAAATATATAAGTTACAATAAAAATGTAGACTCGATATGAGAGATGTCCAAAGTGGGGCCAAGGGAATAATTCTGTGTGGCCATCGACCACCATATTTCAAAAATGGTACAAATGTGGCCCTCCAGCAAAAAGGAGCTGATACAGATGCAATGTTTGTAATTTATTAGGATGAGATTTTCACTGACAAATGTATATCTTCTCAAATGAACAGTGTTGTGTACAGCACAAATAACTTTTCATGTTTCCATGTTTCTTTGCTTATATTTTAATATCACAGTAAGTAGGGTCAAAAACATTCAGGAACGTTTTACTCAAAAGCAGACTTGGGCACACCCATTAATTAAACCTGGCTAAAAACAGGAAAGGCTTTTGAAGAATGTCCTCGCTTTATTGCAGGAAATAGAAGAAAGAAATTTTGTACACCAACAAAATAGAAAAACATTCGACCCAAAAAGTTAGGAAACTGTATACCTTTCTTTTATTTTAAGGCAAATGTTTGAGACCCTTTTTTGGACTTAAAATATTTTTTTTTTCTTGCAATATTGCATATTTTATTTATTGCTGAGCAAAGAAAAAGAATATAATTCACAATTACTCTATTTTTAATTTGAGAAAAAGGAAAAAGTTATGCCCTCTGTGTGCTTTTAAGTTAGCAATTTTGGCCAGTGGTGTGAAAAGTTTGGACACATACCAAAAGAAGAGAAGCAGTGTTTATAAGACTATATTTGGTTTAAGAAAGTTTGCAAGATAATCGGTCCTAAAATCACCCTGCTGTAAAGTATCTTGCTGTTACTAGTTAGTTGTAAAACCCAAGTGATCAAAAAAAAAAAAACATTTTCCTGTTATAAGAATTCTTGTGGGCAAGACTGCAAAGCAACTTTACAGTAACCTCGAGCAAATCAGAAGCAAGAAGCATAATTCAACAAAAACTGAAGGAGAAACAAGAGATAAGAGAAATTATTAACAATAGTAAGATTTGGACAACCTGGTCTCAACAAAACACTATTCAGAATACGTCAACATGATGTCAACGTTGTGGTGATTGTGAGCCAACATGTATTTTAGTATGTCAGAGACATGGGAGAGAGAGGAGATGTATAAAAGAAGAATTTAGAAAAATTAAAGTAACATTTAACGTGATAAATATACTGCAAAAAGAATCAGGAAGTAAAATGATCAAAATTCTTATTAAGTTCTTTAGGAAACAAAATCGATTAGTAGGGTATGATTCATTATCAACAGCACATTCACAAATAAACATTTTGTCCCACACCAGTAAGTAGCGGTAATGCACACTGTATGAATTTGCCAATCTCCAAAAAAACAAGAAGAAGAATAAGCCCGCGGAGCAGCGTTTGAAATTTCGCATTGGCTTTTCCAAACGTCCAATAAACGGCCTCCATATTCAACGGTTTAAGCCTGCATACGGCTTGTTGCTGGATAATTTAGGCAAACCTGTGTTCAAGTTCTGCGTAGATTTTTTGGAAAGTGGTTAAAATCCCTTTTAAGCCACAGTTCCAAACACAAGGTGGCGGTAATACACCTAAAGGCTGTTTGCCAACGGTCTTTAAGGGAAAGAAGAAGACTCGCGCTGGTAAGTCAACCAGCCACGTGTTTTGAAATGAAAAACGCTTTTACTTGCAAAGCAGGTAAAGTTCAGAGTTGTTTTAACTTAATATTTACTGTATGATGGCAACAGACCTGTTAGTTCAAGATAAAGTGGATATCTTTAGTTTTAATTTACGTAAGTTTTTAACAACAACTGTTTAGGTGAATGCTTGATTCTACCTTCATTAGATTGCTAGCACTTAAGCTAATGCGGCTAGCTCGATTTTTTTATTCCTCTTGATTTTATGAGGATTAGGAATATTGTAGCATTTATTGCAGCAGCTCATACGTCAGTTTATTTCCTCGTTCAGCGTCTGGCATGTGGCATTATAAATGATTAAAGATGTATTGGCTTTGTTCCTCTTCATTTGCCAAAATGCTTTGTTTTAGCTCCCTTTGTGTCCACAGACATCAGTAACTACAAGGAACTTCTCTCAAAGGAGTAGAAAAATGCGTTTACTAGCAGCCATGGTGGATTTCGCTGAATGGATTACGCACCCCTTCGGTTTCAACTTGGAGTGCAAGGTACAAAATAAAAAAGACTAAAAATATACCCAGTACAAGCTCAGATCAACTGGATGGTTGGTGTGAGAGTGATGAGTTGCACTTAACAGTTGGGTTGTCTGCTGCAGTGGCATCATCAGCCCAATCCGATCCGATCTGAGGAGAGAAAATGTGCGCTGGGGCCATCTGACTACACCTCCATCCCCCTCAAAACATAGCTTACTATTAGCTTTACAAATATCTGAGAACATGTCACATTAACTAATCACGTTTACCTGGGTAAATTTTGTCAGAATTTATTCACGATTGTTTGATCATTTGCAGAATGTCTTTAAAAACTTTATCAAAGAATGGTTGCTCTGTGCTGCTTTTAGTATCTGTTGCTTCTGTCTCTTCATGTAATCCCAGCCTGCTTTAGTATAGTTAAGATCAGTGCTCTCTGTGGGCCTTAAGCATCCATTACAGAAAGCCACGTGTCCCTTCGTTTGTGTAGTGTTTTATGGTAAGCTGTTCTGGTCAGAGACTGAGGCTTCAGAGTGCTGCTGCATGCTCCCCCAGAGGTTTAAGGCAAGGGATTTTTTTCACCTCAGAAGCATCTCCTGCGTCTTTTAATTGTTCAGTATCTTCACGTGTTTCAAGAATTTGCACAGTTCATTTCCTTATTGTGTTGGAAAGCACTTTAATGGATTGATTTGAAGCGCAAGTTAGAATGAATGTAAATTGGAAAACAAAAAAAAAATCAATGTTTGAAGTGTCTGTTTTCAAGCATTGATGTGGCATACCATTTGAAGTTCTTTCAATATACTGAACTAAACTGGTTGTTTTTAAACTTTCCTGGAACTATCTATTCTGCCTGATTTCTTCTTGTGTTATAAAGTCTAGATCCTGGAAGCGAAAGAAAAATCTGTGAAGATTCAAAGGCGTGAACTGGAATGTCTTCATCTCCAAAGGGTCTGTAGGAGTTAAATATCCTCTTTTTACCAGAGAGGTAAATCAGAAGGGTGAAGTGTGTAACATCCTCAAGACTGAAGCAAGTCAAAATGCCTCCAGTCCCTTTGTTTTTTAGAACCTAGATGTGTCGTTCCCTGGATGAATGGAAACATTTAGCTAGACTGCTTTAGGGCATTGTCTTTAAATTGAAAAAAATCCCTGTGAATTATATCAGCTTTAAACATTTTAAAATGCATGTGTTTTCTGTAATTTGCTGCTCTGGTTTATCTGTTTATTTTTTTAGCCAATTGCTTTTACAAATGTCAATTCATTTTTAACCATATACACATGTTGGTCAAACGAGCCTGTTAAGACACATCAGACGGTACACATGCTCAGCCAACGAGCTCTTTTAACAGTTTTCTGTATGTAGAAATGTTGTAATTGCAAATAATGATGTAAATCAGCCTTGTGACTGACTTTCCAGGAAATTTACTTGAACTTCTTGAGGAAAACATTTCTTAGAAATGTGCAGCCTTAAATTCTTCTGCATGGTGTATCTCTGTTTGAAGAGTTGCATCTGAAAACCACTCTTTAGTTTAAAATTAGTGAAGTTGGTTATTAGATTTCTTTTGCTGTTTTTAGTTAAACTAAAATGTGCTAAATTCACAAGTGTCTCTGTGTCTTGAAGAGCTTTTGTGGAGGTGACAGTGATGAGTTGCACTATTAGCCAGGCTGCTGTTTGCAGTTGCACAGCAGGCCTGTCCTGACTCTGTGTGTTGACACCTATTGTGCACAGGGGCCATCTGAGTCACCGCTCTGTCAGAGACAAATAGAAAATAATCTGTTATGTTCTGGTGTCATATTTAATTCCTTTGTATTTGGTTCATTGTTTTTTTTTTTGTTGTTTTTCCCCCAGACAGAAGATTGAAGAGGTAACTGTGGGAACAGAATGTTTTCTGTCCAGAATGCATCCTGCCAACAAGTGTTCATAGACTGGGTTAAAGAAGTCCATTGCTGGTAAGCATGAAGAGACTTCTCCAATATTTAAGTAAATCCTAAATATTAGAGAATTCTTTTTAAAGTTGTCAAATATATTGAAAAATGTCATAGCTTTTAACTTTGTCTCCTTTAAAAAAGAAAAAGTTCTTAAAAGATTTTTTTTTTTTTTACAGTTCTGGCATTTAAATGTTTAAACTGGATGCATTAAACTAGCATAGCAGCATTTAGCATGGTAGCATTTGAAAAGTAGAAAGCACTCTTGTTGCATGTTGTCTTTTTCTGTCTTTATTTTGACCAAGAATATTACAAGACAATACAACATTTGCAAAAAGAGTCGATAGCAAAAAAAAAAAACCAATGGTAGGGAATCATGTTATTGGATGTCTTTCGTGGTTTGTAGCTTTTCAAGGGCAGACATGGTTTTGATTGACTGTGTTGGAGCGTTGTTACATGTAGCGCTCACTGAGTTCTTGATATAATTCAATATAACAAGGGAAACACTGCTGTTAAGTTCAGAGTTCATTGGGCCTTCCCCTGCTATTGAGTTCTGGGAAGGCAATAAAGCCTAGATATATTCATACCTCAAGCAGATTTCTTTAAAGTAATATTTTAATTGTACCAATATGTGTCTTCTATCTGGAAGTAACACACTAGTGACTTGATTGCAATAGAGAGTCTGTTTGGGAGTCAAAGCTGACATTTATTTTACGTTGTTTTATCTTTTGAAAGATGCCAGTCCCACCGGCCAATAACGAACGTCTTGGTGGAAGGTTTTAAATCTAAATCTGCCCAGGGTATGAAAGATTTGGGCTTTTAACTAAATGTTCAGTATGTCCTCGTAAAGGCTTTGCATTCTGATGGTAGTAAATTTTTGTTACATAAATCGTGTTCTGAGCCTTTTATAATTAAGGTTCTATTGTAAATTGCAAATGTTTTTTCTTTTGCCTTAACCATAATTGGCAACTACTACTGGACTGAATTAATCTAATGGGCTTTGAATGATAAAACTAAATCATCAAATGTAAATTGTCAACAGTGTTATGTCAGTGAAGCTATATTTTATCTCCCGTCTTACAGGATTCTGACAAATAATGCTTTTTATTGTTGTAACTCTAAATCCTATTAGAAGTGAACTTTATTTTTTGTAAACCTTATCAGTATTTTCTCTTTTCTCTCTGTTTAGAGTCCTGCTGTTTCCTGCAGGCTTCCAGCCTTCCTTTTAAATCCTGCCATCTGTGAGCAGTTCATATTGCTCAGGTGACTGGACCACCATGCTGCACAGGTGAGATAGTGATCACTGCCAAACCAGCTTAAAATGTTTCCTTTACAAATAGTTGGTGGACAGACACGTGCAGTTGTTCTTTTTTTGTTTGTTTTTCACTGTGTTTATTCCTCCACTTTATGTTCCCTGGCAGACGTGGAAGTCGTGATTCAGAGCAACGTATCAGAGGTTCTGGACAACATGAACGACTTCAGGAAAATGTCAGGAAGATTCGAGCTTAAGGCTTTTCAGCTTTGCTGCATTTTTTTTTTTGTTTCCGTCCTGTGTCAAATCTGTTGCTTCCATAACAAGACATTTTCTGGATGTAATAAACAGTAATACATTTGCTAAATACCATGTTGGCAACAGCTTTTGTTAATGTGACATTGTAATCCTTTGAGTCCCACCAGTCACATCTCACTGTTCTTCTTCTCTTGGTGTTTTTGTGGAGGTGACGGTTTGTCAGAGGGGATTGCAGGTTCAGGGGATTGTCTTGCATCAGCGACTACTGCATTTAAACGTTTGCATTTTGCTTTTGTCAGCCAGACAGGTTTCATAATGCAGGATTGCTTTTGGTTGGGAGTATATTTGGATTGTGATGAATGCAGTTCACAAGAAATGCTGCAAGCAAAAATAATGTTGCAGGGCGATAAAACAATTTAAATATTTTAGTGAGGAACAGAAAATGACAAAATCAATGATAGACATGTTTTAAAATTCAATAAGACAGTATGTAGGGCCACCATTTTTACAAGATCAGAAGAAATTTCAATGAATAAACTTTTCTTGAACAGAAGAGCAAATGGGTTTGTACAACAATATATTGCTACTGGAGAAGGAATCATTTTTACTACTTCACATGTAATCCATAATGTCCCACAATGCTTAACAGAACAGTGTTAGCAGTGTTTATGGTAAGTTATAAAATGAAATCTCAGTTAATAGTTTCATTTCTTTCAGTTTGTATTGAAACAGATGCTCTCTATTTGAAACTGTATTGTGATATTTATTAAATTCAATTAATACATAGGGAGAAAAGATTTTTTTTCAATCGACCGGGTCTAATTCCACTTCTTATCTCCAAGAACACATGCACTGTGTCATTACTAAGAAAACCTGAAGAAACCAATAAAAGGCGACAGATTATTTTTGTAACTGAAACACTTTTTTTTTTTTTTGTGATGACACAGTTGCGAAGTTCCAGGGTTAATTAGATTCTCTCTGTAAAATGTGCATGTCTCTCCTAAGGCACATTTTCTATAATACTAATGACATTTTTGGCTAGTTTCTAGATCTAAAACCAATGAGATGAACTCTGTGGAAATTGTAATAAACTATTTTAGACATCTAGTCTGTTGTATTCTGCTTTTAACCAGTAGGTGGCAAGTGTACATCATTGTTTTCTCACTGCTGTCTGGACTCAAGAAACTACTCGTATGAGGCAAACATTGGACATGATGCCTGAAAACCTTCGATCATAAATTACATTTCATGTTTCTAAGGTTAAAAATATTTAGCTCCTAACTTTGCCACATGAACAAAAAGATGTACTCATAACAGGCCACAAGACTGCTTTAGTTGTATAAGAAGAGTTATTTCAGGCTTTAAAAGAATAAATCATGCAATAGTTTAAAACTAATACAAACTTTAGAAGTGTGATTTAGCCCTATTTAAAACCAATTTCTGATTGACCTACTCCCTTGCAATACCTGCAGTTTTCTGTTAAGTGTGTCGGATTGCTAATTCAGGTTTGCTGCATTTAACGTTTTCCTCCCACATAAAGCTCTCTCTGGGTTACAGATGATTCACACCTGGCCTGAATGGACAATAGAGTACATTAAGCTTTGATTTTTAAGCTGTCGGTGAACTCCTTTTGGTGCAATTGTTAAATCAGGTATTTTCTCCTGGAGTTTGAGCTCTTTAAACACCATGAATTTAAACTTCAGAGTGTAGCTCTACCAATGAAGGGTACATTAAGAACATTCAGGTTGAATCAAAGGAAGTGAAAGGAACTCAACTTTGAGGTACAAGACATGGATTAATTATTCATCTTGTTAATAGTGAGCTGACACAGAATTTAAAAAGCAATGTCAGATAGGCAGTGTTCTTTTTCCAGACCACCCAGTTGTCATTTTTCATTTGAATTTCACTTGCCTGTCTGAGCTGTTACCAAACAGAACCATGCAGTCCTCTTGGGCCCTTTTTCCCCCTGTTCGAGTGAAAATTACTTCACTGGACTTGAGGCTGACACATTGGCTATTGAAGAGAAGTTGTACATTATTTCTTGGAAGAGGAGAATGATGTTTTGTAAGCCGGTGTGGACTGTTCATATGTTTTCGACAGAGGTGTGATGTGGAATTATATGCTTTGCTTACTGTCTGTCTGAAGGCAGAACTACTCTTACCTTAATGTCCTTGTTTGCTGCGGTCCAGAAGTGATATTTGGTGATGTTTTTTTTTAAAGACCAACATTTTGTTTTGAGCTTTTTGGTTAAAAAAACAAAACAAAAGCAGCAGTCATGGATTATACAGTGAATATCATCAGGATCATCTTTTTAACAGTGTAGTGTTCCAATTTTTCATGCCAAAACAACCCTGTGTCATTAAGGAATGGACTTGTGGTCTGCTGTTCTATGTGTTACCAGGATCTAGCAGATCGTTTAAGTCCTCCATGTTAGATGTTGGTCAGACTTGTCTGTCTAGCACATGGTAGAGTCAAAAAATGGATGAAAAAAATGAATATTTACTTTTTTAACTATTTACTTTAACCATTTCAGATAGAACAAGGCGGCTGTTTATATCTGGAACGGCTTTAGGAGTTTCTCATCCCACTGAAGATTAAAGTCAAAACATGGACATTTAACCATTTGGGGGTGGGCAGTTTTTCCTGTAACCTGCACACTCATATGAGATGTAGTATTCCTTTTTCTCTGCTGTCTCATGTTCTTTCAGTCTGTCATCAATGTAGGCCATGACAGAGCAATGATTGACAGGAGTGCAGAGAGTGATCATAGAGGGCTCGCTGACTATTCTTTATTACAGGAGACCGTTCTTGTTTTGCTTTTAGCTGAGCTCTCGTGGGAAGTAAAGGGCACCCAACTGAAGGCAGATGTTTTGAATTTCAGGGTGGAGGATAAGTCTAACATTTGATGTTGAAGTGAGGCTGAGATGGGGACAACCTTTGAAAGAAAAAGATATTTGTTTAGCCTCAGGAAGTTGCCTTGTGAGTGTGCAGGTCCAGCGGGAACTGCACATTTCCTAGTCCTCTGAACAGACTTGCACTAGATGCTGTGCTGATCAAAGGAAGAGTTCATATCTAAACATGAAATAGCTTTTCTCCTTATCAGGTCATGTTGATTTGTTCTGCTCCTAAAAAATGACCTAACAGAGAGGTAACCCCGGGCCCCAGTGAGCTCTGCTCATGAATACTTACACACAACTGTCACGCATTATATTACTGTGGGCTGATAGCAGAAAACAGTTTGATGACAGTGATTCATAGTAGAGTCAGGGGCCCTGTTAATGAAGAGCTAAGCAGCAACGTTACAAGTCCCAAACGGGTTGACCCAGAAATTTGTTAATGCATTACTCAGCCTTGAAGGGCCTTTTTCTCACCTTGTTTGAAAGGTGATGCGTCCTTCGATTAAAACATTTTCAGTTTGATATTCACAGATTGACTCTAGAAAACTAATAAGACAATATCTATTATTTTTCTTAAAAATGGCAGCTATATGACAATATGGTGGGTTTATTAGTGTTCTAGATACCCGAACAAAACACCCCTCCTACATATTAGGACTTCAGTTACTAAAGGAACAGCGCTATTTGAAATTTCTGCACAAGCAAAACAATACGGTAATAAATTAATATGAAATCTTGCTTTGAAACCCAATATTTTAGTTAGAAGTTGCATCACAGTATTATAAATAATAGTTTCTAAAGGCCAATTAAAAATCTAATTTACCCTCAACCCTTACCACAGAGGGAGTGTATTCACCAGTTAGTTGATCATAAACAATGCAATGAGATGATCAGAGATGCAATTTTCATGTGCAGAATGGCAATGTGAATGCAGTGCCTTACAAAAGTATCCATACCATTAAACTTTAATATATGTTTTCTGGGTTTTATGATAGGCCAGCACATAATTATGAGTGGAAGTAAAATTATGTATCTTTTTTAAATTAGATCTTTTCTACGAAGACAAATCTGAAAAGTGCGGCATTCATTTTTTTTCAACCTCCCTGAATGATTCTGTAAAATCACCAATCACTTTCGTTACAGGTACATTGCATGTGGGTCTGGACTTTGGGCTATTATGACATGTGATACTGTGGTCTAAGAATTCCACTGTAGCTCTGGCTGTATGTTTCGGATCACTCTTGTGCTGGAAGATAAACCTTTGCCTAAAGCCTCAAGTCTTTTGCAGCATCTAACAGGATTTCTTCCAGCATTGCCCTGTATTTAGTTCCAGCCATATTTGCATTAACTCTGAACAGTTTCCCTGTCCCTGATGAAAAAAAATATCTTCACAGGATTATTCTGCCACCACCATGTGTGACCATAAATGTGGTGTGTTCAAGTTGATGTGGGGAGTTGGTTTTTTACCACACACACTGTTTAGCATGTCGGTCAAAAAGTTATATTTTGTTATGTTTTCCACATGGTTTATTGCAAATAGCAACTGGGACTTCTCATGGCTATCTTTCAACAATAGATTGATCTTGAATCTTCCTCCAGAGTTATCATGGCCCTTTTGGCTGCTTCTCTGATTAAGGCTGTCCTTTCTGGGCCTGTCAGTATAAGTAGACAGTCATATCGAATTAGATTTGCAGTTGTTCTGTACTCTGCATTTTCAGATGATCAGTTGAACAATGCTTTGTTGGATATTAAAACTTGGGAAATTGTTATACAACCTAACCTTGCTTTAAACTGTATCTCAACTTTGTTCCTGACTTGTCTGTTGTATTCCTTGCACTTTGTGAGGCTGTTCGTTCACTAATGTTCCCTGCTATACCTCTGAGGTCTTTGCAGAACAGCTGGATTTAAATTGAAATAAAATTACAAAATTTTCAATGTGTATGAAAACTTTTGCAAGGCACTTTTTGTGGTTTGTTTGCAGTTCTTTTTAGGGTGTTCTAGAAGGTTACACAGTAAAACTGAAATTGTGGTTCGAAAAGGTGCCGCAACAGGTGCCATTTCTCTGCCTCACGGGTGACAGGATTTGCAACAGCTTAGATCAAAATTATACTTTTCTGCTTCCAGCTGTTTGATTTACAGTTCTACCGCCAATTAGACACAGCAAAGTAGTGCTGACAAAGTATGGTTTCTGTTCTGGGAGATTAACTAATTTGATAGTATAGCAGTATTTAGATTGTGTCCAAAACAGCCAATCTGTGGAACTGCTCTGTCAGATTTTGTGACTACTAGCTGTCAAGTCAGGTAGTTCTAAACTACAGACAGACCATTGTGCTAAAGTAACTGTTATCATACTGAAGGCTGTTAAAAATATTTTCAAACCAAAACAAAAGCTCTTTTTGCAAATATAAAGTAATAAGTGACTAACTATAAAGATTTACATTTAGCACCCAAATGATAATCTCTGAAAAAGGCGTTTAGAACCACAGTTCCACCACAAATGTTTTGTTGTGATGCATCTGATACATTGCTGTAGATATGCATTTCATTTGTACTAAAGCAAAATGAGTAACGCTAATCCATTATTTGCTGCTTAAACTGATAGCCAACAACTTTTCTTCAGCAGAATTCCTGCAGTTCATCACTGTTCTCTAGTTTACATAATCCCACTGTTTCCGCTAGTTCCCTGGAGTCCCAAAGAAATCGCAGTGTAAGTCTTTTCAGACTGAAAGAGGTCAATGACTTCAAGTTATCCCTTAAATCTTCAATGCTGGCCGTAATCAGCCCTCAGAGTGAAAAGTGAAATCAACCTGAAAAATGTGGTTAATGAGAGTTAATTCATGATTTACCAAGAGGACAATTAGGTTTTTACACAGGGCTAATTTGGTTTGGGTGGTAGTTTTTCTTTTAATAAATCAAATCATTTGAAAACTGCTTTTTGTATTTACTCAGATTACATTTGTTACAAAAAAAAATTTTTAAATTTGACTTAAGGGCTCTGATGCTTTTTTGTAGGCTTGAAAATGACCAAGCCAAAGAATCCTGCTAAAGATATATGTCATGTCATGTATTGTTATTATTATTGACCCCCAGAATACACCTATCGTAAAATTACCACAGGACAAATCCAATATTAAGTTCTAAGTATTTATCTGCAATTATCCATAAGATGCTACACAGCTTTGTCTCAGAAAACAATGGAGATACATAATCAAAAGCTGTCCAATTGATTTTTAGGTGCATGATATACAGGCAGTCTTGTTTAAAAATATTGCTTTCTTTCACCACACCTCCTACTTCATTTTATTAGATTTTATCTTTCCATCAAATCTTCATATTTGTTATATGCATATTGGCAAGCTTTTTCCTCGTGAAGTTATATAGACCAGTAGTTCCCAAAGTGGGGGTCAGGAACCCTCGGGGGATCGGAAGACACCAAGTGGGTGGTTGATGATGGGACGACTGAGGTGTATGAAGGGCCAAAAGGGACTACATAAAATACATAAATACATAATGAAATAAATAAATGTGCCTTGAAATAAATAAATATAACATTAAATGTCCCATTAAATAAATAGATGTACCATTTATTCATTTAATGCATTATTAAATAAGTAAATATAATATTAAATTATGAAATGAACAAATGAAAACTAAATGTTCCATTAAATGATGAAACCTTTTAAATGCTGAAATTAAATAATTAAATGTGGAAATCAAAGTATTGTCATATTACTTTCAATATAATATGTTTAATTGTCAGTTACATTGAGATTGTTTAGACTGTTTCCATGTTTTTTTATGTAAAAATAGTTATGACTGTTTGGATTTTCTTCAGTGCGTGCACCTATGTGGATAGAGTGGGTCCCCAATCTCTGGCACTGTTATTTTTGGGGGTCACAGGCTGAAAGGAACCCATGATTTAAACAAAAATAAACAGGAAATCTGTTTTACCTGAAACTGCTCTGAAATAGTGACATAATACAGGGACAAGAATTTGCTCTTGGTTTATTTTGTTCTCTTCATCTGGTTGCCTGTTGACAGATATATTGGTGCTCATCAGAATATGATGCATCATAATATTATGTGCAAGGGAGTTAAAAGTGAAAATCATTTATAACAATTACAAGAGCAAGTAGTGCCTTTGGCTAGACTGCTTGTTTAATAAAAGCAGCATGCAGCACATTTGTATTTAGCTTTATGTCAGTGTAGGTGTTCAAAAAAGCCACAAGGGAGCAATGCTCACAAATAGCACATTTGTTTACATCACCTCGGGAAAATACTGCTAAAATAGACTTCAGTTCAATAGACAGCGTTCTGCCATGATTTGGGTTCAAAGATACACCATTTATTTTCATAAAGCTTATGTCTTTGGGCAAATCGAAGCAATGAGCACCATTTTTCATACCACTAAGAAGACTTTCAGAAGCATTGCAACATCTCCGCTTTCTGAAATCCTGCCATGCTAGTTGAATTTTTATGTTGAGATCATTTTAATGCCGTTCCCACTTCAGTTTTTCATATTTATGTAGAGCTGGTGAATGCTTTAAATTTCCTCTGCATCATCTGTGCTGGAGAAGGCACACTGATGCTGAAGCAGTGGGAAGGCGTGGGGTAGCATCATTGCTGTGAGTCCTCTTCAGTGCATTCTACGTTTTAAATATCAGTCCTCAAGTTATCTGACTCCTAAATGATACATTCATCTTTTATCAGCTACAACAAATTACAAACCTATGAGACATTGAACTTTAACACAAGCTAGTTACAAAGCAGCCTTGCTTTAACATGAGGTTGTCTACAATGAATAAAAAAAGCTTGGTGAGGTGCTTAAAGGTTAAAGTTTGCATTTTAGCAAATTAAGTTTAAAACAGATGTCTTAAGCAAAACGATAAAAAAAGATTGTTTATTTCCAAGGTTGGGAACTTTCATTGTTTCTTTATGAACTGAAACAAAAAACTGATTAGTAAAACCTGAGGACTGTTTCAGGATTTGGGGAAATGAAGCATAGAAATTATGATGTAAACAGTATTAATTTACAACATTATAAAACCCTCAATAATAATAATAATATTGTGCATAGAGCTGAAGATTGTTACTAATATGTCATTGTAGAGAGCTGAATTTTTTTTTTTAATTAGGAAAGCATTTTGTGCTTGAACAGAAGAACTCATGGCTTGGAAAAATGCCAATATTTTAGTCATGCTTGGTTGACTTATAAAATTATTGGTATTCTTACTATGCACAAGATGAAGAAAAACATGATCTAGCACTGATATGAGCAATAGAAGACCATCTTATACACTGCAAAAATTGGGTGAAAAAAATAGACTTGTTTAAAAATCTATCTTTAATTTGCCTTATATAGGATTCTAATTTTCTGAGAAACTGATTTTTGAATTTTTATTAGCTGGTCATAATCATCAACATGAAAAGAATAATTATTTGAAATTAATCTGTCTTATATACAAAATAGATAAAAAAAAATATATGTTTCATTTTTTTAAATTGAATTCCTGAAATAAATTAGTTTTTTGATCATGTTCTAATTTACTAAGATGCACCTGTAAGCATTGCGTCACTTTCTTTATCAGTTACTCTGGAAGGATATGCTTAAGATGCTGCAGCAAGGTCTTGGGACAGCATTTTGCTTAAGTCTGAATAGATCTCGATCTCAACACAGGCAGAAGAAAGACCTTCACTGGAAATGTGAATTCTGATTAGATGTGAGCTTTATTTGGATCTGGGCTGACATTAACCTTCCCCACTGTCACCTTGGCTGAACAGAAGTGTGTTCATGATGGATAACCTCCCATTTAAACAAAACGCACAGCTCTCACAGCGCACGCTCATTAAGAGCATATCCTTATAACTTGATTAGGGGTCTAGTAATGGAAACTCGGGGAAACTGTGCGCCAGTCTCCTGCTTGATGCATTCAGAGCTGATCAATCTTTGTTTGGGTGCTTCATTTGTAGGCTTAAAATGTTGAGAGCTCAGGATATGTGCAGGTGTCCAGCTGGAAGTATTAAATATCAAGTGTCATATTCCTTTGTCTGAGGTTTTGGGCAAAGGTTCATATTGTGTTCTGGCTTGCAGAGTTGGGAAGAGTCATTAGTCAACGGTGTTACTTCTGTAAATTATTCAGTGCAGAGACATTTGGTGCTGGTGCATTATACCATCATAACCACTTCAAGCATGACCCATTTTATTTTCGTCTCCCTTATCATGCCTTCTTCTACCTCTTCTTATTTGTTTTTTCTGATGAATCTAGATTTAGGCTGTATGGGGTGAATGCAGCTCATCATCAGCATCACTGCGGGTCCAGGCTAGAAAGAGATTTCAGTTGCTTTTCTTGTGGAATTATAATGTTCAACTCAGTCTTTTCTCCTAGTGTCTGTTTATACCACAAATACACTTTATTGTATAAAAGATGAAAAAAACATCCAAATAAACACATATATATTTGGCATGTATAGTTGCTGGGTGTCATCCAAAAAGCAACAGCTGCCTGCCTACAAGCCCATTAGAATTGTAGAATAATAGAAGAGTTTTCTTCATGTGATTTACTGTGTATTGCATTAATTTAAAGAAGAATAAAGTAATATGCAGGCCTCCTGTTACCTACAAACATCTTTTGTCTTCAATTTTCCAAATAATAATACATTTCAAAAGTGATCAAGGCATTCTCCTCTTGCTTTTGGTTAGCAGAGTGAGGGTGAATAAACCAATCTTTACAGCTCCCTGAGAACAATCAGAATACAACCAGAAGCGTCCTGAATAACTTTCTATGCAAACAGAGTTGAAGTCACATTTTACCAGTTCAAAAAACATCAGAAATTCTGAATGTACAATAATGAGGCAACACATGGTACCAGAAGTTAATGTAAACACTCCAAACACTGTTTGATTTTGTTTCACAGCCATATATTTAAGCATATAATTGAATGAGAATGACAAAAACCAAAAACTTAAAATAATTTAGACCTAATTTATTATGTTATGACAGGCTAAATGTCACAAAATATTGCTGTTAAGTTTTGAGTGTGTGAATATATCCAGCTCCCTATAATGCATTCCATATTGTTTTACTTTTTCTCTGTACAGGATGGCATCAGACACCTCAGATAACTGGGATGTTTGTGATAACAGTCTCAAAGGTTTCAGCAAGCTTCATTAACAATGGCAGTGCCTTTTAATAAACAGTGGATTCGCCATCAGTGCCCAAAGCAACTGTAATGTTGGGTAAGTCAGACTTCAGAGTTACTTCTGGATAGTAGTTTTTACTGACCAATTTCACAAAACCCTTCAGGGTGGGATTAAGATCTCTTTTCGTCATCTAGGTGTATTTTGTGAAAGCAAGGCGGCGAGAGGGGTTTGAAGTCAACCTGCTGCTGTTACGGTCCTGTCTTGCCTAGTGAGGTAGTCACAGTCCTGCTTCAGCTGACTTGTTAAAGGGTAAAACAATCTTGTGACTCGAGAATGCAATGTTGTGATTACGGATGGGCTATGCAGCGAGACAGCTGGAGAGGTCTAGGTCAAAATGTGCAGACCCACCTCTGTTCAGTGTATATTTGTTTTCTTGCAATTAACACACATTGGAAGAATCTCACTAAAGAGAATGTAGAACAGATAACTGGATGTGAGTAGCAGTTATGCTTGAAAACAGAGCAAAACTAAGTAATCTTAAGTCACTGATGTGTTTAACCATTTATGAGTCTTCTGATTTTTTTTATGAGTAATGCAAAAATGCTATGTCAACTATGCTTAGCCTATTTTTTGTCTCTTTTGATTCTGCAATGCTGTGTTGATTTCTAAAGGCTCACAAGCTGCCTGTGGATATCCATAACCACAGGCAGTTCAGAAAACGGCTCCTCTTTTAAGGTTTTAACTGAGCTGTTTTTTAAAGAGGCTAATATTAGGGCACTTCATAACAAATAAAGCTTGAAGTAACACCTTGGTATATCTATGCTCAGAAAAACCTGTCGGTGTTTTGACAGTTTACACACTTCTCACATTTTCACTCTTGACCTCTGTAAGCAGTGGGTGTTCTTGTGCCAAACAGATGAAAAATAAGAGTGAAGCCGGTGCTTGAGACGCCATACTGTAATATGTCTATTGCACATCAGCGCAGAAAGCCTTTCTGTTATCCGCTGTTCCCTAAGAATATCAAAACGTAGCTTCTAAACTTTACACAGGATACTTTATACAAGAAACTTATCAGTGTAGACAGTTTGCAGTATTGGTCTTGCTGACCCTGACACTTTAACTTTGCCTTTAATGGCAATTGTGATAAAAGTTTTTTCAGCAATTTGTCATATGATTCCAGTGTTGTAACATAAAAACTAGCTCTTTGCAAATAATTCATTGAATATGTTTGATTTTCCTGCAAACCCATCTGGACCAGGTAGATTACTCAAAATAATACCATGTTTACTTGCTTCTTAGAAAATATGAGGCAAAAGTTTTAGCTGTTCAGTCGAAATAAATGGGTCCAAACTTATTGGACTTGCTGGTAGTGTATGTACATTCATGATCATTTCTTAATGGTGGAAGAAAAGACAGTTGCCCTCTGAATTTCTCTGTATTGGAACATTGTAGATTTATACCTATAATTTATGCTATTTGTTCCCTGGACAGGTAGAGAATTGGGTCTGGGAGAAATTAGTTTGTTGTATTGGATGCTTCCTTTTTTTCTCCTGCTCTGCCTCTGGATCTCTGCTTTCTGCTTTTTCCTTTTTTTAGGTTCACTCTAAATCTATTTATTATGTTGGGGATTAAAGAGGGAGCCTGGATTGGTAAAGAAGGGAACTTGGACCTAGAGGAAATTAAACTGTGGTTCAATATCTCAGTTTGTGTCACCTTTTCGACTGTAAAGATGCGTCCCGATATTCATACACACAATGAAGAATTGATGTCCAAAAGCAGTTTCCAGCACTTCAGCACTTTTGCATCTTTTCAGTAAATGGTTCTGTGTTATCTGAGAGATTTAGCACATAGCAGAGTGAAGCCTTTCAGTTGTTTTTCTTTTTTAGATGAAAGTTTGTAGCTATATAATCTATTTACAAATATAGATCCAAAAATATAGATCCAATTGAAGAAGCCATGGCTCTTTTTAGTTCAAATGTTTCTGTTCTGATTACAATTCAGAAACTGAGATCACCAAGTAGAGGACATATTGCTTTCACCTTTTCCCAAGTAACCAGTCAGCTCATTAAGGTAAGTTCAATTCAATTCAATTCAATTCAATTCAGTTTATTTATATAGCGCCAATTCACAACACATGTCGTCTCAAGGCACTTCACAAAAGTCAGGTACATGCATTCCAATTAATCCGAATCATTGAACAGTGCAGTCAGATTCTGTTATTTATTCAAATGGATAAAAAGTTTGTCTATCTAAGGAAACCCAGCAGATTGCATCCAGTCAGTGACTTGCAGCATTCACTCCTCCCGGATGAGCATGTAGAGACAGTGGACAGTCACTGGCGTTGACTTTGCAGCAATCCCTCATACTGAGCATGCATGTAGCGACAGTGGGAGAGGAAAAATCCCTTTTAACAGGAAGAAACCTCCAGCAGAACCAGGCTCATGTGTGAGCGGCCATCTGCCACGACCGACGGGGGGTTAGAGAGAACAAGGGCAGAGAAAACAAAGAGAACAAAGAAAAGCACTGATCAAGGAGTACTTTCTATGGGAAGGAAAAAGGTAAATGTTAATGGATGTAGCTCCTTTAGTTGTTTCACCTAGAAAGAAAGAACAGATAAACTCTGAGCCAGTTTTCAATGTTAGAGTCTGAAGAGAGCACATAGAGTTAGTTACAGTAAAAGCTCCGTCAGTAGCTATGTCTAGGAGAGAGAAAGGGTTAAAACACTGAAAGACAGGGCCATGTGGATCATCGGTAGAGGGTGAGCACCAAGTTGTTGCCCACAGAAGCTTGGAGGATTCCCCTCTCCAGAAAGGTGTTACAGGTAGACACAGAGTCAGGCCAGGTGTAGCTTCTAGGAAGAGAAAAGAGAGAGAACAAAGTTAAAAGCTGAAATAACAGCAAATAATACAAAATTGAAGAGTAGTGTGAGAAAGTAGCGAAGAGGGTGAAAGTGGTCATTATGTCCTCCAGCAGCCTAAGCCTATAGCAGCATAACTACAGAGATAGCTCAGGATAAACTAAGCCACTCTAACTATAAGCTTTATCAAAAAGGAAAGTTTTAAGCCTAGCCTTAAAAGTAGACAGGGTGTCCGCCTCACGGATTAAAACTGGGAGCTGGTTCCACAGGAGAGGAGCCTGATAACTAAAGGATCTGCCTCCCATTCTACTTCTAGAGACTTTAGGAACCACCAGTAAACCTGCAGTCTGAGAACGAAGTGCTCTGTTAGGAACATATGGAACAATCAGCTCTCTGATGTATGATGGAGCTAAATCATTAAGGGCTTTATATGTGAGGAGGAGAATTTTAAATTCTATTCTGGATTAAACAGGGAGCCAATGAAGGGAAGCTAAAGTAGGGGAAATATGATCTCTCTTTTTAATTTTCATCAGAACTCTTGCTGCAGCATTTTGAATCAGCTGAAGGCTTTTAACTGCATTTTGTGGACATCCTGTTAGTAAAGAATTACAATAGTCCAGCCTTGAAGTAACAAATACATGGACTAGTTTTTCAGCATCAATTCTATTCTGGATTTAACAGGGAGCCAATGAAGGGAATCTAAAGTAGGGGAAATATGATCTCTCTTTTTAATTTTCATCAGAACTCTTGCTGCAGCATTTTGAATCAGCTGAAGGCTTTTAACTGCATTTTGTGGACATCCTGATAGTAAAGAATTACAATAGTCCAGCCTTGAAGTAACAAATGCATGGACTAGTTTTTCAGCATCAATCCTGGACAGGATATTTCTAATTTTGGCAATGTTCCGGAGATGAAAGAAGGAAATCCTGGAAACCTGTT
Organism: Crenichthys baileyi; assembly: GCA_036173005.1. Lineage (NCBI taxonomy): Eukaryota > Metazoa > Chordata > Actinopteri > Cyprinodontiformes > Goodeidae > Crenichthys > Crenichthys baileyi. The sequence goes on from JAHHUM010000022.1 coordinate 395,817, forward strand.
TAATATGGGATTTAAATGACATGTCCTGATCAAAAATAACACCAAGGTTTTTTACTTTATTATCGGAGGTCAATTTAATGCCATCCATGTTAAGTGATTGACTAAGCAGTTTCTTTTTTAAAGACTCCGGTCCAAAGACGACAACTTCTCTCTTGTCTGAATTTAGAAGCAGAAAATTTAAAGTCATCCAAGTTTTTATGTCTTCAAGACATGCTTGTAGTCTATCTAACTGGTTGGGCTCATCAGGATTTATGGATAAGTAAAGCTGAGTATCATCAGCGTAACAGTGAAAATTTATTCTATGCTGCCTGATAATTTTACCTATTGGAAGCATATATATAGTAAAGACAATTGGCCCAAGTGCTGAACCCTGTGGTACTCCACAATTAACCCTGGAGTTTAAAGATGATTTATCATTTACATGAACAAACTGGAATCTGTCAGACAAATAAGATTTAAACCAGCCTAGTGCTTTTTCCCCTGATCCCTACAGCATATTCCAGCCTTTCTAAGAGAATATTATGATCGACTGTATCAAATGCAGCACTGAGATCTAACAGAACCAGTACAGACACAAGTCCATTATCTGAGGCAATAAGAATATCATTAGTGACTTTCAGCAGAGCTGTTTCAGTGCTATGATGAGCTCAGAAGCCTGACTGAAACTCTTCAAACAGGTCATTGCTGTGTAAATGCTCACACATTTGATTAGCAACTATATTCTCAAGAATTTTAGATAAGAATGGAAGATTGGATATAGGTCTGTAATTTTTCAAGTCATCTCGATCAAGCGAACGTTTCCTAAGCAAAGGTTTAATTACAGCTACCTTAAAAGCTTGTGGTACATATCCATTTACTAAGGTTAAATTAATAATATCTAAAATGGGGCTGGTAATCAGAGGGAACACTTCCTTAAATAATTTGGTTGGGATTGGGTCTAACATACAAGTTGAAGGTTTAGATAAAGCTAATATTTCTGATAACTCAGGAAGCTCCACAGGATTAAAACAGTCCAAACACAGATCAAGTTCTCCAGTTACTTCCAATGTTGTCTCACTTGCTGAGGATGAAGTAATCATCTTCGGGAGTATGTCAAAGATTTTATTTTTTAATAGAATCAATTTAATTTCCAATGTTGTCTCACTTAAAAGTGCAACTTTTAAGTCACAACAGTTCTGATTTTGTGCTGAAATATGATAACAGATATCTTTGGACCAACTAAGTGTGTAGTTCCTCTTTCCACATGTTGTTTAAAATCATATGAAGACCCTCCAACCCTCTGTCTCTTTTTTCCTTAAGCTTCTACATCCAGACGAATCATCACTTCATGGTGAGGATTATCTCTGAGTTGCACTCTAATATCACACCTCCTAGGCTGCTGCTTTACCTCTCATGTGGCACCTTAAGAAAGTTCATGTTGCATTTCTTTGTTACAAAGGCACCTAAAGTTAATTCAATTTTAAGTAGATAATCCATGTTTTTTAAGGAAATCACTGCCAAAGATGTAAAACTTCATACATTCAAGGAGTGCAAAAAATACTTGACTGAATAGGCATTGTGTTTAGATAAAAGAAAAGGAATGGAGGGTTTTTTTGCGACATTCCTATTGTGAGATTTCAAAAAGCCACTGATAGTTCTTAGTGGCTGCTAATAGATACATAATTATTTCTGCTGACCATATACCTGGTTGATATCTTGCTGAGCTGTGGGGAATCTCTTCTCTTCTTTGTTCCATTTAGAGGTAAGCTATACTGTCCTTCAGTCATGGTCAAGCATACTGAACAGGCTGTTGTAAGTCAGCAAAGAAACACACTTAACTTTTAGGTCCAGAGCAGAGAGAAGTTGATGTGGCAACCTCTCCCAGCCAGCAGGCAGCTCTGACAATAAAGTGAATGATGACTTTAAACAGTATTCTTGATGCCATCGGTGCTGACTTGCTGGGTTTGGCAGTGAGATGTGCTCAGATAAAGCTGCCCTGACTGTCAATGAGAATAGCTAAAAGGTCCGGTTTGAATTGCTGGACCTTTGCAAAATATTTGTACTGAAATCCCTTCAGGATAGATGTCAGATATATGAAAGAGTATGATCTGTGCTTTGATTCTTGATGCAAGCGCTGACAGTTATTTTATAATTGTCAAAAGTAAAGAAATAAAGTTGAAAAATAATTCGATGCACTGGAATATTGCACATGAGTTGCCTTGAACCCCATCAGAAAGCTTTTATGTGATTCCAGTGCATGTTGGGATTTGTGCTAAGCCATCCCTAAAGCACTGGTTTAGGTCAGACACTAATGCAGAGTACTAAGGGCAATCTCGTGAACGTTCCAGTTCATCCCAACAGAGTTGATCAGGGTTAGGTCATAACTGTTTAGAATAATATGGGTTATGTGTGGCTTATTATTATACTATAATAGAATAAAACCCTCTGCCAAAATACCAGACAAAAAATTCTATGGAAATAGACAGTTCCTGAATCAAAGAACACTGTCCACACTCAACATCAAAAAACCCCACAAACATATAGCCACTGAAGCAACAGCAGTGTAGTAGTAAGTAGCTATTTAGGGGGAATGGGAGTGTCTAATCTGCTTTTTAAGTTCCACACAGTTGGATTTGAAACCCAGGAGGAAAAACCCTCATGGGATTTTTTATGGTTTAGTTTTTATTTTATTTTATTTTTGCATAACTTTGATTGTGTTCATGCAAATAACATAACATTTGGGCAGGTTGTTTATTTTGGCATAGATTTTCTTTAATAATCGAAATGATTTCCCCTCCTTGAACCATCACCTTAACGTGGTGGAGGGGTTTGAGCACTCGAATTATCCTAGAGGCTGTGTTGTCTGAGGCTGTGTTGTCTGTCTCCCATGGATGACGGGTCAGGCAAAGAGTGGTTCAAGACACCTTCATGAGTACCACACAATCGAGGCACGTGACGTTGCCCAGTACGGCTGAGCCGTGGGTCCCAGCCTGGAGCCAGGCCTGGGGTCGGGACTCGTCGGAGAGTGCCTGGTGGCTGGGTTGCTCCTCACGGGACCCGGCCGGGCCAAGCCCAAACGAGACACGCGAGGCCATCCCCCAGTGGGCTCACCACCTGCAGGGGGAACCATGAGGGACGGGTGCAAAGAGGATCAGGCAGCGGACAAAGGTCCCGATCTCTGGATGCTTAGGCTGGCTCTAAGGACGTGGAATGTCACCTCGCTGGGGGAGAGGAGCCTGAGCGTGTGCGGGAGGTCGAGAGATATCGACTAGAAATAGTTGGGCTCACCTCCACGCCCAGCGTGGGCTCTGGAACCCATCTCCTCGAGAGAGGCTGGACTCTCTTCTACTCTGGAGTGGCCCGCAGGGACAGGCGGAGCCTCAGCCAGGGATGTATTCAACTCCTGGTTGAATACACTGTTCCTTTTCATAACTTTTATGGACAGGATTTCTAGGCGCTGCCAAGGGCTGGAGGGGTTTAGGTTTGGGGACCAGTGAATTTCGTCTCTTCTTTTTGCGGATGACGTGTTCCTGCTGGACCCTATTTAGCCAACACCTACAGCATGCACTGGGGCGGTTCGCAGCCGAGTGTGAAGCGGCTGGGATGAAGATCAGCTCCTACAAGTCTGAGGTCATGGTTCTTGACCGGAAAAGGGTGGCTTCTCCTCTTCAGGTTGGAGGGGAGTTCTTGGCTCAAGTGGGGGAGTTCAAGTATGTATCTGGGATCTCGTTCTTTCGGTCATGACCCATAGTTCATGCACATAGGTGAGGGTAGGAGCGTAGACCGACTGGTAAATTGAATCTCTTCGCAGTAATGGACCGGCACAGAGTCCTCATTACTGCACCGGCAGCACCAATCCGTCTGTCGATTTCCCGCTCCATTCTCCCTTCACTTTTCAACAAGACCCCAAGATACTTGAACTCCTCCTCTTGTCTCTCTGCATTTGTTGTGTCTTTCCCTCACATTCATATGCTTTTGCAAATCTAATTTTACTTTTTTTCTTTCCATGGTGTTGAAATTCTTTTACCATTTTATGTTTTATGGTTTTCAAGAGGGAGTGTAAATCTACCAATTTGTATTATGAGATGGAAAATAACTTTTTGATGACTTTTTAATGACTTTGCCCAAGAAAAACAAACTGATCAGAATAAATGTCACTACCTCCACCGTTTTACGTTCTTGAAATGCTGAATAAAATCTACTTACTGTAGTTTTTTCATAAAAAATCCTAAATTGCTAAAACAGGGATTTAAGGAGTAAACATAAAAATATAAAAAAACCAAGAATGTTTCGTATGTATGGTGAGGACTCAAGTTAATAAGGGCAATAATACAAAATAATTGGAAAACATTATATTGACAAACATATTTCTATGAAATATGTATCAAGAAAAGTGGAGCGAAATATTTTAACAAGTTAGCACAAAAAATAAAAATTAATCATAATCAATGTAGCCGCCAAGTTTTGACAGTCAGGCTTGGATATTAAACCCCCCAGCCCAGATGAATGAAAGGACCCAGGTGAAGCACAAAATGAAATGAACTCTAGGGGCTGAAAAGATTACCCCCCCGTTTTGTCTCATTGCAACCTATCCTGTCTGTCAGGAATTTACATTTAATTATATTCACTTTTCTGGATAAGGTTAGTGCTATAGTCAGTTGTCACTGGGATGAATATCACTACAATCCACCATGTTATTGATTATTGTAGGAAATTGTTTAATTTATTGTATGGTATTGATTTGGTTTTATACTGTGCACTAATTCTAGAGATGAACCATGCAATTTTAATGGATTAAGTACATTAATGTAGACTCATTATAGACTAATTAAATTTTATTTATTTCTGTGTCAAGGGACGCAAAAGTAAATCATGAACTTCCGTCCTGTTCAGTGGTTCTTATAAAAAAACATCACATCAAACAATATTTTTTTTAAAGTAAGGGTTATTTCATGCAGTGAAACAGTGAAAACAGTGAAACAAACTTTAACCGTGGATGTGATAGCTGAGATCCATAGGCATGTATTGTTGCAACCCATTTCTCTAAAAGGTTGGATTTTGGAGCTGGAATAGCTTTCACTTTCAAACTGACTGCATTCTGATTGCAGGTCGGAAAATACAGACTGACCTTAGCAACAAAATTACCTTTACAAATAGTCTATTATGACCCAAATACCTTAGCAACAGATTTGATAGAGCCGTGCAACTTATTTGAGACTTATTTTGAGACAAAAACTAACTGAGCTGCCTGTAAATAGTTTAGTACTGTAGTAATCACAAAACTAGGTGTGTATTGGGACCCCTGTCAAATTGGTAGATCAGAAATTATGGTTACAGCTTTCTGAGTCAAAATTCCCTCTTCATACAGTATTTTTACAGATTGCAATTGTTTCTACACTCATGGAAACTAAGACTTTGAATATGGAATTACAGTGGAATATTTGGAATGTTGGATATTGCTTAAACTCAAAGTTTTAGAAATTAAAAGTGAATTTACAAGAATATCTTTTTAATTTTTCATGCAATTTCTCTTATTTGTATATCACTGCTAATATTTTACCTCTGCAGTATAAAAGGAAAATAACAGCAATAATTTATCCAGTTATTTTTTATATGTAAGATTGTATACATATTGCTTTCACATAATGACTATATTTCTTTTCTATTTACAATTTTCCATTACTTTTGAGTTTGAGTTGTTAAACTGCCTTTTTCTTATTACGATAAAAAAAGCAACTTTTTGAAAAACCTTAAACCAAATTTAAGCTCCATATTTAGAGGACAATTGTGACGTTGCAGTTTATTTATTTTTTTTGATGACAAATGTTAAGACATTTACAACACAGTGCCGCAGGGCAGCAGTCTCACATATAAATAAATAAATATATATATATTTTTTGTTCACATGACTGTGGACATTTTAGAAGTTTTGCATAGCTAAAAACATTGAATAAAATCGGTAGAATTATGGTGTGGATGTGACTCCTCATTCCTCCTGTTCACTGTTACTCAGCGTAGTTGATGATCATAGTTGTAAGTGTCAAGTTTTAAGATGTTTCTTTTTCAAGTAACATTACTTTCATTATAAAATTAAAGTTGGTTTTCAGTTACCAAAAGGACAGAAGTTATAACTGAAGCAACCTGGAGATGAAGAATAGATTGATACAGCTTCAGCGTCACCTATGATTTTGAATAGATGTCATTACGTATAAAGACATCTCAAACATTTTGAGGCCTCTGTAATAAGACAACTGACAACTTTAAATAGAATCACGGTTAATCTAAAGTCATTATTTTACTGCATAAACTCTCTGAGCATCTGAACCATTCTTTTATTTGAAACTCAGACAGAAAATGGATTTTTTAAATTTTGTCCTGTCTTGGCTTTTTAGGCATACCATATTGAGAAGATGGTTGCTTACATGTGCCAGGGTAGATTTGCTCTACAAAAAGAATATCCCAAGACAAATTCTAATTGGATGATTGGCTTTATTAAATCAAGACTGCATCCGGTATCAAAGTAGGCAGATAAAGAATGTCTGGGCTGTTCTGCTGAGTCCGCTACTAAAACTCCCTGAAAACAGGTATACTTGAAATATAACTCAGAAACAAATTTCATCACTCATATTTTTCAGACCAAAACCAAGCTTCTCTTCTTGAAGCTGTTTATTAGTCACAGCATAGGTTATTTTATTTTGATTTTTGATTTTTTACCACAGGTAATGAATGCTCTAACTTCAACTCTACATATAACTCTTAAAATGCTTGAAGGTTTAAATGATTTTCAGGGATATGTCTTGTAGGACACTGGCCCTCGAAGACTGGAGTTTGACACCCCTGATTTCTAAGTTTGACCTTGGTTATTTACTCCTCTTCATTAATAAGAAAACATTTGACATGCCAGCTTTCAGTTGGAGTAAAGACATAATTCAGCAGACTTATTTTGACTTGAAGTTGTAAGAATAGCTAAGGTGTTTCCTTTAGAGCCTACGTACCCTCCCAAAAAGAAAATCTCTACATAGCAACATAAGTTTGGTTATTTGGACTGTTGAGCTTAATCAATATTATGCAGGAGTGGCCATCTCCAATACTCAAGAGCCGGACTAATGCACATTTTAGATGCGTCCCTGCTTCAACGTAAATGACTCAAATGGCTAAATTACCTTGTGAGCATGTCATCAGAAGTATATCAAAACAGCAGGATTTGGTCCGTATTTTTAGAAAGGGGATAATGTCTTGTGATATGTTTATCCAAAGTAACCTCCACCAAGTAAATGAATATGTCTCCATAGCAAGTCATGACCTGGATATTCTCCATGTATTCCAGCAAAGTTTATTTATGATCTCAAGAAAGTTTAAGGAGGAGGTTAAAAAATATGTTAGGACAGTGTATCATTTATTCAAGTCTAGGCCTGGCACTTTGAGCAAACCTTCTGACCTGTTTAAATCACCAGATTCATCCAGTTTTGATGAGTGAATGAATTCAATTCAATTCAATTCAGTTTATTTATATAGCGCCAATTCACAACACATGTCGTCTCAAGGCACTTCACAAAAGTCAGGTACATACATTACACTTAATCCGAATCATTGAACAGTGCAGTCAGATTCTGTTATTTATTCAAATTGGATAAAAAGTTTTTCTATCTAAGGAAACCCAGCAGATTGCATCCAGTCAGTGACTTGCAGCATTCACCCCTCCCGGATGAGCATGTAGAGACAGTGGACAGTCACTGGCGTTGACTTTGCAGCAATCCCTCATACTGAGCATGCATGTAGCGTAGTATAATGATATACTTTAAAGTCCAAAGGTGTCCTCTCTTTGTCTCAAGTGGTGAAGACACCTGAAAGTCATTGAGATTATAAAATTATTTATATTTCTTTACTCTTTGCTGGTCCATAACTGTAAAAGGACAATATGAAGTTAATCTAAAAAATTATCCACTGTGTCCTTGTTGACCTCATTTGAGCTTTCCTAAGTCACTGTATGGTGTGGAATGTTTTTTATTGAAGTAGAGGTAATCTAATATATGAAACCACGAGTGATGATTAAACCCTCTAGTGTCTGCAGATGTTTCCTTGTTTTATGGTCAAAATTGAACACACTGCTGCATGAATATGTAGGTCTCTAAACTCTGTGCTGTTTATTTCTTTGGTCACCTCCATTGAGATTTAAGATTTTCTAATCTTAAATGCATTTGCCAGGAAGAAAAATCCATAAAAATAATTGCTGTAATAATTCAGCTCAATGAAAGAGTCAGTTTAAATCAGCCTTGCATAAAAATAAAGTAAAATATAATACGTTTTGTTTGGGCCAGGAAAGCCAACAGAGATGCATGAGGTCATTCCAGGAATATCACATAGCCTACTATGTAGCCTTGCTACCCCTTAGATTGTCGCATTTTGTCACATCACAATACTAAAGGGAAAGGTAATAACATGGGTTTCAATTTTTATTTACGTTTCTATTCAGTTCCCCTTACTCTGATACCCCCAAACAAATTTGTGTGCAATCAGTTGCCCTGAGAGCAATTGGAACTCTCATCAGATGGGACCAAAATGAAATTTTGGTACATGTGGAAGCCAGTATTTGTGAAAGAAAACTGATTTTGCAGAGTACCCTAAACAAGCCACTCCCACTATGAAACATAGTGCACGCAGCATCATGCTGTGGGAATGCTTTTCTTAAGCAGGGACAAGAAAGCTGGTCCGAGCTGATTAGAAGATGGATGGAGCTGTATACAGGGCAATCCTGGAAGAAAAAGTATTAGTAGCAGCAAAACCCTTTAGACTGGCTGTACGTTTAGGGCTTTTGTCCAACTGTAAGATAAATCTCCACCCCAGAGGAACAATTAAAAGGTTAAATGTGGTCAAATTGCCTGGACATGACTGTTATTAATAATCTGAGGCAATACTTGTAATGTGCTGTTCACAGCGGCTTTCCATTCAGTCTGCCTGAGCTTGAGATACTTTGGAAAAAACAAATGGTCAAAATGTTATTCTTGAGAGGAACAAAACTGGTAGAAACAAGAACCAAAGGACTTGCAGCTATAATCATAGCAACGGGTTGTTCCTGAATCACGGGGCCTTGATAGCAATGCATACCAAATCTTATAGGTTTTGATTTGTAAAATACGTTGAAACCCTGGATCATTTTCCCTCCACTTCACTATTATGAACTGCTTTGCATTGCTCTGTCATTACGAATTCAAATAAAATACGCTGAGGTTTGTTGTGGGACAAAATGTATAAAAGTTCAAGGGGTATCCACACTTTTGCAAGACTCTGTACCTTGTATACAAAACCCACTTACTTGACCTTTTTGGTGCCATTACATGTAATGCAGTCACACGTTTTCTTGTTTTTTTTACTTTTTGTCTTTTTGGAAAACATGAAGCTTTTGAAAGACTAGGGCAGCAGTTCCCCCATGTAACAATCTTTAACATACAACTAGAGCTAAAATGGAATTGTTCAGTTTAACACACATTAATCTTATAAGAGTTCACGCATCAATCCACTTTAGAATCTGTGCCAAAACTTTAAAATTCATTTTCACAGATGCTCTCCATCCAATCTCACTGAGCTTGAGAAGAATGGGCACACAATTTAGTCTCTAGATGTGCAGAGCTAGCAGATACACATGGAAAGACATTTTAACTGTACTTGCAGCAAAATGTGTGTACAAAATGTTGATTCAGGAAGCTGAACGCAAATGCATTGCACACATTTTCAGATTTTCATTCTTTAAAACCTTGAAAACCATGTATCAGTTGTCTTCTGCTTCATAAATGTGTACTTTATAGAAATATGTAGTTAATTTTTATCAAAAAGTTTTTCGATTAAGGTGTACCTTTTTGTTGTAAAGATTTTTGTTTTGGCAGCAACAATGGTCGGAGGAAAAAGTGCATCATTGTGGATCTACAGTTTTTCAGCACTTATATCACAAAGAAATACAATACAAAGTTTGAGTCTGAATGCATAATGAGAGCCAAATGCTGATCACATGAAAAAGCAAGGTCTCCATGTATAAATAATACAGCTCAGTGAGAATTTTCATTTTCACCCTGATTGACTCTGAATTTGAAAAGGATCCTTTGAAAACCCGTGAGGTGTTTCATCACACTGAAAAGCAGAGATCACAGAGATGTATCACCTGCATATTTTGAACTCTAGTTAAGGATGGACTGGAGTCTTATTTCAGCTTGCATTCAGAAAAAAGCTAAGAGTACTCAGATAGCAAATCATAGGTATGTACATTTGGTGGAATTCCAGAGCATTCCAAAAAAAGAAGCAATTTATATCAACAAACACCTTCTATTATATTTTATAAATCATGCATTTTAATGCAAATAAATAAGTATTTTTACAATCATTATTATGGATGCAGATTATTAAAATTTTGCAGATATTTGATCGATACGATCATAAAGGATATTTTACCAACAGTTTTGATGAAGAACCGAGATGTCACAGATGTACCATGTTATCACCATGGCGTGGGGGGTGCCTGTCTCCAGAGGTCCTTGGGTAAGAAGCAGAGTACACCATGAAAAGGTTGCCAGTCCATCACCAGGCTTAGCATTATGTTTAAACATTAATTCACATTTATCGTTGATGCTGGACAAACCTATTCCAGCTACAGTTCTGACATCACAACATTATTATCAGGTTTCCATTTTCTTAATAATAATTGTAAATGTTACTTTTTTGTAAAAGGACACATTATGGACATAGCAAAAACAATAACACTGCTAATTGACTCAGACTACTGTAAAAAACAAAACCAAAAAAACTATGATCTTCAGATGAAAAGAATGTAAATACATTAGAAATCTCATGAGTTCAAAAGAAATCCTCCCACTGCTGTGCAGCCTATCCATTTGGGGACAAAATAGCTTTCACTTTCACTTAATTCTAGCATTGCTTGGTTTTTTGAGGTTAGAGTTGTTCTGTGCAAACCTTTTTATTTGAATGAAAATGGACTGTAATCCCAAAAGGTTCATATTCAGTGCATTACAGATCCGGATTTCAAAGCGACAGAGAAAACAGCTTGAACAAAAAGCTATAACTGCTCTCTCTACTAACTAGGTTAAAAAGTAACTTCACCTTCATGTAAACTCCAGTATAACACTTTGATTTTAACTTCTTTTGCATCATTTTATTGTTTTCTATTGACATATTCGTTACACATATTCTTGCCCAAACACATAAAGTGCAGGAACAGCACTTAATGCTGGGATTCAGCAGTTTGTTTTTCCTAGATTCTCTTTCTTCAGGAAATCCATAACTGAGTAAAATAGAAAATGACAAGCTCTCCTTCAGACTCTGAACATGTTGCAGTCAAATGACTGCTTTTGCATGAACCGGGGCCTGTTTGCTCCATGGAGCATAAAAACAACATTCTTTGGAAAATAAAACATCCAAATTACTGACACCAATTACTGTATTAACACAATGAATTGGGCAATATGAGTGAATGAACAAAATGAGTAATAAGTCACATTCACAGTATGCCCCTTTCCAATTCTACTCAAGTATGTCCAACTATCAAATGCTTTACAGTATCTATTGTCATCAGAAATGGAAAGGTTATGTTACTGTCAAAACATATTTGAGAAAAAAAGAAAACCTCCACCATTTAATAGTTTTTGGGAGGAGCATGAAGTAATCATTATTACCATCAATCAGGATGAGCTCTGGAATTTTATTGGACCAGGCATTCTGTTGTAGATTTGCTACTGTGCTTCGCATCATTGTCCGTTTTCATGACCAAATGATGGCAAAGCTTTAAAAAGTCAGACAGAGCCTAATATTTGGCTGTAGAACTTGCTGTTGTATGAAGGAGTTGATAGTCGAGTCAATGTCTACAAGGTATTCAGGTTATTTCCTCTCTACCAGTGTACTGGACAGTTGGTATGAGGTGTTTGTGCAGTCATGCTGTTTGAGTGTCTTTCTTGTCATTCATCACTACTCTGATCTGCTTAAACAATAGTATTCCAAAAGTCTTGTGGGTCATTAGAAGTAACCTCTGCAGCCTAAGTCATGCTGCTATGTTCCTCTCAAAATAAAGACACTTTTTCCTGACATTCAAAAACAATGAAATAACAATTAGTAATTGACCTGTCAAAAACTTTCACATATACAGTGAAGTGGAATAATATTTTCCCACTTACAAATCTACAGGACTGTTCTTAGGACATTATCTGTTTGAGTTGCTGGCATCGGAAATGCATCATAGATCCATCCAGGACTGCACCTGCAGATTTTTGAAAGGTTTTTATTCAAGTACCATTAAACTTAGAAGCCAATAATTATATACATTTAAGCAGACATACCTAAGACAGCACTGCCTTTTATGTAGCTCTTTATGTGTACAATTTCTAAGCTTTTAAAGCATTCCTGTATTTTATCATTATTGTGTGTTTAATGTTTTTTTATGAGCTAGACTGAATTTCATTATTTTTTGTTGTTCACATGTACAATAACAAATAAGGCTATGAAATGAAACCAGTATTTATGTTTTTTCTTAGCCAATCGAAGCTTGGCTAGCTGGTGGGCTCTGGCTCTCTGTCCTGCTACATAACCTAAGTGTGCTTGAGGTTAAGATTGCAATCTGATGGCTGAAAATTCTCCTTTAAGATTTTCTGATAGAGAACAGATATCATGGTTCTATCAATTGCAGCACATTGTTCAGGTCCTGAAGGAACCAAGCAACCCCATATAATCACACTATCATAACCAAGTTTGACTATAGGTAATGCCATGTCTGTCATTTAATTGTTTTCTGTCTCCCCTTTTTTCCCTGCCTTGTCTCTCTGCTCCAGTAATCCTTATTCAGCCCACCTGTTCCACACTTAATTGTCTCCAAGTCTCACCCGTGTGCATCACTGCATAAGCCCCTTCCAGTATCTGCCTCCCTGCCAGATTAACAGCCACCTTGTGCCAGTAGAAATTCAGTGGTCTTTCCCTGCTTACTTCTGTCTCCTTGTGATTGACCTAGTTCATGCCACTGGATTATTCACTGCTTCCCTTGACCATGACTGATCTTTACTGCCTCTGATATCTGGACACCGACCACTCGCCTTGACTTCTGACAACTGATCTTTGCCTAAACCCTCTGCTGAGTTTGTCTACATCTGCCTCCTTGTGAATGACCATTGCTGGTTTATTGACCACCTCTTTGAAGCCTCAGCGAAATGTCGCACAGACTAAAAAGGAGAGTTGAAAATATGCTCTGCATTAACACTCTTTCTCCACAAGATCAGGCTGTTTCCCTGGGTTCCCAGCCTTTTGTCCACTCTGACGTTCCTAACCTTTAAACCTGATTTCAGATTAATAAACTCATTCTCCTATAACGTTTGCTCCTGTGTTGTGGCTAAATTTCTGGGTCTTCAGTATAAATCCTTACAGTATTACTTTGATCTTTTTCCGAAATGCTGTGTTGTTTTACATGACACACCTTCCAAAAAATTTCACTTTGTCTCGTCAGTCCATTGAATATTTTCCCAAAAGTCTTGGGTATCATTGAGATATTGTTTCGCACGTGAGGGGGGCCTTTGCATTCTTTTGCACAGTAGTTGTTTTGGCCTTATAAGTTTCCTATTGATCCCATTTTGCCCAGTCTTTGTCATTGTTGAATCATGAATGCCAACCTTAACTGAGGCAAGTGAGGTCTGCCCTGCTTTAGATATTGTCATTAGTTGTTTTGTGACCTCCTGAATTATTCATTAGTGCACTCTTGGACTAGTTTTGGCAGGCCGGCCAGTCCTGCTAAGCTCTCAGACATTTACTGAATTTGTATATAATGGTCATGTTGTCACAGGGTCAATTTAAAAGTTACCTCACACAATAATATTTTGGGGGACTCTGATTGGGCAGAGAACACTGAACATTTATCTTAATTTTTGTTTTGTGCCCTTTTACATTGCACTTTTGAAAGTGGAGAGATTTTGTTTGGAAAATTAAATGCTCATTAGGAAGCCTCCTACTGAATATTTGGAATATAAATATTTTCATATTTAAAACAAAATATGAAAATCTTTTCAGATTTTTTTGGATTTCATTTAAGTTTTATAGATTTTATAGATTTTTTTATTTTCATGGTATATTTTTGTCTGAGGTTAAATGGAGTGAATGGTTGGAAAAAAGATGACATGTTAGCCTAAATTTCTTCTTTGACTTTGATCACATAGGGCACAGTTCTTTTACTGCTTCTCACAAGAACATTGGTGTCTGCATTGCTTGTTATGATCTTTCCTTCACTTAAAGCAGCTTTATGTCACTGTTCAGTAATATTTCAATGTTACCTTGAGGAGTTTTTCAGAATTAATCTTTGCGCGACAGAAATTTCAATTTCCCCATAATGGAGAGGGTTACATGACCTTTTCCACTGCACTAGGTGCATAGAAGGCAACATTTTTCGAAATAATCTTTATGCTTTACTGGTTTAACATTCAATATTTGATACCATACATCGTACTACCCATTTCCAGTTAAAAATGTTAGCGGTGGCAAATGGATTTTCATAAATATACACAAGGTACTCCAAACTGGGCTGCAATTTTCACTGAATTATTGGCAGTCCCATTACTTTTAGTTTCTGTTAATGTGAGTACCTCTCACCTCCTAGCTGGTAATGATTCCAAACTTTTTAGAGACCTTGCATTATTAAAACAGGACATTTTATCAAGGGGAACATGTTTCCCTAAAGCACAGTGGGAGGCTGTTTTTATCGCTTTGACTGCCAAACTGTCTCTGTACAGCCTATTTGAATTTTTAGGCTTTAGGAAGCTGAATAAACAGTGGTGAGGGAGTGGTTGTGTCAGAGATTAAGAGGATGATGGAAGAAGAATAGGTTATAAGGGGTGAAGAAATCATTAATGCATGTGTGCACCCTGGATTACAAAGCATTGATCTCAGGTGAAGAAGTTAGCTTTTCTTGTCACTGTTAGTCTTTCCGTCCTGTTGAAGGGTTTCAGACTTTTCCCTTCAATGTCGTAGTAGAAACCACACAGACTAAAATCTTTCCTTAGAGGTTATATATCTCCACCTCCTGTCAGCAAAGGCAGTCCTTGGTTGTTAAAATGTGTTTGGAGCTAAGCTGTCTGTGCTCCAAATTATTATCAGTTACCTTTATTCCAGCATTGTCATAACAGAAGCACAACTGTGAAAGATGACTCCAGAAATCCCTCTGTCAGTCTAATTAGCTGACTTACTGTGATAAAAAAAGGATGAGATGTAAATAAAATCATCTTATAAAGTCATCTTATGTTAGCAGTGGTTACTTCCAAAGAAAAACAAGCTGTCATCACTACTTTGCATTAAAACGGCATCACACAAAAAAATCAGCTTAATATTGATGTGTAACAAATTGTTTTCTGTGTCATTAGAAACTTCAGGGTGAGAGGTACAACAAGTGCCTGTATGGTTTACCCCTGATGCTTGTGTAAAAGAACTATATGGCCACCTGTGCAGGGCTTGCTGAGCATTGGCAAAGCCTTTTGAATAACAGCCCTGTGACAAATTGCCAGCAATGAACTCACTTTTATTAAAGGAAAACATGAAGGACTGAAATGCTGCATAAGTAAAAGGATGAACATTAGAAGACTGGCACAAACTTATTTTCTCCGATGAATCATCTTTCAAATTGTTTGGGACATCCAGGAAATCATTTGTGCAGGGAAGAAAAATGTAAGCTCTACCAAGACTCATATGTCATGCCTAAACCCATTCTAATACAATCCATGTTGTTGGTTTATTCTCATCCAAGAGTGGATTTGCTTGCCAATCTGGCAGAGGACACTGCTGTAATTAAAAAACAACCTCCCAGAACAACTTTTTTAAACAATCCAGCCTCAGCTAGATGATATGGGCATTTTTCAGCTTGATTAACCATCACTCAAATAAACCACATTACAACAAAAAGGTCTCACAGCTCATAACATTGAAACGTTGCACCCCTGGCCAGAAAATTCAACAGATTAAAATCCAAATTCAGAACTCTGTAGTCAATAAAATATGTGAATAAGCAGAAGCCCAGACAGGAGTGGGTTGCCATCAGTCACGAGTAATGAGTTATCACTGTAAATATTGACTATTTGCATTACTTGGTTATATTTTAGCGTTGAAGGATTTTAAGCCTTTAAAGTGTAAACCTTAGAAATGTGCGGAAACAAAAATGTGAGGCCACATCACAAATCTGTGTCACTTCCAAGACATTTTGCTCTGCAGGGGTTTTTCATTATGTTGTTCTTGGATCCATTTGTCAAAACTATAGCTGGGTAACAGCAACCAAGTGTACTGTATAATAAATGCTGGTATGTGAAGAAGGTGGAGAAATGGCTGTGTATTGCAAAACATTGCTTTATTCTGATGGATTGTAATCATTCCATAATAATTTTAAACTAGTGCACTAGTTCTTGTTTTTTTAAGACAAAAAAGTATCCTGTTGTATAACCATCTCAACCTGGGAAAAATAACCATTCAAATAAACCATTAAAAGCCCCACATTACTTATATTCATGCCCTTAATGAGTGAATGTCAGGTTTTAATAGAAAACATTTCAAAGTCTGCATCTGCCTCTTGCAAGATAAAATCCCAGCACCAAGTATTTATATGAAACTGATCAGATCAGTCATTTTAAAACACACAAAGAATAGAATTGCGCTGCTGTAGAAAACATTCACCCTCCAAGACCAGGTCTTTTTAGCTCAACAACATCAGAAAATGTGATGATACCTTCCTTAGAGGAGGTGCATGCCCTTCTCCTTGAGTTGTGCCAACTCCCTCCAGCACTGTCAGACAAAAAGATACACACTTCTTGCTACAGAATTATGCAAAGCTCTGCATTCATGCGGAACGCTTTGAGACTGTCCAGGGCTGTGCTGCTGGCCTTGCTCCTTATGAATTCTCCCCCCCTGGTGATGACTGAAATGTCAGCCTTATATCAGGAACAGTCATATCGCATGTCCTGCACACATAGTTGCACACAGTCAGAAACCTTTCTTCTCTCCATCATGAATATGGATATTTTTCCAGATTTCCAATAAATTGAGAGGGTTTGTTCCTCCGTTCATAGCCAAAGGCACGTTCAGCAATAATCTGTTGTGTGCAGTTCATTTTCAGCTTTTTTAACAACATTTCTTTTTTTATTATTCATATTATTCATTTCCTGCTCTCCTTCTTCTTTTTTTTATTTCCTGCATTTCTGAAACTAATGAGTATTAGTACTGTAACTACCTACCTTCTTTTTTGTTATTCTAAATTTTAACTTCATTTTGTTTGCTGTTTGCTGTTGAGTGGAGTTTTTAAAACAGTGGTACAGTGATATAAACAATAATTTGCCTGATAACTTGCAGATTTCTTCTGCTTTAGTTTTTTATTCGTCACACTTAAATGTTTCACAAAATCAAACAAGTTTCAAGGTCATATAATGATAACCCCTAGCAAATAAAAAAAGCCATTTTCAAATGATGTGTTAGGAGGAAAAGCAATCTAAACCAATCTCGCCCTATTTCATCATGAATTAACTATGAATTAACTTTCTATATCAGTTTTACTGGCCACACCTTTCAGAGCTGTAGAATGAAGACATTGTTATACAGATCCTGTCTGACAAAACAAAGTAGGCTAAAAGATCTTAAAAAGCAACACAT
Organism: Crenichthys baileyi; assembly: GCA_036173005.1. NCBI lineage: Eukaryota > Metazoa > Chordata > Actinopteri > Cyprinodontiformes > Goodeidae > Crenichthys > Crenichthys baileyi. The sequence continues at coordinate 413,451 of JAHHUM010000022.1, forward strand.
CATGCCCAGATTTAAAAAACACGGAGCTCCATCTGTCTGAAAAAGGGTTGCAAAGCCACATCTATGGTTTTTGTACTCAAGTGAAACCCATTGACCCAGTATGATGTTTTTCATAGAGAACCAAGCTGGTTTGGTTTGCTTTTTTTCTTTAATAAATCCAATTATAATTCATAAATTTATCTTAGAATTTATGTGGGTTTCTATACAAGGGAAATACAGCATCACAACACCTTAGACAGCAATATTAAGATTTTTTAGAGTGCAGAGATTAAATTTTATTGTTTAGAATAAATAGATGAAGTAGATGTTTATTTGTAATTTGTAGCTTAAGTAGCATTATAATCCTTCACTTGGCTTTTAAACCCAGTTACCTAAAGTTCCAGGTGGATCCCTGAATGAATTATGTAATCTGCCCTACTAAAGCTAAGCCTTATTTCCCTAAATACATCTAGTTTTTTTTCCATACTCAGAAGGGGCAGAGAATGTTTCCGATGTAACAAATTCTATTTTGTATTTTTTTGCAACAATATTAAAAGAATCAGTTCCTATCCAAAAGGTTGGTGCAGTAAAAACTTTCAACTGCCCGATTTTCCATCATACTAATACAACTAATAAGTATGGTGTGTTGTGGCCTGGCATAACTAAGCATACACTGAACTCTTTGTTAATTCACGGATCTCAGGGGTAGGTAATATAATTACTTGGTGGCATAGAAACATATTGAAATGTCTTCACTATTCCTCAGGTACTGATTTCTGTGATGTAGCTGTTAAATAAGGCATGTAAAGTAAGCTGTAATTACAATGTGCCAGAAATCGCTTTCAAAGGCAATTTTGCAATTTTAAAAGGGCTAAATGGAATTGTAAGATCTGAGAAAGGTTCATTTTACTAATATACAGGGTCAAAGTCTCAAGACATCTGTCTTTTATCTCAACAGGATCTTAAAAAAGTTTCATAATTGACAAATGTTTTAAAACTTTCAGTCTAAAAACCAGCTCTGCTCAGTCCGCCTCCTTTGTCTCTGTTCATCACTTAGACATTCTGAGAGGTTTTCTATTAAAAGGTACAAGCTCACATTCAGCATTATGCTCCATTATTACAGGCTGACACACTTTTCTAAGGATTTAATGACTTTTCTAGCATGGTTACATCACACCACACAGTGTTACCACACTGCTTAGATATGTCCTCACAACTGAAATAAGACTCATGTCTGCCCTTCTCCATATACTCTTCCTCTTGGTGTAGTTTCTAGATTTTGACCCATGGCCCTTACGGGTTATTAATTAGCAATGTCTAACAGCATATTAATGGTACATTTAATGTCAAATGGGAAGTAAGAATTTCTAATCAGCAAGCATGAAAATGTCTACTGTTATATGATTGAGTAACTGAGGTGGAACTATGTTCTTGCCATTGCATACTTGGAATAAAAGGATGATGACTGTTCTGACGTGTGTAACAGACTCTTTATTTTATGTGAAAGCCAACTTTAACTTTGGTTACATTTGTCACAGCCACTTACTGAGAGTTTTGATGACTTTTGATACATTTTATAGGGTTTATAATGCTTTTGATGTTTTTATTATTTTTTAGAATCCGACAGTAAAAGCTCAGCAATTAGCTTCAAGCAAATAGGGATTTGTGGTCTCTTCCTACTCCTGCCTCATACTGGCAAGTGCATGCTTTTAGGATTTGTGACCTTAAGGTGGCATATATGACAACTGTCAGGTAAACTACAGATCAAACATTTCAATCATCTCTGCTCTTCTTTGGTTGGCATTTCCACTACCTCTACAAATGCTGCAACTCCCCACTGCACTCTCCAGACAGAACCGTCATCTATACATTTTCCAAGCCATATTTCCCACAATATCATTTCCTCTTGACAAACCTGAAATTTCTTAGATTCCTTTTTATTTATCAACCCGTGCTCCCCCGTTTCATGCAAAGGAAACAAATATCTTATTTCAGTATAAGAGAGCAAGGGAATAATCAGGTCCTGGGTTCAGGAATCTTTTTTAAACTCAATTTATAATAGGCAACAGAAATAGAAGATGTAAGCTACCAAAACACAGAGTAATGTCAGATCTGAATAATATTTCACGTTAGCAGCATTTAGTGTAAGCCTGTGAAAGTTACACACTTTGGAAAGAAAACCCCTTTTAATAAACAATTTTTTTCACAAACACAACCTTGATATCATGTTTTGATATTATTTTAGGCCAAGAAAACAGTGCAGCAGTGTTTATTGAAACGTTTTTGAAACGTTTATTGAAAATAGAGCTAGAAATAAGGTGGTGTTGCTCTGTTATTTATTGAAGTTCTACAATCCATTTCTAAAAACTTTGTTTTGAATCATGTGCTTTCTGAAGCCTTTGCACATCTAGATTGTTTTAAAAAAACGTAATTATGTATCTTTTTGAGAAATTGTTATTGACCTGGAATCCATGACTTGCAGCCTTGATATAGTTTCATCAAGTTTTTTTTTCATAGCCTTAATGTGCTTTGTTGCATCTGAAATATTGCAGATAGTAAATACTTCTCTTCACTCAGGTCATTTTCAACAGGCCCTGAAAACTGCAGCGATCAAACGTATTTTAAAGAAGCCTAATCTCCAGTAAATTAAGGCTAGTATCCAATCTAACATTGTTTGCCAACTATCACTGAAAAAGCAGTTTAGATTTACTGTTCTTTGTAAAGAAAACTGTCTTTTATGCTTTTAAGCCTGGTTTTCTTCCATGTCACGGCACTAAGACTGCTATGGGCAGAAACTTCAGAAACAATTTGAATGGCTCAGCCTGAATCTGTATTTGTGTAATTTGAAATGAAATGCATTGGTTTGAAAAAGAATTACACTAAATCGAAACTGAATTTAATGGTTTGAAACTGAATAAATTTTCTGTATATAAATGTATTTTGTCGTATTGAAAATTTAGTTTGACTACTTTCATTTCAGTTCTATAAATCCATTTCAGTTCCAAAATTGATTTATTTTTGTGTCACACACCCTCGTCCTTGAGGACAGCCAGAGAGTCATCAAACACAGATTCACCGATTTACCTTTTTACATCAGGTTCCATTTCTGGCCAGCTTAATGCAAAAAAAGTAGGTTTCTTTTGTCCCAAAAAGTACAAGATTAGGAATCAACACTAACAACCAACTAGATCAGATGAGACTAAAGACCACGGAACATGCAAAACACCCAGGTTTTATCACAGACTTAGACCTTAATTTTAGAAAACTACTGATTTTATTAACACATAAGCTTTTTATCACTTTGAAATTGGACACAAAAAAACTGATGAATTCTTTTGTTCTTAGCTGGTTAGATTATTGTGATTTACAAGTCTCTGTAAAAAATCCATCAGACAGCTGTTGCATATCCAAAATAGTGCTGCTAGAGACTTGAACAATACCAGCAAAAAGATCACGTTTTACCAGTCCTTAAACCACTGCAAGAGCTTCCTGGATCTCTGGAACAAACACCCTGGAAAAAAATGAGTGTGCAAAAACTTTTTGATTCTTTAAAACAGGACTAAGAACATTAACGTTTCACAGCCTTTCTATAAAGTTGAATGATTAGTGTATGAGTTCATTTCTATTATTATTTATTTTAAATAAGCATATTAAACAGTTTTTACTGTTGTTTTTATGTATTTCTTGTTTTTTAATGTAAAGCACAATTACATTGTGCAATGAAGGTTACATACAAATAAAACAAAAAAACATGCCTTGACATTTTGGTTTAAAATCCTCTTTTTAGTCAGAATATAGACCTCCTTGTATCCATTCCCTAACCTGCTCTAAAACAATATCTTTTGGGGGGAATTCACACACAATGCAAACTATTAGCAGGTTTTGGGATAACTGCACAATATGTGCAAAAATGTTGCCAATAGGAACAAAAGAGACAAAACACTCACTTAACATGGTTGTGTAATTACAGCAAAGGTATGCAGCTATTCACATTAAGTACCAATCACGGCAAATATTGAAATGCTCGCACTTAAATTTAAGTATGTAATTGCTGATCATAGCAAACAAAACAAAAAAGTGGTGTTAAAAGCAGACATATTTGTGTGGATGGAGGCAGGTGTGCCAAAATTAAACCACATCTGCAACACAAAGATTTAGTATTGCAACAAACATCTACACATATATCATAAAACATATGTCATATATTTAAAAATAGTAAACTTAAGCAAACAAGAGTAAAAGTAAAATAGAATACCAACATTTTTGGGTCATTTAGGTTCCTTAGAATGTCTCATTATAGCATATGATCTTATGAAGAAATGAAGGAGCTCAACAGCTGGCGACAGACTTCTTCAGAAGTAGTTAATGATCTGTCTAGATAAACCAAATGTGTTAAAACAGGTGCAAAAACTGTAACATGCCAGATAGTGTGCATAATTAGAAAATGGGTCTATGACCATGAAGAACATAAAACAATTTTCACAACTTGCTTCATGTTTTTAGGTCCTATGACTTAAAAGTCATAGTCATCTTTTTGCAGAAATAAATGAAAGACAACAAGGTAATATAAAAGGGGTTATAGTAGGGTAAGTCCGCGTCCTTAAAGGGGGTTTCATTTCCTGTTGCATCAGAAATTTCATGTGGTGTAATATATCTACCAAGTCTGTGTGCAAGTTGTACTGACTTGCTGAAAAAGGTAATAAAAAGGTAATAAAAGAAATAATGGATACAACAAAGTCAGCAATCAAATCTGTGGGGAGATACATGGTGGTTTGCTGTTCCTATACCTCACCTTTCATTTTGAATCCACCTCCACCTTGAGTAGGGGGTAGGGGCCTCATTGTATAGACACATTTTGCCCCTAGCCTCAAAGAATATCTGAGGGAGCCTTGCATAAGACATGGAGGTAACAGTGGGAAATCTGTGTACCCTGTCATGAGCTACCTCTTCCCGGTTTGTCCTAATAATTAAACAGTGGTTTATCTGAAATGTAGGATATGGGTCGTCAAAGGTAAAAATAGAATTGCTAGTCAGTATTCTTTCTTTAGTTTTAATTTTGAAAAAACTGGAAACCTACCAAGATATGGCAGTCATCCAATCAGAATCCTGGGAAGGGGAGCGTTACTCTGATGGGACAATCAGGCAAACTTTTTGGGGTGCACTTGTCAAAGCTTGCCTGTAGTGAAGAGTGTTAAGAAGAAAGCCTTAGAAAGTTTGCAGTTTGCCAAAAGCTATATAGTGGATACTGCAAATATATAGAAGCAGTTGTTTTGGTCAGATGAGAGCAAAGTAAGAGCTTTGGGCCAAAATGCAAAACTCACAGACAACTAATGCTGTGTGTTATGTAAAATACACTGTGCCCATAGTGAAATATAGCTGTGGCAGCATCATGCTGTGGGATTGCTTCTTTTCAGCAGAGAGATGAAAGATAGTCAGATATTATGGGGAAGTGTCAGTCAGTCAGTCTGACTGATTATGGGGAAGTGGTTGGAGCTAAATACAGGGCAATCAAAAAAAAAACTGTCAGAGGCTGCAAAGGACTAGAGATTGGGGTGAAGGTTTACCTTCTGGCAGGACAGCAACCTTAAAAATACAGTCAGAGCTACAAACAAAAACGGCGTAGATTAAACCATTTCCTTGTGCTAGAGTGGCACAGTCAAAGTCAAGACTGGCTACAAATGCAAACCAGGCTTTTCAGATCTTTAGTTATTACACTTTTTGAAAACCATGAATAATTTTACTTCCTCTTCACAATCGGGAACTACTTTGTGTTGGTCTATTACGTAAAATCCCAGTGAAATATGTTTATGTCTGTGAAGACAAAAATATTATGTTGTGTCTGTGAAAGGAATGTTTCAAAAAAACAGTTAGCATCAGCTCATGTGTTCAACATAAACATGGCTGGAGGAGAAGGACTCTAAGAACTTATCACACTGCTTTCAGTGTGTTTTTCTCCACAGAAACTATAGAAAGAATAAAGGAGGTACCCTTAATGTGGGATCCTGTTATGATTCTGGCCCGTCTGCCTGCTCTGCTCTCACTCATGCAATTAACTCATCTGCTTCACCTGTCTGCTGCTGCGCTGCTGCGCAGTCACCGTCATGCCACACACCTGTGGAGCTGCAGTTATATACAGCCCTCTGACAGGCAGACGGTGCCAGATTTTCGAAAACATTTGTGAGTAGTTATCCAGCGTTCCTTCCTGACTGATCTCGTTCCATGACCTTGCCTTGCCTTACGGATTATTCCCTCTTGTTTGCTCCTTGTCTGACGGATTGGATTTTGGATTTCGACTCTGTTTTCTGCCTCTGGTTTATGTCTCTGCCTCCCCCTTGTCTGATGCCTCTAGCCCTGGAATTCGACCCTGTTTCTGTCCCTGGATTTACGTCTCAGCCTAGCCACTGGTTTATTCAGCCTGAGTCCGCCTGGCTCTCTAGCCTGCCTGGACTTATTGTCAAGAGGACAATCACAGCTCTCTGTGTTCCTGTCACAGCTTCAGCTCGTTCCCCGGAGGATTTGGATCAGTCGGCAATCCGACTTCAGTCTGTCGGACGCTTCCTCATTAACTGTCTGGATCGCTTCCTCCTCTGGATTCTGTGCCCCATCACCAGACTGAGAAGTGGTTCCTGGAAGCTGACTGCTGCTCTTCTGCTCTCTGATCCTGAGTTTCTGAATAAACCCTTTTACTTATCACTTTGTGTTTGGCTGAATTTGGGTTCTCTGTCTCTGGTCGTGATAGATCCAGAACATGTTAGTGGTGATGAGTGTTTTTTTTTAACCCCTGACATTGTGCTGTTATCTGTGAGATTTTATCATCTGCTGAGAATATTCAGTTGTCATTTGCTATGTTCATACTTGTTTTAAGGCATAATACGCAACACTACCTTGTGTTTGTGGCAATCACTTGAATTTTATTTTGCAATCAAAGTGTTGTTCTTTAAGGGTTGATTATGAGTTATTCACTGAGCAGTGAAAGAATACATAACTATACATACAAACAAGAACAAGCGCAATTTCTCTCTCATATTTAAAGTACCGAATTATTGGTTGTTAATTAATAATTTCACATATTTAATGTATGTCATCAAATAAGAAAATTCTGAATTCACAAATATTTTAATAAGCAAACTTGTAAAACAGATTAAGGTTTAGGATTAGCTTTATTTTGGATCTTCTTTGTTCTGTCCTGATAAATTCCTCATACTGCAGATAAATGTCAGTAAATGTCAAATGCTCTGGTCCAACTGCCCTTCCTCTTTTTGTCTTAGATTATTGGTCTCTACAGAGCCTCTGGGAGGTTTCAATCTAACTGTAATTTTACATGCCATCCATAATTTCGACTCACAATTATTCCACAAATATAAACAAGTCATAAAGTAAAAAATAACCATTGAGTAGCAATGATGCCTTGGTCTATCGTAGCATAGTTACATTTTGCTATGACATAGTACCATCTTTTTTTCAAATGTAATGAATTTAGCATGAATTTTGTATTCTTTTAAGGTCCTCTGGATCTTTTGTCGTTTATATACCCAAATTATTAAGACAGATTATTAAGACATTTTCTCTTCCTAGAAGCTACACCTGGCCTGACTCTGTGTCTACCTGTGACACCTTTCTGGGGAGGGGCATCGTCCGAGCTTCTGCTGGCAACAACTTAATGCTCACCCTCTACCGATGATCCACATGGCCCTGTCTTTCAGTGTTTAGCCCTTTCTCTCTCCTAGACATGGCGATTGACTGAGCTTTTACTGTGACTAACTCTATGTGCTCTCTTTCAAACTCTAACCTTGAAAACTGGCTCAGAGTTTATCAGTTCTTTCTTTCTAGGTGAAATGACTAAAGGAGCTACATCCATTAACATTTACTTTTCCTTCCCATAGAAAGGACTCCTGGATCAGTGCTTCTGTGTTCTCTTTGTGTCTCTGCTCTGTTCTCTCTAACCCACAGTCGGTCGTGGCAGATGGCCGCTCACACTGAGCCTGGTTCTGCTGGAGGTGTCTTCCTGTTAAAAGGGTGTTATTCCTCTCCACTGTCGCTACATGCATGCTCAGTATGAGGGATTGCTGCAAAGTCAACGCCAGTGACTGTCCATTGTCTCTACATTGTCATCCGGGAGGAGTGACTGCTACAAATCTCTGACTCGATGCAATCTGTTGGTTTTCCTTAGATAGAAAAACTTTTTATCCAATTTGAATAAATTACTGAATCTGACTGCATTGTTCAGTGATTAGGATTAATTGGAATGTATGTACCTGACTTTTGTGAAGTGCCTTGAGACGACATGTGTTGTGAAATGGCGCTATATAAAATTGAATCCTGTTTTACCTTCGGTACTTATTTTAAAAGTAAAGTAAAAATGAATTTAGAAGGCCAAAAAACCTTTCCTCCTGAGATCAGTTTTTGTACCATTCAGAGGTAGATTTGCTCGTCTCTTTTGTAACATGGTCTTGCTGCACAACCCAAGTGCACTTGAACTTAAGGTTACAAACTTACATTCTCCTTCAGGAGCAGCAGCAGACCATCATATTACCCCCACCATTAATTTTCAGAAAAATACTGAAGTGTTAGATTTGTGCTGTAACAGGATGCACATCTTACAAATTGTTCCACTTTTTTCTGTTTCCCTAAAACTCTTGAGATCATTGACCTTCTCTAAGGCAAAGGTGGCCTTAGGTGCCTTAGATGTACTTTTTGGTTTTTTAGTCACCTCCTGGATGAGTCACCAGTGTAATCTTGGAGTAATTTTGGTAGGACAGGCATTGCCGGGAAGGTTTTCCACTGTTCCATGTTTTCTCCATTAGTGATAACGTGGTAAACTGGGCTCCGAAAGCCTTAGAAATTACTTTGTAACCCTTTCTAGACTGATTATAATTACCTTCTTTCTCATCTGTTTTTGAATTTATTAGATTATGTTATGATGGGTTGCTATTAAAAGCCTGCTTTAAGTTGTCAGGCTTTATTTAGGTAAATCTTTGGTGATATTTCTTTATTATACAAATATGCTATTGATGAGTCTGTGTTTTTGCTCCTGAACAACAAAGATGTGGTTTATGACAGTTTGTAATTATACAAAGGGGGCAATTACTTTTTCACAGAGTTAGGTTGGTTTGGAAAGCTTTTTCTCTTGATAAAAAAAAAACTCTGGTTATCTCTGTCTGTTAGTAAAATTTAAAAAATTTAGGCGTGACACAAAAGCACAAACAAAAAATCTGTTGGGGGCAAATACTTTTTTGCTGCACTGTCCATGACAGTCAGGTGTGTCCTCTGCCATCAGCTATTTGGTGAAACAGAACTGAGCAGAGCTCTGAATATGCTCAGATAGGGAACATCACCTGCATCATGTAATTTCTAATATTCTCTTACTATTGCAATTTAGCTCCTAATTCCAGCATATGTTGAACCTCCCTTTAAATCGAAAATTGCTGGTTTATTTCAAATAATTGAAATGATCTCAGTGGAATTGATGCCAGCCTTTTCATTAGTGGAAAGCAGACTTACTTCCTTCATACAAGATCCAAAATTCAAAACTGGTCAGTGTCTAAAAGGCAGTGCATTGCAACCTCCATCTATCTTGGGTTAATTGACTTTCAGACTCCATTTCCAGTACTTGTATTTCTCCTTTGCCTAAGTGGTGTCACTTCATTACTGCAAACAAAACCATCATTCCAAACATACCAGACCGTATAATCATTTTAAAAAAGTTACTGCTGGTTAGGAACAGTCTTATCTAGACCGTAGTGTGTGCAGATTAACTGTTGGTTTCTAAAGTTTGCTCTCCATCTGCTTTCTCAGATAAAGCTTCAGTATCATTAGTGTTGCTGGCTGAATTGCACTCTCATTTGCACTGGCAGATAACTATCTACAAACAGAAAAAAGAGCATGTCATCAAAAACAGAAGCCCTGAAAGGAGTTTACCAGGTTGCCTTGTTGACCTGTAGTCTTACTAATTAACAAACAGCATCAAATGTACCCTCAGAAAAAAAACACTTTGTAAAATGTTTTAATGGGCACATTTTCTTCTTCTCTGAAATATTTTGATATTTATACAATCCTTTTTAGTTTGCATGTGTCCTCTGATTTTTTTTTATTTAGAATATTTAAAATATGTGCCTGAACAGCTTTGTCTGGGGTGTTCATTGCACATGACCAATATTGTCTGAGAATGTTATAACATTTTATGACCTTATTCTCTTTAGGGTACCCTCTTATCTATCAGCCCAACGCCCAAGTACACCAATCCATTTTTTTGGGTAGGTTTGTGTGTTGGGATGATGATAATCATGTTTTACGTTTGTGCATAGACCGTGTGGTTCTATTTACACGGCCCATTGTGCTCCATCAGGCACAATGGGATGTTATCAGCCTCAGCCAGGCTCAGCCCACTACAATGCTTCATTACCTGTGTGTGTGTGTGTGTGGGGGGGTGTGTAGAGGTGGTTGCATTTTCAACCAGCACAATGCTCCATTACAGGTCTCTCTCAGGACTTCCTTAACATTTTTGAGAGTAATGTTATCTGTCCCTGTCATATTTTCTGGGTAGATTTTTTCCTTTTAAGAAGGCACATAGACATAAACAGAATGATCAATTTTTTGCCAGGATTACTCAAGCATCAGCGCTTGTACCAATTAATTACTTTGATCGATAGATCGATTGATATTAACAACTATCTATCTATCTATCTATCTATCTATCTATCTATCTATCTATCTATCTATCTATCTATCTATCTATCTATCTATCTATCTATCTATCTATCTATCTATCTATCTATCTATCTATCTATCTATCTATCTATCTATCTAGTAATGTGGAAAAGTTTTTGGTGTTACCCTTTGCCTTCAAAACAGCATCAATTCTTCTAGGTACACTTGCACAGAGTTTTTGAAGGAACTCGGCTGGTAGGTTGTTTCAAACATCTTGGAGAGCTAACCACATATCTTGTGTAGATGTAGTCTTTTTCATATCCTTCTGTGCCATCCTTCATGTAATCCCAGACACACTCGATGATGTTGAGATCAGGGCTCTGTGGGGGCCATACCATCACTTCCAGTAAGTCTAGTTCTTCTTTACGCTGAAGATAGTTCTTAATGACTTTGGCTGTTTGTTTGGGTTTACTCACTCAGCATTTTGTAAATAGATAAAAACAAACAATCATCATTTATATTTCTGAAAGCATTCTTTGTTTACAGCATTATTCACACCTGCCTAAAACGTTTAAGGGACTTTAAACATGGCATGGTTGTTGGTGCCAGACGGGCTGGTCTGAGTATTTCAGAAACTGCAGATCTACTGGGATTTTCACGCACTACCATCTCTAGGGTTTACAGGTTTACAGAGAAGGGTCTGAAAAAGAGAAAATATCCAGTGAGCAGCAGTTCTGTGGGTGCAAATGCCTTGTTGATGCCAGAGGTCAGAGGAGAATGGCCAGACTGGTTCGAGCTGATAGAAAGGCAACAGTAACTCAAATAACCACTCGTTACAATCAAGGCATGCAGAAGAGCATCTCTGAATGCACAACACGTTGAACCTTGAGGTGGATGAGCTACAGCAGGAGAAGCCCACACCGGGTCCCACTCCTGTCAGCTAAGAACAGGAAACTGAGGCTACAATTAGCACAGGCTCACCAAAATTGCACAATAGAAGATTGGAAAAACGTTGCCTGGTCTGATGAGTCTCGATTTCTGCTGCGACATTCAGATGATAGGGTCAGAATTTGGCGTCAATAACATTGAAAGCATGGATCCATCCTGCCTTGTATCAACGGTTCAGGCTGGTGGTGGCGGTGTTATGGTGTGGGGGATATTTTCTTGGCACACTTTGGGCCCCTAGCACTGTTGCCTTGCAGCAAGAAGGTCCTGGGTTCGATTCCCGGCCGGGGGTCTTTCTGCATGGAGTTTGCATGTTCTCCCCGTGCATGCGTGGGTTCTCACCGGGTACTCCGGCTTCCTCCCACAGTCCAAAGACATGCCTGTTAGGTTAATTGGTCACTCTAAATTGCCCTTAGGTGTATGAATGAGTGTGTGCATGGTTGTTTGTGTGTTGCCCTGCGATGGACTGGCGGCCTGTCCAGTGTGTATCCCGCCTCTCGCTCATAGAGTGCTGGAGATAGGCACCAGCTCCCCCGCGACCCACTATGGAATAAGCGGTAGAAAATGACTGACTGACTGACTTTGGGCCCCTTAGTACCAATTGAGCATCGTGTCAATGCCACAGCCTAGAGTATTGTTGCTGACCATGTCCATCCCTTTATGACCACAGTGTACCCATCTTCTGATGGTTACTTCCAGCAGGATAACGCGCCATGTCATAAAGCACGAATCATCTCAGACTGGTTTCTTGAACATGACAATGAGTTCAATGTACTCAAATGGCCTCCACAGTCATTAGATCTCAATCCAATGGTTATTCTCAATCCAATAGAGCATAACCATAATAAAGAGACAAGGGACACAGGGACAAGGAACTTACAGGAGCACAAGAAGAACATGATGAGGAACACAGCAGATTAACCGGCAGAACACTGGGGAGGGAGATGGGAGATACGGGCATGTTATTTGAGCATACAGCAAAGAAAAATGCAAACTAGAGAGCTTAAAAACGGAGGAATTGGGGAGAAACACAAAGACTGCAGGTGACAGTAATCAGGGGAGAATGTGGGGCAGTTCACGCAGAGTAAAAGCAGGGAGCTGAGGGAGGAAGACTATTAAACCAGGACCAGGACAGAGCTGAACAGAAACAAAGAACAGGAAATAACTCTATGTACAACGCCAGAATAAACTAGAAAGCTAAACACAAAAGAATGAACTAACATGGAAAATCTCCCAACAATGAGCACAAGGAAATGAACTGAAAAAGGGAAGACCTAAAACATGAACAACAGGGAATTAAGAAAACAGAGACACAAAGAAAACCCAAAAACTCAAACACCTCAGGATCATGACATATATGAACAGATCTAGGCCCGGACAGATGTACACACACTGCTCCAGATACAGAAGTAGTCTGGGATCAACTCAAAAAGGAACACTTCAATAAACATGTAAAAACTGATGGGAGCCAGGATTCACTAAAATCAAGAATAACAAACAGCATCTACTTACTGGTGATAAAATAAAACAGACGATCCAAAACCAAACAACACTGATTTATTTCACATGCTACTTAATTATTAATAATTCTATGGCATCTTATGAATACATTACTCTGATCACTCTGTGATCTGCCAGCTTTGCCAGCACCAAACAGCTGCCACAGTAGAAGAGATAGAATACTTTAATTTCAATTCAATTCAATTCAGTTCAATTCAGTTTATTTATATAGCACCAATTCACAACACATGTTGTCTCAAGGCACTTCACAAAAGCCAGGTACATACATTCCAATTAATCCTAACCATTGAACAGTGCAGTCAGAGTTAGTTATTTATTCAAATTGGATAAAAAGTTTTTCTGTCTGAGGAAACCCAGCAGATTGCATCCAGTCAGTGACTTGCAGCATTCCCTCCGCCTGGATGAGCATGTAGAGACAGTGGACAGTCACTGGCGTTGACTTTGCAGCAATCCCTCATACTGAGCATGCATGTAGCGACAGTGGAGAGGAACGACTGAAGTCCAACTCTTTTTGTTTCAACTCTTATGGAGCTGACCTGGTGCTCTGTGGATGTATGGTTCTCACAACATCTCTCTGTTCAGCTGACAGTGAATTATTTGCACCACAGCTGTCAGATGGGTGGATGCATGCATACTACAAGGTTGGCCGCCAGTGCTGTTCCTTCTGGTAGTCATGGTTATCTGGATGGTCCCAACTTAGGATCAACATGGAACCAGTTTCTAAATACAAGGTTGGACAACAACTCAAAATAACTTTTGGTGTCAAGCGTTAAAAGTCTGTCTTCAGAGTGTAATAACAGAAATGTAATCTTACAACAATTTCCAATAACCTTAACATATTATACAACATATGATGCAAACAAATGGGACAAATTTAAATCAAGTCAACATTGGGAGTGGCTGATCGACTCTTTTCCTCATCTGGAAGAAAAGATTTTAGGTCAGTGGTTTGTTGAGTTCACTGTGGAAGAGTGGAAGAGTTCACTTCCGGGGTGCACTCATCATGTGGCATTTGGCAGAAAGATGAGACACAGACTTGGGGAAATTGTTCAGGCTCATTCACATGCACAGCTAAGGATAAATGGAGGTTACACAATCTGAATCGGATCTAAAAAGATGTTTTCCTGTTGCTGACAGAGGAACTTCTCGAAAGCGCCATGAATATAAATCATCAGTTTTTAAATTTGTGGTTACCTATGAAGGTTTTTAAAGCTTTCTCTGTTTCTAAATTAAACAAAATAAGATTATTCACCTGATTGAAACTATTTTGCTGTTTCTTATACTGTATAAAATAAACGTTCACATTGCATGTTAGGATTACACAGTTGCATGATGGGGAATGGCATAAATAACTCTACCAAACAAAAGACATGAAAGTGCTTGTAGTTTCTGTTGGCTGTATAGGAAATATCAGATCTTACTCAAAATAAAAAAAGAGAGTTTTGATTGTATTTTTATACCAGTCTTTAGATGGTGCCAAACAAGACAGTATGTTGTCATTGAGTTGTAAATTGTGTTATGAGAAATAATAAAACTTAAGGAAACTTATTTTCACATATTGCTTTGGTCATATATTGTTGTTGGTACAGAGTGCCAGTTTAAAAAAATGTTATCAAGCCAATGTTTTGCAACTTCCAACTTATGATTCAATACAGACCCATTCAATACATTTGATGATTATTAAAAGGTAAATTTCAGCTAATTAAAAAATGACATTGAATGTTATATGAGACCAATAAAAAGCTATTTTAGTACAGGAATATGGTCTTGATGAAAATTAAGTTAAATATCTGCTTAAAAGGTTTTTTTACCCTGACAAACCATCCTCACCGGAATGCAGATTCTAATTTATTGAATATGGCTATAAATCCATCAGAACCCATGCTGTAACTGGCTATATACGTATGTGCCCAAATCGTTCTTTATTTTTTCTCTCTCTCTGATGCTTATTTATATATAGGGAAATAATTCCGGGATAAATCCAGTAGTCACAGTACAACTGGTCATTGATGATCCTGTCAGTTTCTGGATTCTTTGAATCCCTATATTTAAATAAATCCAGTTAAATAAGTGAGTAAATATTTTACTCACTTATAGGTGCAATATTAAGAGATATCTCTTGCTTCTACATGTGTATTAGGTACTTTGCGAAACTAATTTTGGCTAATTTTTCACTATTTAACTGTGTATATTTTACATTTTTACTCTACTGCTTACATTTTTACTCTACTGTTATATTTAGCTTTTTATTGTTTATATTTATCTTTTTTATTGTTATACTTAGCTTTCTTTTTACTTATGTATTAGACTTCTTAAACCGGGACCTGAGTACGAATTTCGTACCATTAACATGTAAATGTGAGCTGGTATGACATTAAAAGATTGTTGAATCCTTGAATCAACAATAACCACACATGATTGCAGGTCGTTCTTACTAAAATGTCTAATCAACCTATTATGTTCTTCATCAACATTCTTCAAGGTTCTTTCAAGAATGAAATTACAGCGTGCTCTTTTTTCTTTTTAATGATACCTAGTGATTGTGAAAGGCTGTATGCTTGAACTATATGGCCCCTCCAGTTTAAATCTATTTGCCTAAATGAAAAATGTTACTGCCTAATAAACTGTGACAGAAAATTAACGCCACTGGTCAGAGCGTGTCTGTGAAGGTCATGGTGGCTGCTGACAGTTGATGGTATAATTGGTTTATTCTCTCAAATTGTTTCTAGCCAGACATGACATTCTCAAAGTACTCGAACGGTCAAGTTTCTGACTTTATTGTCTTCTCAATCTATCAAATACCCAAAAGATTAGATTTCTTAAATAATTCCTCTGCAGAAAACCTTCAAGTTTTATGTGTGCTGTTTAAAGTATTAGGAATTTGTAGTTCAAGGATTTCAAAGGTTATGTTGTGATGAATGGCTTCAGATCTGACAGTTTTATTGATTCCCTACATTACCAAGAATATCTTCAGGTATAATCAATTTAAGGTTGTTGAACTTTTGTTCTTGTATGTCTTTTCCACTTGTGCCGAGACTGAATGTGCTGGTTAAAAAATTAGACACGATGCAGACAAAAAAAGACCAAGGAAGATCTGGCAGCCAGACAATTCGTTGTGTATTTTACTCAGAAAATGTAGACCAAGCTGGAGATAAAAGGTAGAGTCAGAGAGACTTGCATTTATCATATGGACAGATACTAAATTCTACCTAAATGCTGATGCATAAGTGGTCTGTGTGCTAGTTTTACAAATGGGCAGCTTTGCAAAAAGTATGATAGCTCATATGAGATTGGCAATTTATTACTTAAATTGTTTTGATGTCTATCTTACCCTAAGTGGTGATAAATCATTTAAGACAGCATTACAATTGAAAATTTTACATCTATTACAGCCAAAGGCTTAGTTCTGTGCTACATCTCTTGCCTTTTAACCATTTTTCCTTTCATTTCAAAATTATTCACTTTCTAAAGGTCACCAAATCTACAACTTCCCAATACAGTTAAAATCAGCTTTCACAAAAGCATTCCAGTTTTACAGAACTACGTTTTTCCCTTCAGGTATGGGGGGATGGGCTTGTCCTGATATTTAGTTTTTTATATTTGTTGTTTTTGCCTGTGGAACAAAAAATCTTCCAACATTACAGCCCAGACTTGTTTGTGCACTATACATTCAACAAATCAGCGCCCATGGTGACATGACAAGGCAACAGCACCTGGCTGCAGACCCTTTATCTGGCAGAGCTCTGTTGGCTTAGATCCAGTGGTTGCCCGAACTCTCTCCAACAAGGCTCTCACTCATCTGTCAAGCTGCCACCAAATGTGGAACAACGCAGAAAGAAATTATTTCTTCAACAGTTGTATTTCATCTAAGAAAAGGAAAAGGTATAGGACCCGTCTGATCAATGATGACAATGTGTTGCATGCTGTAACCAAATGAAAGATCCCCTTAGTACATGTAGCCCATGTACCTGGGTAAACACTCCTTTATCGGACCGCTGGGTCAGTTGTGGCAATATGTATTAACTTGTCACTGGCCCACCTAAGATCCTAAATTATACTTGCATTAATTGGTCAAGATGTCAATGGCCATCTTAACCGCCTAATCCTTGTTGTATTGCCTTACTGTTGTATTGCATTACAATGCAGCTGCTCTGGTTTATCATGCAATGCAATGTTTGCTGTATGAGGAGGCGGTTATGGTGATGCGACACTGTTGTTTAGAAGCAGCAAATCAGTCAGAAAGAACAATACATTAGATATAAAGTTAGATCAGAGTTCATATAGAAAAAGCAATTTCCCATCGTAAGGTCATGCATAGATGGTTGTTGTATTCCCTTCTCTGAATGCATACAGTAGATGAGAATTGTTGCTATGGGAGTCACTACATCACCTAAGTGGTTACTTCCAAGGTTCCAGCCCATGAATGGTAAACACCGTTGGGTTGCAGCCATTCCTGGCCAAAGAGAGCTCAAGTTGTGATGGACAGAGAGCACAAGGGGACAACTGCCACCGCTCACCGTGACCATGACAAAATGTTGAGGAAAGAGCACTAGCTCTACAGCTGACTGACAGCAGGTTAATTGACTGAACCCTCCCCAGTGCTGCTAACAAAAAGTGTTTCCTCCACAGAGGCAACTCACTTTATTATCTACGATGAAGATATTCCCTCTGATCTGCGACAAACAGATGCGCATAAGACCCACTGGGACAGATAACACGTTCATTCATGTTTTGTATTAAAAAGTATGTATTCTCTTGAGTGTTTCAGCTGAAACAGATTGTTGATTTTCAGCTATTTGTCACATTTAAAAAGGAAACCTTATGACACTTCAACTGGGGAGGAAACTGAAATGTTAACAAGCATATTTAACTCTTTTTACACATTATAGCAGCTTCGAAATACAACAGATTGTTTGGTGAGGAACTCTTTTGCCTGGATGAGTGGATGACGCAAAGCATAATTCAGAAATAGGAATCAGAAAGGTTTCATACAAAATACAAGTATAATAATTCATGACAGCGTAACTATTTTTTCAACTGTAGCTCAGTAGGAAGAGTAGTCGTCTTGCAATCAGAAGGTTGTGAGTTCGATTCCAGCTTCCTCCTGCCATAGCGATTGCCCTTGGGGAAGGCCCCTTAACCTAAAATTCTACCCATCTGGTATGGGTTGGTGTGTAGCGTTAGTGAGTGCATTTGGGTTTTAATGGGCTCTAGGTAAACACTTTTAGCAGTCGATGCTGGAAAAGCGTTATATAAGTTCAGTCCATTTATCTGTGTTATGCTGATACTTAGGTTTTCATTTACTATTTCAGGCACACCAGTCATTGTAGAAATCAGTCTGTAATAAAAATAAATACCCTTTAAATCAGAAGTTTATTTTATAATCTGCCATTATTCTGGTATTTAAAAAGTAGAAACAGGTTTATAATCCTAACTGATCTGAAACGGTAACAGTTTAGTTTAGTTTAATGTAAGACATAAGAGTTATGTGTCTTTTTATACAGTGTATTTAAACTTCTGATTCAAATGTGTATCGATAAATGTTGGAATGATATGTACATATTCTTGGAGCACGTACAAGGATGAATTGGTTACAACATACGGGGGGTGGATGGGGGCCTTCTGTTAGAAATTATTTTATGTCTTGTAAGGCCACTAAATCTTTTTGTCATTCTTCTGTTGCATTCTTGAACTACCTTTCGACAAACTTTGGTGGTTTCTGTCTAGACATTTTGGATTTATTGATGATTTATAAATTTTCCATTCTTTCTCAAGTACTTGAGAAGCGTTCATATAGGTGCTCATGAAACACCTTTGCTTCTATTAAGCATCAAAACAGCAATCTTATCCTTACAGAAACACAAACTTTCATACAGTTCCTGATAACATTGTATGTAACTTTCAAGAAGTGTATGGAGATGTTTTCAGGACCTAATCATTGAGCCTTGATAATGTGGTCCTTTGTTAACTTCCAATAAATAGTGCATTAAAAGAATTTTCCATCTTTTGTGGAGATTCTGGCAGATTGTATCTGTACTGTCCACAGAGATACGTATGAGTTTAAAATAAACAGTAAGCTAAACTCAGACTCAATTATGAAAAATGTGTCCTTATGGTAGTTTTGTGGCTTTATTACACATTCTTGTTACACATAGTTACTTTACTACTTTACAGTGGTAAAGTAACTATTTAAAATTTCTTAACATGCCATCATCCGTATGTATAGATTTTGTAAGTCTTTGATCTGGAAATTCTGTGTTTTATGTTTTTCTGTTCTTAACTTGTTGCTGTCCTTCAGGCTGCCTCTTGGCCAGGTCGTCATTTTAAATAAGAATTAGTTGTAAACTGACCTTACTGGTAAAATAAAAGTTAAATAAAAACAATAAAAACAATATTAATTATTTGGACAGAAAAAGGCACTTTATAAGTTGGTAATGACCAAATTAACACACCCCCTTTTTTCAGTTTTTTCATGAAAAAATTAACTAGTTTAAGCATTATATTGTTAATTACGAAAGCAATATCATTTTATAACCAAATGGTTGCAGTAGTCTCATTACGTTTCTTTCCGCATTATTAGTTTGTATTACATAGGTTACTCTGACAAATATGCCTTTATGTGCTCTATTACAACTAGTAATCACATGGCAACAATTTTGAAAATCACGGTATTAGTATTATCCAAACATTTCTGTTATTATTAGGTAATTACAAGGTAATTATCAGTATCTGATAGTATCTGACAGTATCTTTGGTACTTAAAATGACTAATTATATTAGTTTTACCATCTAAAAAATACTTAATGTTACCATTTAATTATAAACTGCTAGGTATTTAAAATAGGTATTTAAAATATAATAATGTTATACTTAATATTGCGGTGGAACAGTTGGTAGCACTGTTGCCTTGCAGCAAAGAGGTCCTTTGTTCGAATCACAACCTTTGGTCTTTCTGTAAGGAGTTTACTTGTTCTCCCTATGCATACATGGGTTCTGTCTAGGTACTTCAGCTGCCTCCCACAGTCCAAAACTTGACTGTATGAGTGTGTACATGTGGTGTTATTTGTCTTGTGTGTCTCTGTGTTGCCCTTTGATGGACTGGTGACCTGTCAAAGGCGTACCCCTCCTCTCACCCAATGACCGCTGGAAGTCACTTGACTGCATTCTAATAATTTTAGTGAATACATATTCCTAAATTGATACATATTTACTATGAAACAGTTATATTTACCTTAATATTTGTTACAAACTGTTATTGCCTGGCTTTTACATATTACCTAACTATACTGCTTTACTGTTAAACCATTTTTCCCTTGATAACATCTTTTTACAAGTCGTTTCTACCAGGTAATTTTTGTTATCAAATTATTTCAGTTTATTAATAAACTATTGTTGGGGTCATTCATTTTGGTCAGTTAAAGCGACTGGGCTGGACATGCACAGCTCAGCCTTCGTTGCAGTGATGGACATCAAAGCTGATGTCAACAGAGCTATAAAAGCTGAAGAAACAAACTTTTAAACTGCCATTTCCAGCATGTCTCATGAGACAACGCAACGGAGGCGCATATCTGGAGAGACAGAAACTCGCAGGCGAGTTACTTTTTTTTCTCCACATTTTCTCCACATTTTTCCACGCCATTCCTGGAGGAGCTTGAAAGCTGGAATTTCTGCCACAAAAACGAGAATTCCTGGGAAAACCCCAAATCCGGGGCCGGGAAAACCCACGGTTTTTTCCTCTTTCCCTTTTTTCCCCCCCCCGGGTTCCTCATTTTTTCCCCTTTTTTGGCATGAGAATTTTACATTTTTTGAGTGACACGGAGCATGTACTTGGGTCCCCCCCCTGTTTTTTTTTTTAGACCTAACCATCCTCAAAAAAGGTGAAAAAAAGACTCAAGTCAAAGTAATTTTTTTATTTTTTTTTTTATTAAAATTTAATAGGGGGTATTTGAGGTCTGGGGAGGGTGAGGCATAGTTTTTAAGGGGATTTAGAAACACCATGGGTTAATCCAAAGGGTTTAACCCTTTTGCAACAAGGGTTTAAGTTTTTATGCTGAACAGTTTGATTTGCTGTGCGGCTGAATCGCGGAGCACGGATGCTTTTTTCCGGCTGATCCTAAATCAGCCAGGAGTTAGTAGTTGGACTTTTAAAAGTTTTTGACTCAAAGCAGCTGCCGTTGGGGCTTCGTGGTCTGACCACTTCTTTGTCCCAGTTTTATTACAGGAGGTTTTCCACCGAGTTCCCACCTCAGAGTTTTATGACCCTCTGTTCGAGATTTGGGAAAATCAGCTGTGCACGGCCCAACCATTCTACCAGCTGATCGCCGCATCAGCGCACCAAGAAGGCTGCCCTGTAAAGTGGTTCTGCTTCTCTTTTCAAGTTAACCCAAACTGCACATTTTGTCCATAAAACTGCTGGTTTGAATGTCATAGACACTCAATGTGCATATATTTTCTTTTGTTATTTTTATTAGGTAGTCATTTTTATCCCCTTTGTGTAGAATAGTGCTTGTTAGTTAGGTGAAGGTTTTTGGACCAGAGTAGTAATTATATCAGGGCTATATATACTCGTACTCGTAGTCTTCCGCTTTATCCGGGACCGGGTCACGGGGGCAGCAGACTCAGCAGAGACGCACAGACGTCCCTCTCCCCAGACACCTCCTCCAGCTCCTCCGGGGAGAGCCCAAGACGTTCCCAGGTCAGCTGAGAGACACAGTCCCTCCAGCGTGTCCTGGGCCGTCCCTTGGACCTCCTCCCGGTGGGACGTGCGTGGAGCACCTCCCGAGGAAGGCGTCCAGGAGGCATCCGGTAAAGATGCCTGAGCCACCTCAACTGGCTCCTCTCAATGTTGAGGAGCAGCGGCTCTACTCCGAGCCCCTCCCGGATGGCCGAGCTCCTCACTCTATCTCTAAGGGAGTGCCCGGCAACCCTACGGAGAAAGCTCATTTCGGCCGCTTGTATCCGGGATCTCATTCTTTCGGTCATGACCCAAAGTTCATGGCCATAGGTGAGGGTAGGAACGTAGGGGCCCCAACGTAAAATGAGAGCTTCGCGTTTTCGGCTCAGCTCTCTCTTCACCACAACGGACCGCACAGGAAACCCAAATTTCTGCGGCAGCCGCACCGATCCGTCTATCGATCTCCCGCTCCATTCTTCCCTCACTCGGAACAAGACCCGAGATACTCCCCTCCAAGCCGAAGAGGACAAGCCACCCTTTTCCGGTCGAGAACCATGGCCTCGGACTTGGAGGAGCTGATCCTCATCCCAGCCGCTTCACACTCGGCTGCGAACCGCCCAGCGCATGTTGTAGGTCTTGGCTAGAGGGGGCCAGCAGGACCACGTCGTCTGCAAAAAGAAGAGACGAAATCCACTGGTCCCCAAACCAGACCCCCTCCAGCCCTTGGCTGCGCCTAGAAATCCTGTCCATAAAAGTTATGAACAGGACCGGTCAGGGCTATATGGTTTCAATAAATTTTCATTTATATATATATATATATATATATATATATAAAAGCGGCTGAAGAGAAACGTTTGTGTTTATTTCGTGCAAGAGTGATTTATCTGTTAAAATAAACACTGATTGGTGAAGCGGCTGATTAAACAGTGACATTTAGCTTGGTTTGATTAATTATTATCAATTATTAATGATAATTAACTATTTGTAATTATTAAGTGCTTTAAGTACATAATAACAACACCAGAGGACATCTACGACTTCTATTCGTAAGCAACAAATTTTGGTTGAGAAAATGATTTTTCAGAATTATGATTTTTGATTCTAATTTTGATAAATATTAATTAATCAGTAATCATAAACCTTACAGTATTATCATTTTCTTACCATCTCATTACTGAGCTGGAATAGAAAGTGTAATCAGTGTCAGAGTATAACATATATAATCATCACCAGAAAAGGATAAAGTAAACAACTTAAGAATTTATTAACCGAAGAATTAGTTCACAGCAAATTCTTTTCACGACACAGTCTTTAAATTACACTTAACCCTTTGAGTAAAGCTACATTGGGCAATCTGATCTGACAATGAGCAAACCTGACGATTTCCTTATGGCGGTCTTCTATGAAAAACATCACATCAATCTCTAGAAGATTTGGAAATGCTTTCTTTTTTTAAATAAAAGAAAGCAGTTACACAACGTTGGCTCCTTAATATGAAGTAAAACAAGCAAAATGCTCTCATTTTTATCAGCAGTTTCTTTTTTACATATGTATACAATTCTATTTAGTGGTTCAAGTGAACACATAATTAAGTTCAGAATACTTAAATGTGTTAAGGAAAAAATAATATTGATTCAAAGAATAGTCCACGCCATCTTCTTATTAGCTGGCAAAGAATTGCATGTTTGTGTTCATGTCAAAAGTACGTTTCTGTTGAGTTTTAATAAAGCATCAAATTCCATAACAGTGAAAAGGATAAACTAATGGATATGAAAAAGGGTTAAGGCAAGAATATAAAAATAAAGAAATAGTAAAAACAATAGAAATGTTGCTTCTCTCTTATTTAACTTACAACACCCAGATCCTAGTAAGCTGTGGTAGTGAGAATTATTCACATAATCGTATTTTTTTACATCACCCTTTACACAGTATTTACAGCAAAACTGAACTTATACACAAAAAGAAAAATATTTGTGAACTTAAATTAACACAATTTATCTAAGAACACAAAAATATTTTTTTTATTTTGTCAGTATGTAAAACATTTACACACAGACTTACAAATAGTGTAGCACATCAGTCATTTTATATCAAATCAGTCAACAGAGATATCTTAAAATGTTAACATTGAGATTTTATACAAATTTCTGCTTTCAGTTAATATAGACACAGTTCACATTAACTGCATTTCCTTGTGTGTGTGTGCTGTCTTCACAACTGACAGTTTCCTTTTTATAACATGTATTGTGTTAAAAAATAATGGGAAAAGACAAGCATGCTGGTGATATCCAAAATGGTGTACTGGGATAACAAAAGCAGCATGCCTGCATGGTGGTTGACTGGCAGCACAACAGTTTTTTAAGTAACTAAAGGCGATTAGCAGAAGCCAAATGAAGTGGATTTTTGTATTTAATTCTGGGTAAAATGCATCCTCACCTATAGTACTTTGTAAAATTATTTATACCTTTTAAACTTTTTCACATTTCTAAGCATTACAACCACAAAATTCAAAATGTTTCATTAAGATTTTATGTGATAGTCTAACACAAAGTAAGTCAAAGGTAACGTATAAATCTAATACAAATTATAATAACAATAAAAAAACTTTCCAATTTTTTTCAAATTAAAACCAAAAAAGGGAAATTTTAATTATACAGCCTGGTTTATTCTTTTACCCCCAAATTAAACCCAGTTCAACTAACTGACTTCAGAGGCCTCCTATTTGGTTTATCTTTGTTTTATTTAATCTCAGTTTAAATCTAGCTCTTCTGTGAAGTCCATAGAGGTATGTTAAAAAACATTACTGAGCAAGACCAAGAAACAGGGCAGCATTGCACAGCTGGAAGAATTTGTTGACAGGATATTAATTCAGATCATCAATCGGTCCGATTGAGAATATGTGATAAGAATTAAAATCTGCTAATCACAGATGCTTTCCATTTGAACTAATTGAGCCTGAGCTGTTTTACAAATAAGAATGGGGAAAAAATAAATCATTCTGAAACTTGCAGTGACATACCTAAACATACTTCTGACCTGCATGACCTGCAGTTACACGCATAGAAAATCTGAAATGATACAGTAAACCTGCAACTTCTGTGTTATTGTACCATGATTACAACATAAGCCACATGCTTTTAGTGTCTGCCCTGATTTACTCCAAATCCTGGACATTGTAATATTTGTAATGGAGTACAGTGCCAACAACAACAACACTGAGACTTTGTGAGAAAACATTTACACTCTGAACAAAGTTGATGACACTGAAGAGAGGTTTTGAAACACAGAAGAGAAGCAGGAAAGCAGTGAGGTGTCAGAACAGTAGCAGTAGAAGCACTGGACTGTGCTGCCTTATTAAGATTAGCTTTCTGTAAACAGATTCAACACTCGGTGACCTTTTGACATACTCAAATCCAGGGCTGCGTGACAGGGCTTTAATTATCCCCCCTCTCTCCAGCTTTCTATTTATTTCCCCTTATTTTTGTACTTCTGCCTTTCTTTGTGCCATATGGTGCTGAGGCTGCAGAGTCCTGGGGGATGCAGAAGGAGTCCAGCCCATCGCTAGCTGTGCTGATTTAATCAACAGCTTGGGCTGGGGTTTGTTCTGACCTGCAAGAAGTGGTTGTGACACATCACATGGTCTTGATAATGTCTGTGTTGTTAAATGTTAGCATCTGGTCATTATCATCAGAGAGATGACAGTGATGCTGAGGGGAAATATTTGAGGCAGAAGTGTGGAGGGATTGGGAAAAACATGCCACCGGGTTGAGAGGCTTGAAACTGTGAAGGCTGTGGTTTATTCTGGTTTATTCATAACCTATAAAGTGAGCAGATCTGAATGTCCAACACCTTCACTTGGGGCATTAATACAGTATGCCTGTCATCAGCAGGTTAAAACTTTACGAATAGCCTTTTGATGTTTATCCAAAGAACTATAGACCTACAGCAAAAATGTATGTTGGTAATATTCAGGTGTAATAAATAGATAGATGTAATAAAGATATTTATCTCCTTTATTTATGAGTTCATTTTCATACAGTTAAGTGAAGCTACCAAGCAAGAAGAAAAGTGCAAGATTAGAGAAAATATATGGCATACAGGTTGTAGTCATCTCTATGATGAAAATGTGAGACACAAAATCTGAGAATGGAGACTAGAGATTTATGAAGAAGTTTTGATGTTCATATTATGAAATTTTTTATAGAACAAAATGTTAACGACGTCAAAAAGTGTTATTTTCTCTGCTTAAAACAGGAGCAAGATAATTTACCAACTTTGAAAAAGCCATCAACAAAAAAGCTGCGTGCTGGACTAGAAACTGATCCCCAATCATATTCTTAACATTCTGTGGTTTTAATAAAACTACCAATCCTTTCAATAAGACAAAACATTAAAAGTGAACCCATTTTCTTTTTGTTACCACAGCAACACATTTTTATGACATCTTGTTTTTAGGTGACCAAGAAAGAGTGAACCAATATTCAGGAAATACAGATGGATGGAGCACTGAAGCATGTGAACAGCTGTTTGTCGGTGATTGGTTGTTTGACTTTGCACACATATTCCTAAGACATTAAGGGATTAAAAAAACAAACACAAAGACACGCACAACACGTTGACTTGACAATGATCTCAGATCTTCTCCTGAGTCTCACACACACACACACACTTCCTCGCTGCTCATCATCAGAGTTGCGGCGTAAAGGCGCCACTTCGACACCCAAAGTCTGTCCAGTGTGTGTTTTCTGTGCACACACTGTCATGCACACATTTGTGTGCGAGTCTGTCTTATGGATCCAGTGAGAAAGTTGTCTGATGGAGGAGGCCGAGTGACAGTCCCATAGTGAGAGGAGATGAGGAGTAAAAAAGTTTCAGTTGTTCTGAAGGCAGTCGAGATCCACAGAGCAACAAACTTTCCCGTTCTGAGCAACACAGGATGACAAGACAACAGAAAGGGCATTAAATAATGCAAACTGCTATTTATTATACATGTTGATTGTTGTCAAGAGACCGAACCACTGTTCCCTAACAATTTTAGCATAACCTGGTATACTTTAGGCAAAAGGGCAGACTTTATTTAGAAGTAGAGTCTCAATATGTCAAACATGAAACTTTACCTAACAGTAAATTATGTTATGGAAAGGGGGTCTCAGAGGATTGTACATCAACATCGAACATTCTTGTAGTTGGAGAACAAATGTCCCACGGCCTGAACATTAATGGTCATTTTGTCAGTGATGTTCTTAAACAAATCCACAATTGAAAAAAACTAAAATATCATAAGTCATAAAAGTCTTATGACATGTTAACATTTCTTTAAAAGGCATGCTTTTTGAAAGTTGTGTTTTCTATTCATTCCATAGCCTTTCTTTTGAGAGATGGGTTTCCGCGATTCATGCAGGCGCTCTATGAGTAGGAATTTCTATGTAGGTTTAATCTGTAGTGTTTGAACACTAGCACAGTAAGTCAAAGATACTTGGATAGTAAGAACAGATCTAATTACAACAATTTTTCAAATTCTAGAGATTTGGAGTTCCTTTTTACAAAGGATTTGTGTTTATAAAAACGGTTTAAGGCTTAATATCTTATAGCCGGACTTCATACATCAAAACATTTTGTATTATAGGGTATTGGTGGGTAATGAAGTCTATGACTTGTTACTGTGTCATTACAGAAACCTTTATGTCAGGTCAGCTTAAGCTGAGGCAAACTATCTCTCTAACAACATCAATCAAGCATATGGGCTTACATTTTGAATTACTTAGCAGCAGAGGCCCTTATATAGACCGGGTTCACAGTGTGACCCTGATCTGTCTGCACAACAGCTCCTGTTATGAAAGCTGTTGCTGTAAATCTTTGGATCCAGGTCATGGTAATCCAAGGTTCTTAAAAAAAATGAAGTTTAAATGATTTACTGAATCACTTGGGATGTTTCATGGGATATGATTGGCGGCTGTTGAAAATGATTAACGCAAAAATACAGAATGTATGCAACTAACTGACTAGCTGAAGCTGCAAGAGGAGTTGAATGTAACACATCAACCAAAGGGATGATGTACAGAGCTGAGTTGGCAAGCAGTTGTACAGTGGGAGGCAATGTGAACACTGTTGCATTACGCCGGGCTCACACTGAATGTGGTGCAGCTTCAATGTAGTCCAGCTGCAGAAAGCCACTCACACTGTGCTGTGGCCAACCCGACCCAGCTATGGCTCCAGCTGCGGAAATGGTGCTGCCGAGAGCAGAAGTTCACGTGGGTTCATCGCTTTCTGGGAGTTCACGCGAAAACTAGCCCAAACATTTAGCAAGTCTCTCATAAACATTGCCCTTATTTGGTTGTATTTTGACCCCCTGTCACCAGTTAATGTAATGTTCACGTTTCGGAGCATGCGGGCAAAGTCTCCCCCTTTCTGTTAATTTTATTATGAAATTCACCTGAACACTCTCCTGACTGGCTTCCTGTTTTGCTGGTAAAATTCAGGAGTTTGATACAAAAGCCGCTGCGGCGTCCGGCCAAACTTCCTTCTTTCATTGAGCCACACGGCCATGGCTGTTGTGAGTGTACACATTGATTTTAATGATTTGGGTTTCCTGCGGCGCCCTCACCGCAGCTGCACTGCAGCTGCACCGCGTTCAGTGTGAGTCAGGCGTTACCACTGATGGAGCTGCTTTTACTTGCCTGTTCCACAATTTAGGCAGTAGGATGTGAAAGCCTCAAGTGGTTAACTTGTGAAAGGCCATTGTTGCTTAAAGAGGGCTCCTTTTAGGCACAATGCAGAACCATCTTATGAAAAGACATAATGTGTGTAATGCTTGCAGGCTTCAAAAATTGTGGGAAAATTTCATAACAAAAAGAAAACATGTCTATATTTATTGCTTTAATTTATGTGAAAAGAGCTAAATAAGTACAGCAAACCAGGAATAACTATGTAAAACTAGAAACAAGACATTTTTTTACCTGTACATGAAAAAATTTGGGTATTAAAGTAAAAAAAACAAATTTTCAATTTTATATCACACAGTGGTTTGAAACATACATCAAGTAAAATCCTTGTAGAAGAAATAATAATGTCAACATGCAATGATCATAATATAAATGTTATAAGCAATAGAAATGGCAACATTTGTGACCAGTTCATTGTGCTTTTTTCCAATGCTTTTGTTGTAACGGTTACTTTATCCAAGTGGACCGGACCTACTACTGGATCTGAATCAAAGTTCTGCCAAGAACCAAGTCCCGCCCCCACCCTATTTCTGATGGCTAGTATGCCTATTTAGTGTGGTTGGGAGCAAAAGCTGCACCTCTGTTAGATCCAGAGGAATGTCTGTTTAATCTCTGGGCAAAAACCCCCAATTTTTTCCCCACAGGTGACCCGGAGATCTGGCAGGGCGCTGGAGTGCTATTAGCCCTGCAGAAATCGCAGAAATAGCCATAGGACATAATTACTTTGCTATATCTGTAAATGAGAATAAGTGACAACCTGTTTCACTTATAATGATTTGTAATATAGTCGTGATTTAAGGTAAACTGCAGACATTTGGTATTGCTGACTCAGTATACCCTAAAAACATATACCACACTCAGTACTCTGAGTTGCTATAAACAAATCATTCTTTGAAACTCACTGTATTTGAAAAGGAGCTGCTTGGCCATTGTAAATGCATTGACCTACCTTACACTTGCAAGTAGTGCAGGGTGACTGAGGCATATGCCATGTGTCCCCGCTGAGGCGAGTGACACCTGTGGGGTCTGTGCATGCCTGCCGAATGTCGTACGACAGGTTGTCAGCCAAGCAGGGGTCTATGACGCAATGCGGGCAACACTCACCCTCTGCCACTGCTGTGTATTCGCACAATAATCCAGGACAAACTAAAGGCCAGCAGTCAACCTCCCCCTCCTGTAGACACGCACACAAAATAAAAAAAAGCAGAAACAAGAGAATTCAGTTTTTGCTCATAACTTTTTTTGCTTATTTTTTGTTGATGATATCACAGCTCAAATACTGTGTGTTGAAACATTTTGTATTAGTAACGTGATAATTGTTTCATTTTACATACAGAACTGAGCAGCATAGCAGACGTATATCAGACTTCTCAGCTTTGAATTTCGTGTTGATAATAAGGGTCTGTGTCATTTATTTAATCAGATTTTATTTACCAAAGGATAGAATATGAGGTACTTCTTAAGTTCTACTGGAAAAACGCCCTTTTTCTGAATCAGTGTGAATTTCTTTTGATTATATGAGTGTCAGTTCTATAAACACACCATGCAGCGGCACTGCTGGCAACCATACAGCCAAGACGCTCCACTGCGGTACAGCGTTCGTCCACTCTGGTCCAGACACTGACTAGTGGGTCTGTTGTCACAGCTAGGACAACAGAACAGGTCCTCATCTGGGTCTGAACAGTCACAGGGTCTCCTCCTGCAGAACGTCTGTCCATCCTGTGTAATAAGGGTTACAGTTGT
Source organism: Crenichthys baileyi (assembly GCA_036173005.1). Classification (NCBI taxonomy): domain Eukaryota; kingdom Metazoa; phylum Chordata; class Actinopteri; order Cyprinodontiformes; family Goodeidae; genus Crenichthys; species Crenichthys baileyi. Next base: position 443,682 of record JAHHUM010000022.1, read on the forward strand.
AACAAGCAAATTAATACAGACCTTAATAAGACACGTATTTAACTACGTATTTACATACAATATAAAAATCTACCTTTTTTCTCACCCTCCAACATTAAATAAGACTAAACATTTCCTATTTTATGTTATTTAGGATGACCAAACCCATGCCTTTAATCAGTTTGGAAAAGAGCAGATGATGTCCTGGCTGTGTAAGCTTCTGATAACTCACAACAGTTGAGTTAAATGGAGGCACACTAGGGGGTATTTCTTAGGGCAACACATCAGGCACATCACTTCCTTCTGTGATATCATGGGACAATGAAAAGAATTCAGGGAAGATATTAGAAGGAGAATTGTAGACCTCAGCAGGTCTGGTTCATCCTTGGGTACAATTTCCAGGTAAGCACCAAAGGAATATCCAGCCGTCATACTGTTAAGAATGGAGACAGATTCCAGAAAAAAATGTGTTTGTGTGAACAAAATAAATAGCGTCATTGGAAACGAGCATTATAGCTTTTAACATATATTTACACACAGTGTTAAAAAGACATTACCTTTTTACACCATCTGATATTCAATCAGACCAAATAGTTAATGTTTTAGGTCAGTTACAGTTGTCAAAGGTAGTGCTAAATGCTAGAGTCAAGTGAGCTTGACTCACTTTGATTGAAGGATCTGATTACAAATTGAAATGTCCAGGGAGTATATATATATAAGAAGGAGTGAATGCAAAAAAATGAATCAGGTGGGGAATTAACTGATAAAGTGCATATGTGAGAAACAGGAATCCAAGGGCTGAGGGAAACTGGATGATAAACAGAATACAAAGGGAACTAGGAAACAAAGATACAGTAACCAAAAAGACGTATGAACTACAACCCCAATCCCAATGAAGTTGGGACATGGTGTAAAACATAAATAAAAATAAAATACATTAAAAACCAACATCATTCTGTAATGGATGTTATCACATGGGCTCAAGAACACAGAGCAAAATAACTATCTGTGATGTTATCAGAGCAAAGTTCAAAAGCCTTCATCTGTGATGGTATGGGGGTGTGTTTGTGCCCATGGCTTGAGTAACCTGCACATCTGTGAAGGCATCGTTAATGCTGAAAGGTACTGTACATACAGGTTTGGAGCAACATCTGCTGCCACCCAAGCAACGTTTTTTTCAGAGACGTTCCTACTTATTTCAGCAAGACGATGCCAAGCCACATTCTGCATGTGTTACAACAGTGTGGCTTCTTAGTAAAAGAGTGCAGGTACCAGACGGGGCTGCATGCAGTCCAGACCTGTCTTCCATTGAAAATGTGTGGAGCATAATGATGCACAAAATCCAACAGAGACCCTGGACTGGTGAACAACTGAAGTTGTACATTAAACAAAAATGGGAAAGAATTCCACCTACAAAGCTTCAACAATTAAGTGTCCTCAGTTCCCAAATGCTTATTGAGTGTTGTTAAAAGTAAAAGTCATGCATACATACTATTTTCTTTGTAGTGTATTCAATTGCATATAGATTGAACAGGATTTCAAATAAATGTTTTCTATTTATATTTACGTTTTACACGTCTCAACTTCATTGGAATTAATTATTATTATTAAGATTTCTACCAAAAAGAGTAACTCAGAAACAGGAATAACTGGAAGCAAACCAGAATGCAGACATGGAGGAATGGGATTTTTCTAAATTAAACAGGAACTAAAAAGTACAGAAAGAAAGAGTAACTAAAGACAACTCAGATTAGTATGTAAATAAATAAGAAGTTAAAAGTACAGAACACAAGTACTGCGAATCCTAAAGCTAACAAACAAATTGAATCTATATAAAAAGAGTGACACAAATAAACCAGAACACAAAAGTCCTAAGGATCATTACAAAATAATATATATTATTTTTTATTGCTTTCTGCATAGTTAGAGGTTTATATGTATTTCTTGGCGGATACACAATAAAAAGATACAATTCTTTTTTTCACTGCTAAATCAGACAAAACTTTTGCTGTTTTAGGTCAGTCAGGTTTACAAAAAATACTTCTATTTGAATGAGTGTCAAATGCATCAAGGTCAGACTGATCTTTAACTTTCCTCTGCCACTTTGTTGCCAGCTTTAGCTATCTGTCTGTACCTGGAAAAAGAAAACTTTATGATCCATTTTACTGCACACAGCCGGCACTGTCTGGCTGCAGGAAGATTTTGTTATCGAGATGTAAAAATGTTACATAAAATGGTGCTTAGAAAATGTACGATGGCCCTAAAATCACTTTGCATGTCATTTAAAGGGCAGCGCAGGGCCAATGTTTTATTGAACCATATTGTCCTGCTATGGTAACTACTCCGTTATGTGGTCCCATTTCTGTTGGCCTTGGTCTTTGCAGTTACGGTCCTCAACATGTAGGGAAATCAATGCTTATTGGAACTTCCTTGCAGGGAATGTTTGTGATGAAAGCTGCACAGTTGTGCTAACCAACATTGTGGCAATGTTTGTTCATAAATTTAATGAAAGAAAATTTATGGACAGTTTTTCCCTGCACTTTAATGAATTGATTTGTTTAAAGGTAATTTATAAGGTTTCTTAAGAATGTTTCTGTTCTTTTAAAGATTTATTTTTCTACAAATTCCATTAGTTTTGTAATAGAAAATTAAGGTGCCAGCTTTACAGGATGTATTATAGTTCCTACTGTCAATCAAGAACTTTTTTTTTCTCATTTAGCTCCAGAAAGTGTATTTTGTTGGAACTTCATGTGATAGACTTAGTATTGTTTCAGTGTAAAATGAAGTGAACATTTTGCATTGTTTTTCTTCTTCTAAATGTGTAGTGTGCATATTATGCAGCCATCTTTTTTCTACTACCCCTCATGAATATCCGGTTCAACCAATTGCTTTTATTAGGCATCTATTTATATTTGTTTTATCTGTCTTCAATTTAATTTCAGTATATTTACTTTTCACAACCTTTCTACCAAAATGTGTGGCATGCATTTATATTTGGCCTCGCTGAAATTACTTTGTAGAACCAGCTTTCTCTGCAATTACACCAGTAATTAAGTCTTTTTGGATAAGTCTTTTTGGATATGTCTCTACTAGCTTGGCAAAATATATTTTTTGCAAAATAGTTTACGCCGGACAGACTTGGCAGGCCCAAGCGTATAGTGAGGGTCTGCTGGGAACGTCTGGCGGAGCCCTCGGCCTGGTATGTATTCAACTCCCACCTCCGGGAGATCTTTGACCAGATTCCGGGGGATGTTGGAGACGTAGAGTCCGAGAGTCCGACCATGTTCTCCGCATCTATTGTCGATGCTGCTGCCCGTAGCTGCGGTCGTAAGGTCTGCGGTGCCTGTCGCGGCGGCAATCCCAGAACCCGGTGGTGGATACCTGCAATAAGGGGGCTGTCAAGCTGAAGAAGGAGTCCTATCGGCTGTGGTTGGCTTGTGGGACTCCTGAGGCGGCAGACAGGTACCGTGAGGCCAAGTGTGCCACGGCCTGGGCTGTGGCAGAGGCAAAAACTCGGGCCTGGGAGGAGTTCGGTGAGGCCATGGAGAAGGACTACCGGTTGGCCTCGAAGCGATTTTGGCAAACCGTTCGGCGCCTCAGGAGGGGGAAGCAGTGCTTCGCTAACACTGTTTACAGTGGGGGTGGGAGGTTGCTGACCTCGACTGAGGACATTATCAGGCGGTGGAAGGAGTACTTCGAGGATCTCCTCAATCCTGCCATCACGCATTCCCTGGTGGAAACAGAGGCTGGGGACTTGGAGTTGGACTCTTTCATCACCCAGGCTGAAGTCACCGAGGTTGTTAAGAAGCTCCGCGGTGGCAGGGCTTCAGGGGTGGATGAGATCCGCCCTGAGTACCTCAAATCTCTGGATGTTGTGGGGCTGTCATGGTTGAGACCTTCAACATCGAAGGTGGCGGTCGCAACATTGCGTGGCGGTCGGGGACAGTGCCTCTGGACTGGCAGACTGGGGTGGTGGTCCCCCTTCATAAGAAGGGTGACCGGGGGGTGTGTTCCAACTACAGGGGGATCACACTCCTCAGCCTCCCTGGTAAGGCCTACGCTAGGGTATTGAAGAAGAGAGTCCGGCCGGCAATCGAACCTTGGCTTCAGGAGGAGCAGTGTGGTTTTTGTCCCGGCCGTGGAGCACTGGACCAGCTCTATACCCTCTGCAGCGTACTTGAGGGTTCATGGGAGTTTGCCCAACCGGTCCACATGTGTTTTGTGGACCTGGAGAAAGCATTCAACTGTGTCCCTCGTCATGCCCTGTCGAGGGTGCTCCAGGAGTATAGAATCGGGGGCCCTTTATTAGGGGCCATCCGGTCCCTGTACAAGCGGAGGAGGAGTTTGGTCCGCATTGTCGGCACTAAGTCTGACCTGTTCCCGGTGCATGTTGGACTCCGGCATGGCTGCCCTTTGTCACCAGTCCTGTTCATAACTTTTATGGAAAGGATTTGTAGACGCAGCCAAGGGCCGGAGGGGGTCTGGTTTGGGGACCAGTGGATTTTGTCTCTTCTTTTTGCAGATTACGTGGTCCTGCTGGCCCCCTCTAGCCAAGACCTACAGCATGCGCTGGGGCGGTTCGTAGCCGAGTGTGAAGCGGCTGGGATGAAGATCAGCTCCTCCAAGTCAGAGGCCATGGTACTCGACTGGAAAAGGGTGGCTTGTCCTCTTCAGGTTGGAGGGGAGTTCCTGCCTCCAGTGGAGGACTTCAACTATCTCAGGGTCTTGTTCACGAGTGAGGGAAGAATGGAGTGGGAAACAGATGGATCGGTGCGGCTGCCGCAGTAATGGGGGCACTGTGCCGGTCCGTTGTGGTGAAGAGAGAGCTGAGCCGAAAAGCGAAGCTCTCGATTTACGTTCCTACCCTCACCTATGGCCATGAACTTTGGGTCATGACTGAAAGAACGAGATCCCGGATACAAGCAGCTGAAATGAGCCTCCTCTGTAGGGTGGCCGGGCACGAATTCTCAGTTGGATTTAGGTCTAAATTGCCACTTGATAATTATGGACTACTTGGTGTTGGTCTATGACATTAAAATCCAAATAAAACACACAGAAGCTTGGGATTGCAACTTGACACAATGCCAAAAACCTCAAGTCCTATGAATATTTTGCAAGCTACCGTATTAGAAACTGACATAAGAGGGAAAAGTACATGAACTTTTCTCTTAAAGAAAGAAGTAGAAAAAAAGAAAGAAACACATTCTGATCCAGATGTGTAGTGAAAGGATGCAGACTAATTTTGCTTTCTATTTTTTATTCAAAGTTAGAATTTCCAAATTTGAAATTTTAGGAGGGAAGGACATAGACTTTACACCTATCCCAACTTTAAAATTCAACATGGCTGCCACAAATTCAAAACATGCCAATATTTAAAACATGATGATATGTCTTTTTTTTTTTTTTTTTATTGCAGACGGTTTGAACCAACCTCTGAACAGGCTTATTTATGGTAAAAATGGTAAATGGCCTGAATTTGTATAGTGCTTTATCTAGTCAGAGGACCCCAAAGTGCTTTACACTAAATTCAGTTATCCTCCCATTCATAGTGGTAGACTACATTGTAGCCACAGCTGCCCTGGGGCAGACTGACAGAAGCAAGGCTGCCATACAATCAGCACCACCATCAGCAGGCATCCCTGGTGAAGTGCCTTGCCGAAGGACACATCGACATTAGGGCAGTTTGAACCAGCAACCCATTGGTTACAGGACAAACTCCTACCACCTGAGCCACAGTCCCCCCATTTATTGATTAGAGTCTCATCTTCTCTTCTCTTTTGAGTAGTTTCTTTTTGAAGCAAAGGTTAATGGACTTTAGCAACTAAATCTTATGGCTGCTTTTTATGCTACATCATGCTTAATTAGATTGCTTTTTATCTGGATAGTTGCCACTACTAAAGGCAGAACAAGGCAGCCCAAGTAGTTTCATAAGCACTTACTACTTGTGATGCTTGTGCAATCCTTTGAAAACCCTTAAAAGATACAGGTACAGAAAGAGCAAGTGAGACACTCAGCAAAATAAACATGTACCATAGAATATCTGATAAAGCATTGTGAAATATATTTCATGAGATTTATAAAATAAGTGAAATGCAAAGCAATGATATAATAACTGTCATGTCTTTAACTATGACAAGCACAAAGAAACAAATCTTTGTATTTGTAGCAAAAAATAGAACAACTAAAATGTGATGTGTTGTAAATTGGAAAATTTATGACTTTAGAAGGCTCACTGGAAGCATCATTCTCAGCCGTCACTTTAGATCAAACAACTATTTTTCTGTTTTATATAAATCTAAACCTCCGAGCCTTGCCTTCCCAAAGACAAATGTGATCAATATCTCACTTTCCTGCAGCCACTGAGATTTACCTCAGTATGACTCCTGAGTACAGAAGGAAGTCATTAAGCTGCCACAAATATTTGTCACAGTGTAATGATAAACATTCGGGGGTGTATTTTTTCCTGATGTCAGAAGGATCAGATATATTTCACATTTTTGGTTGTTTGGATCATAAATCTCTATAAAAAATATTAGATAAATCAATACTAGATTGGCAGTTGTGCAGAAGGTGTGCGGCAGATTTGGGTTAGAACTGACAATAATAAAAATAGGGGTTCAGATTTTTTGACCAGCAGTGTTTTTTTATTTATTTTTTTGCTGCGACAACAAAATGGTCACCCAAAGATTTGGGGAAATAATATGAAATAATAAAAACAAATTGACATGGGTCGTGCGCTTTACTCCTCCCCCATGCCCGAAAAAGGATTTTTTAAAGGTGAATAAAGAAGGAAACTTTTAAGTACCATCCCCTACTTATGAACGACAGCTTTACTAATTTGAGAAAATTGCATACTGAATGTTTGTTTTCTTCTTTACCTTGCATGAGCATATAGCACAGCTATCATAGATGGGTTTCCAATCTTCTCCATTGCGTCTTATAACTTCGTCCTGTGGGCAGTTACCGCTGCAGCCTGGACCAGATGTGCACATGCAGTCATAGCCTCCTGGGAGGTTCACACACACACTGTCATTCCAGCAGGTGTGTGTCTGCAAACTGCACTCATCGATGTCTGAAAGACAAAGCATAAGCTCTTGTACATTTATAGAAAAACATGACTTATAGCTGTCACATTCAATATAAAAATAACTTGTGTGTGGGTGTATTATTTATTGTGATTAGCGTAAATGCCAACATCAATTTTTACTGCTCTCATTTTAGACTGCAGAGTATTTAAAGTTTGCCACTAAGGCAATGTAGTTGGTTTATTTTCATTTAATTCTCAGTTAAAAGTTTTGGTCTATGCTTCATAACTAGAGATGATGCATTAGGCTCACAAGATGAGTCATAGATACTGGGTTCACAAGTGTAAAGCAAAATTTAACTGGTTTTGAAAAAAAAAACACTGGATACTGAAAATGCAGCCACAAAAATGATATGAAGATCTGGGTTTCTTCAGTGCTTTATTTGATCAGAAAAGGGAAGAAAGAAAATATAAGCTATCAGGATTTCCTTGACAAAACACATTATGCCACCTTGATATCTCATAAAACTCATCTTCATAACACCAATTCTCCTGTGCTTTTCTGTTTATAGCAATACAGTATCTTAAAGGCAGCATCTGTAAAAATATTTCTCTTGCTTTATTTCTAACACATATTTTCCTCACAAATATATGGAAACTTTTTATAATGTATTATCACATACTTTTGAAATTAAAATCAAATGGTAAATGTATGAAAAATTACAAAAAACACTGGATAGATGCTTCCTCATAGAGTGAATATTTCAAACCTTTATTTCTAGTAACACTGGTGATTATGGACTACAGACAACAAAAAAACAAATTCAATGTCTCAAAAAATTTAACATTAATTAAGATCAATAAAGATGATTCATTTAAACAGAAAATTCAGGCTCCTGAAAAGTATGTTCATTTTTATGCACTCAGAATGCTGGGCCTTCTTTCACATAAACTACTGCATCAATGCATAGTTCATCTTCTTCTTGACAATATGTAGATTCTCTATGGGGTTCAGGCCAGGCCAGTTTGCTGGTCAATCAAGGACAGTAACACAATGGTCACCGACCCAGCTTTTGGTACCTCTGGCAGCGTGGGCCGGTGCCAAATCCTGCATCTCCTTAAAGCTTGTCAGCAGGAGAAAGCACAATGTGCTGTAAAACGTCCTGGTAGATGCTTGCATTGACTGTGGACTGCAAAAAACAAGGTGGACCAAACCCAGCAGATGACATGGCACCGCAGATCATCACTGACTGTGGAAATTTCACACTGGACTTTAAGCAACTTGGATTCTGTGCCTCTCTGCCCTTCCTCCAGACTCTGGCGCCTTGATTTTTAAATTAATGCAAAATTTAGTCAATCAGTCTTTATACCGCTTCTTCCATAGTGGTTCACGGTGAAGCTGGTGCCTACCTCCAGCAGTCTATGGGCGGGGTACACCCTGGACAGGTCACCAGTCCATCACAGGGCATCACACAAACAACCATACCCACACCTAAGGGCAATTTAGATAAACTAATTCATCTAACAGTCATGTTTTGTGCTGTGGGACGAAGCCAGAGTACCCGGTGAGAACCCACGCATGCACGGGGAGAACATGCAAACTCCATGCAGAAAGACCCCCGGCTGGAAGTCGAACTGAGTACCTTCTTGCTGCAAGGCAACAGTGCTACCATCTGCGCCACCGTGCAGCCCTGCAAAATTTTCTTTTAGATAAAAAAAACAAATGGACCACTGAGCATCTGTCAAGTTCTTTTGCTCTATAGCCCATGTAAGAGACAGTTATCCCTGTTGCATCTTTGTCTCCCACACTTTTTCCTTCCACTCAACTTTCTATGAATATGCTTGGAAAGAGCACTCTGTGAACAACCAGCTTCTTTTGCAATGACTGTTGCTTACCCTCCTCATGAACTGCAGATCTCTCCAGTCAGCAATCTTCCTCGTGGTTGTTTAGCCTCCTCGGCCCAGAATAAGAGACCAATTAGAGACCAAAGAAACCTTTGCGGGTGTTTTGAGAAAATTAGGTGATTACAGTGTGACACAATGAGTTTCCAGTTTTCAACTTTTTCTAATTTCTAATTTTCTGAGACACACCATTTTTGGTTTATATTATCTGTAAGCCACAATCATCAAAATTACAAGAAAATAAGGCTTGAAATATTTCACCCTATGTGTAATGAATATATATAATCTAACTTTCTGAAATGAGTGAAAAAATCAGAACATTAGGCATCTTTTTGAGAAAAAAAAATGTTGCTTTTCTGGTCTAACTACTGCATCCTCTACTTTTAGTGGCTTCATGTTGAGAAAAGCACAGATCGGAGGATGTAGATGTTTTACATTTTCCAGGGGAAACATTTTAACCTCTTTATCTTTTTTCCTTCGATGGATTGGACCAGGGTGTACCCTGCCACTCACCTGTAGACTGCTGGAGATAGGCACCAGCTCCCCCGTGACCCACTATGGAATATGCGGTAAAGAAGATGAATGAATGAATACCTTTTTTCCACCTATCTCTTCAATTTACTGAGAAGCCCGAAATGGCCAAGATTTAACATTTAGAAATTATGCTATGCCCAAATTATTACTGTAGCCCCAAGTTATTCAACAATTCATTTAAATTAACAGCATTTGGTAAGTAAGGCAGTGAAAATTGTATGTTCACGCTGATGCAGTCAGACAGGGAGGGTCACAAGCAGTGTTAGCAAACTTATTTTCCAAAACCCTTTTTAATAAAACAATTTTAACTGATTCACACAAATCAGAAGCTAAAATTTTAATTTAAAAAGGCCATTGCATTTTAAATTCATCCTTCTAACTCTTTCATTTTTAATTATATGTTTCTAACTGTATAATTTATTCATAAATCTATAATTTTAGGTGCTCTCTGTGATCTATGTTTTCTTTATTGCATAATTATAATTAAAGTTTAGCTTGATTATGTGGATAAACTGTATTCATGCTGCCTTGGCCATCCTTATACATGTTTTAAGAAAAGCCGATCTGCATTGCAGTTAATCAATAAAGTCTTATGTTCCATCTCATCTTCATGTGCAGCATATGAATTATACTTTGCACAGTATAGTAGCATCATAGTTAGATTTTGCTGAATCATCAACGGTCCCACTCAGTCAGCTTTTTTCTTCCATACCCCAACAAGCCAGAAGAAGAAATCCATGCAGAGAAGAGGTGGATATTTTCATCTACTTTTCATAGCCCCAGGGTAAAAAAAAGCCACTTCTTAACTTTTACCATGGCATTTAACTCTCTTTATCCTCCCTAAACGTGAGCTCCTCAGAAAGAAAAAAGGACCAAAGGTCTTTTGACAGCAGCTCTGTTCTCCCCTGCCAGAAGATGCTGCCTGTAATCACCCCCCTAACACACACACAGCATACTGCCACTGCTGCTTCAACAAAGGACCAAAAACAGAAAAACTGAAATCACTCAGAAAATGGCTTTCTGTTTATTGGTTGCCTTTGTTGAGCAAAACATGTCAGCAAATCAATTTCGTTCTGCATTGTATGACTGAGCCCATTAAAGCATTTTTTTGTTGTTTTTTTTCCATCCACATGTTTCCCTGCTGATACTCTGCACTTAGTTATTTTACATTTCCATCAGGGAATCCAGGGTTTGATCTTTTGTAACCTTCTGTAACCAATTTGACACAAATCAGACTGAACAAAACCGTATCAAACATGTTTTATCTTTTACTTTCTTTGTACTTTGCCATGCTCAGGGAAACCTAAAGTGAGCCCGCTCATCAGTGGTTGGAAAACCCATGTAGTCATGCACTGCTTGATGTTTATTTTCCACCAGAAAAACCAGCAAATTTTATACCACAGTTTTATTTGCCAGGTTCACTTTTCTTGTTTACATAGCTAATAAAGAATGTACAACTGTGGTTGGCTGGACAAGCGTGGTAAGGCGTCTTCGTCACTTCCTGTTTTCACTGTTCCACTCGGTGGATTGTTTGGTGTGTGAAGGCTCTCGTTTGATCTGATTTCTCTTTTCTGTGATATCTCTTACTTGTTCTAATACATAAGCACGTTAAAACACATATTTTCTGTTGCTGTATTTAACGTTTGGGGACTCTCCGTGTCTTACACAGTTTTTCTAGTAGTGGTAAGGGGTCGCTAGCTTAGCGTTAGCTTTAGCTCCACCATGGCTACCTGTTCGGCTGTTTCTCTCTCTGAGTCTCCTCCTCTCTCCTGCTCTGTCTGTCAGATTTTCAGGTACTCCTCTGCCTCCTTTAGTGAAAATGGTACGAGTAATAAATGTAGCATTTTTGTAGCTTTGGAGGCGAGGGTTTCGGAATTGGGGGCCCGGGTCCGTGCTGTTGAAAAACCAGCAGATAGCCACCGAGGGTAGCTCCTATCTATCTCACTTTGGATGGAGCAGCTCTTCTTTCTAGGAATCTGGCCAAATTTATTAGTTCTCCAAAACTCTGACAACCCAACTCCTCTCTGCAGCTTCTGTACTGCTACCCACCCATTACCCTATTAAGAAATTGAATAGATTAAAAAATAATCTAAAACGAGGAAATCAGGAAAATCTAATAAAAATAAACAACTCAGACTAAAAATAAAAATAAAAAAATTAAATGTGGCTTACTGAACATAAGATCTCTCTCTTCAAAGACTTTGCTAGTTAGTGACCTGATTTGTGACAATCAGATTGATTTATTTTGCCTCAGAAACCTGGCTGGAGCAAGAGGATTATGTTACTATAAATGAGTCAACTCCTACTAATTATTTAAATTTTCACATTCCTCGAAACACTGGGCGAGGAGGAGGAGTAGCAACCATCTTTCAGTCTGATTTATTGACAAGTCCCAGACCAAGCAATAGCTACAACTCTTTTGTATATTTAATTCTTAGTTTTCCTCATCCAAATTGCAGAGCAGTAAAACTACTTCTGTTTGTTGTTTTGTACCGTCCACCAGGCCCTTACTCTCAATTTTTAGATCAGTTTTCAGACCTTTTATCTGATTTAGTGTTAAATACAGATGAGATTGTTATAGTGGGGGATTTTAACATTCATGTTGACACTGAAAGTGATAGCCTAAATATAGCGTTTAATGGTATCTTAGACTCAATTGGCTTTGCTCAAAACATTAACAAACCTACCCACCTTTGTCTTCATTCTCTGGACCTTGTGCTGACATATGGCATTGAGTGTAAAGGCATAACAATATTTTCTCATAACCCTGTCCTGTCTGACCATTTTTTAATAACCTTTGAGTTTAATTTAACCAAGTACTCCACACCTAAAAGAAAATATCATTATGGTAGATCATTATCAGACAATGCTGTAACAACCTTTAAAGAATCTGTTCCACTTTTGATTTCCTCATTATCACAGAAAAACACAGCGGAGGGCAATAATTTTGTTTCTTCCCCTTCACAAATTGATTCTCTTGTTCAGAGTGTTACTTCATCATTGCGTGGTGAATTAGACAATGCAGCCCCCTTGAAAAAGAAGGTAATTATTCATAGGAGGCTAGCTCCCTGGTTTAATTCAGAGCTGCGTATTTTAAAGCACAATGTTAGAAAATTGGAGAGAAAATGGCGCTCTACACACCTGGTGGATTCCTACTTAATCTGGAAAAATAGCCTACTGTTGCATAAAAAGACACTTGACCAAGCTAGAACAGCTTATTTCTAATCATTAATAGAAGAGAACAAGAATAATCCTAGGTTTCTCTTTAGTACAGTTGCTAAACTTACACAGAGTCATAGCTCTGTTGAGCCATCCATTCCCTTAGCTCTTATCAGTCATGACTTTATGGGATTCTTCCTAAATTAAATTGATTCTATTAAAAATAAAATCTTTGACAAACTCCCGAAGATGATTACTTCATCCTCAGCAAGTGAGACAACATTGGAAGTAACTGGAGAACTTGATCTGTGTTTGGACTGTTTTAATCCTGTGGAGCTTCCTGAGTTATCAGAAATATTAGCTTCATCTAAACCTTCAACTTGTATGTTAGACCCAATCCCAACCAAATTATTTAAGGAAGTGTTCCCTCTGATTACCAGCCCCATTTTAGATATTATTAATTTAACCTTAGTAAATGGATATGTACCACAAGCTTTTAAGGTAGCTGTAATTAAACCTTTGCTTAGGAAACGTTCGCTTGATCGAGATGACTTGAAAAATTACAGACCTATATCCCATCTTCCATTCTTATCTAAAATTCTTGAGAATATAGTTGCCAATCAAATGTGTGAGCATTTACACAGCAATGACCTGTTTGAAGAGTTTCAGTCAGGCTTCTGAGCTCATCATAGCACTGAAACAGCTCTGCTGAAAGTCACTAATGATATTCTTATGGCCTCAGATAATGGACTTGTGTCTGTACTTGTCCTGTTAGATCTCAGTGCTGCATTTGATACAGTCGACCATAATATTCTCTTAGAAATGCTGGAATATGCTGTAGGGATCAGGGGAACAGCACTAGGCTGGTTTAAATCTTATTTGTCTGACAGATTCCAGTTTGTTCATGTAAATGATAACTCATCTCCAGGGTTAATTGTGGAGTACCACAGTGTTCAGTACTTGGGCAAATTCTCTTTACTATATATATGCTTCCAATAGGTCAAATTATCAGGCAGCATAGGATAAATTTTCAGTTACACTGATGATACTCAGCTTTACTTATCCATGAATCCTGATGAGCCCAACCAGTTAGATAGACTACAAGCAAGTCTTGAAGACATTAAAACTTGGATGACTTTAAATTTTCTGCTTCTAAATTCAGACAAGACAGAAGTTGTCGTCTTTGGACCGGAGTCTTTAAAATAGAAACTGTTTAGTCAATCACTTAACCTGGATGGCATTACATTGACCTCCTATAATAAAGTAAAAAACCTTGGTGTTATTTTTTACCAGGACATGTCATTTGAATCCCATATTAAACAGGTTTTCTAGGATTTCCTTCTTTCATCTCCGGAACATTGCCAAAATTAGAAATATCCTGTCCAGGAGTGACGCTGAAAAACTAGTCCATGCATTTGTTACTTCAAGGCTGGACTATTGTAATTCGTTACTATCAGGATGTCCACAAAACGCAGTTAAAAGCCTTCAGCAGATTCAAAATGCTGCAGCAAGAGTTCTGATGAAAATTAAAAAGAGAGATCATATTTCTCCTATTTTAGCTTCCCTTCATTGGCTCCCTGTTAAATCCAGAATAGAATTTAAAATTCTCCTCCTCACATATAAAGCCCTTAATGGTTTAGCTCCATCATACATCAGAGATCTGATTGTTCCATACGTTCCTAACAGAGCACTTCGTTCTCAGACTGCAGGTTTACTGGTGGTTCCTAGAGTCTCTAGAAGTAGAATGGGAGGCAGATCCTTTAGTTTTCAGGCTCCTCTCCTGTGGAACCAGCTCTCAGTTTTAGTCCGTGAGGCAGACACCCTGTCTACTTTTAAGGCTAGGCTTAAAACTTTCCTTTTTGATAAAGTTTATAGTTAGAGTGGCTTAGGTTATCCTGACCTATCTCTGTAGATATGCAGCTATAGGCTTAGGCTGCTGGAGGACATAATGACCACTTTCACCCTCTTCGCTACATTCTCACACTACTCTCCAATTTTGCATTATTTGCTGTTATTTCAGCTTTTAACTTTGTTCTCTCTCTTTTCTCTTCCTAGAAGCTACAGCTGGCCTGAATCTGTGTCTACCTTTGACCCCTTTCTGGAGAGGGGAATCATCCAAGCTTCTGCTGGCAACAACTTAATGCTCACCCTCTACCGATGATCCACATGGCCCTGTCTTTCAGTGTTTAACCCTTTCTCTCTCCTAGACATGGCTATAGACTGAGCTTTTACTGTGACTAACTCTATGTGATCTCTTTCCGACTCTAACCTTGAAAACTGGCTCAGATTTTATCTCTTCTTTCTTTCTAGGTGAAACGACTAAAGGAGCTAGAAAGGACTCCTGGATCAGTGCTTCTTTGTTCTCTTTGTGCACTGCTCTGTTCTCTCAAACCCCCAGTCAGTCATGGCAGATGGCCGCTCACACTGAGCCTGGTTCTGCTGGAGGTTTCTTCCTGTTAAAAGGGAGCTTTTCCTCTCCACTGTCGCTACATGCATGCTCAGTATGAGGGATTGCTGCAAAGTCAACGCCAGTGACTGTCCACTGTCTCTACAAGCTCATCCGGGAGGAGGGAATGCTGCAAGTCACTGACTGGATGCAATCTGCTGGGTTTCGTTAGATAGAAACTTTTTATCCAATTTGAATAAATAACCGAATCTGACTGCACTGTTCAATGATTAGGATTAATTGGAATGTACAGGGGTTGGACAATGAAACTGAAACACCTGTCATTTTAGTGAGGGAGGTTTCATGGCTAAATTGGACCAGCCTGGTAGCCAGTCTTCATTGATTGCACATTGCACCAGTAAGAGCAGAGTGTGAAGGTTCAATTAGCAGGGTAAGAGCACAGTTTTTCTCAAAATATTGAAATGCACACAACATTATGGGTGACATACCAGAGTTCCAAAGAGGACAAATTGTTGGTGCACGTCTTGCTGGCGCATCTGTGACCAAGACAGCAAGTCTTTGTGATGTATCAAGAGCCACGGTATCCAGGGTAATGTCAGCATAGCACCAAGAAGGACGAACCACATCCAACAGGATTAACTGTGGACGCAAGAGGAAGCTGTCTGAAAGGGATGTTCGGGTGCTAACCCGGATTGTATTCAAAAAACATAAAACCACGGCTGCCCAAATCACGGCAGGATTAAATGTGCACCTCAACTCTCCTGTTTCCACCAGAACTGTCCGTCGGGAGCTCCACAGGGTCAATATACACGGCCGGGCTGCTATAGCCAAACCTTTGGTCACTCATGCCAATGCCAAACGTCGGTTTCAATGGTGCAAGGAGCGTAAATCTTGGGCTGTGGACAATGTGAAACATGTAATGTTCTCTGATGAGTTCACCTTTACTGTTTTCCCCACATCCGAGAGAGTTACGGTGTGGAGAAGCCCCAAAGAAGCGTACCACCCAGACTGTTGCATGCCCAGAGTGAAGCATGGGGGTGGATCAGTGATGGTTTGGGCTGCCATATCATGGCATTCCCTTGGCCCAATACTTGTGCTAGATGGGCGCGTCACTGCCAAGGACTACCGAACCATTCTTGAGGACCATATGCATCCAATGGTTCAAACATTGTATCCTGAAGGCGGTGCCGTGTATCAGGATGACAATGCATCAATACACACAGCAAGACTGGTGAAAGATTGGTTTGATGAAGTGAAGTTGAACATCTCCCATGGCCTGCACAGTCACCAGATCTAAATATTATTGAGCCACTTTGGGGTGTTTTGGAGGAGCGAGTCGGGAAACGTTTTCCTCCACCAGTATCACGTAGTGACCTGGCCACTATCCTGCAAGAAGAATGGCTTAAAATCCCTTTGACTAATATGCAGGACTTGTATATGTTATTCCCAGGACGAACTGACGCTGTCTTGGCCGCAAAAGGAGGCCCTACACCATACTCATAAATTATTGTGGTCTAAAATCAGGTGTTTCAGTTTCATTGTCCAACCCCTGTATGTATACATTTGAGCTTGTATTAAAAAAATTTGACCACGTGTGAAGATAAATCAACGGTAAATCCGAACACCAAACCTAATTTTTTCTTTTTTTTAAGAATGATGAGTGCTTTCCGGAAAGCAGACCTTCTCTGGGTGGACTTAGAAAATGCTTGTCAAACCAGCTGCAACAAGACACGGTGACACTACTGAATGTGGACCCTAATTGGCTCCACTATCAATCCTTCTAGAGAAGGAGAGAAAGGAAATGAGCTCAGCCGCAAATTTATTGTGCCACAGGCTATTTGCATACGCTAAATGAAATCCCCATCAACCACTCAGATATACTGTACCTCTGCAAGTGATGGATTAATACTCTTCATGCTACATTCCCTGCATTTAGCCACAAGCTGCTGTTGCAGAAGAGACACACTCTTACATGCAGGTTCTAAATGGCAGCGTTAGAACCAAACACAAAAGCCCTTCGGATAGACCAGCTGAGCAGAGGCAACCACATGTTGACATTTACTCACACCCAAATGTGCTATGACACATGAAGGCACTAATCCTATGTTAAAACATGACAATGCATAGGCTCCGGGAAATGCACACGCAATAGAAACACCAGGCACAAGCCAGTAAATCCCTCTGACAGATGCTTGTAATTAGAAGACATAAAAAGCTCAGTATTTGAGTATTTAAATTATGATTCTTTGGTAGGTCTCCAGGCAGTCCATATGGAGAGGTCGAGTACACAACAGCAAGAGAGAAAATTATGCACAAACCCTGTCTTTCAGAGAGTCGTTGGAAATTTACGGCGCGTTATCCTCATCTTTATTCACAATCTGTTTATTACAGCCACCTGTCGACCCCCAAAAGCGATAGGCATGATAAACATAGGATGAGGCACGGCATGTGCAGCTTTTAGTTAAAGCCATAAAGCAGTTGTTTGCAGCTACCTTGGTTCTCACCTCAGCAGTGCAGTATTGGGTAACATAATGCTGTGTCTTCTGTCAATGCACTGCACAGTTATTTTCATTAAAGAAACAATCGTTATTTTCTGACCTGGTGGTTGAACAAAGGTATTTATCTGTAACATTTTCCATTTCCAGAGATGAAAAAAAGAATTTAGACAGGTGAAATGTTTGTGAAAAATGTGGACAGCCTTTCATGACAAACTCAGAGTGTAGTTACTGCAAAAATAAAAAGCGTAAAAATGTAAGCTACTGTCACACCGTTTCTCATCTTTCGATATATGTTGTTATTTTGCGTGGGCTAATACGTGAGAAAATGATGGGCCTTTGGTGGAACATCGTCCTGTCACATCTTTGAAGTCTATTTGTCGCTTTTAAAAAGGACACTTTTTTGTATAGTGCCTGCATGAAGAGTGTAAAATTCACCCTTTTCAGCTGCATGAGGATGAGGTAATTTTACTGTTGCCATATTTAAGGAGTAATTGACAATCTGATGATGAAGGTTAAATGCTCTATGAGTCATCAAGTGGTCAAGTAATTATCAGTGGAATTAATCAGAAAGTACGCTGCCAACAGCTGGAGTCACATTACAAGTATTCCACTAGGTGAGGTAAATAAATCTTCGTCAGTGCAAATAAAGCACCATGACATTAAAAAATTTAGGTATTTGGTCATTGTCAAAACATTTAAGAAGCACTTGCGTAAATCCTGCAGCAGTAACGTATACACTAGGTATATATGGCATCTTAACAAAAACTTAACAAAAAAATCCTGGCAGCACGGCTTACATAGAGATCAAATTGCATATTCTACAGTATCAGTTGTGTAGGAAGGCCATGCTGGATTGTTATTAACCTAGAGCAGAATATCTGCCTACACCATTGAAACGCAATGCAGATAGTCAATAAACTGATTGGATAAAATGTGCTGCACAGATGGATGCCCTAAGAGAAACTCATCCAGTTGTTCTGTGTGCTGAGGATAATTTCAAATTTGAAAAAACAACATGATTTAACCAGAAGCTCCTTTTACAACATCTCCACCGAGAATGATAGATACACTTGTAATAACTTTACAGAAAGGGAAATTCACAGTGCTCTATTCTGTCTCACTCAAGCACATTTAATGACACTTCCTGCAAAAATCACGTTTTTTTAACTGAGCGCTACTTTCTGCTTTTATCGTGCTATCTTGATGCAAAAAGCTATTTTATGTTTGATTGACTCATAGAAGGCTGTTTAGAAGACATTACAGAGCAGGACATTTTTGGTAAACTGTAATTTCCCCTGGATGGCTTAAAAGCCTAACTCTGGGTAGTAAGAGGAGAAAATGTTGCTGATATTCTTTCACAGCAACATGCACATGTCTGGTTAAGGAGGCAGACATAAAAACTGAACACAAATAACAATTTTTTTGTCAAAACAATCAGTGCATGCAGTTCAATCACACTGTATATATTATACATCAATTGAATATCATTTCATCAGATCTGATCAGTAGAGCACAAACTCCCCAGATTATTGCAATAATTTGCTGCAAATACATCACATATTTATGTAACTGTACCACTTTAGAAATAATTTTCATGGCATATGGTTTTATCATAGAAACCATGACAACTAAAGTGAAAGTCAATTTCTGTCTATTTAAGCAGAGTCTCTTGGTATCTGGCCATCAAGCAACCTGTCTGCTCATTACTCATTACTTTTCTCAAAACAACTGAGGAAAAGGGTGTGCTGCTTTTCATTTGAAAAGCTAAGAAGCCTCATTATTGATGCACTTCTATTTCTGTTAAAAAGAACTAAAAGTGAATGCCTTAGCATTTTTAAACTCCCTTTTGGATGCATTTTGTGTAATAAGAGGACGCTCGTGAGCTTTGCTCTCCTGTTTGAACATATTTGATTGAATCACTCCAAAACTAAAACTTCCACCATCATAGCCTAAGTCAATTTTGCAGACATGCTGAAATTTAAATGAGATCACTTTTTGGTGGAAACTGCTGACATCATACCTCTTCCATCCAGGTAGATAAATGAGAACGGTCTGCTGATGTTGCATTTTGAATCAAAGGTTAATTGACGGCAGAAGTATTTCACTCAGTCAAGCGATCCTGTTTGCTGCATTCAGTACAAGTACAAACCTGCCATGCTTGGATTGTTAAGAGGAATGTTCAGATTCTGAGAGATTCTGAGCACTCAGTATTGAGCCAGTGAAGTTCCTGATGTTCAGTTAATGTTAGAGACAAAAGTCAGTAAGCAGTTATGCTGGAGCTTTAAATGTCCCTGAATGAAAAAGCCCTTTTATAAGAGACTGTAATTTTAAAAATGAGTCCTAATAAAAATCAGCATTGAGATTACATTCACATGTAGACAGCTATATTTGTAAGCAACATAGTCAATTCTAGTTAACTCTCCCTGTTTTGAGTATCTTGACTATGCAGATGGGACCCATATCTACTCAGTTTTATTTATTTAAGACCTCCAGCACAAATTTAATCAAAAGTGCTTAAAACAGAAATAAGGCAACGTTTGAAGGTAAATAAATAAGACTGACAATGAAACAAACATGATTAGCACAATAAAATAATAGAGATATTAGCAAAGACATGGTAAATTTAAAATATATATAATATTAATAGCAATATAAAGAAAAACAATTGCAACAAAAAATATTATTTAAGGTTGGAAGGATATCTTTTTTTAAAATGGTAAGCCACCTCCTCACATAGAGGAAGTGGCTCAGTAGTTAAAACTGTAATTAGCAATCTTTTAACAATTTGAAGATTTGTGTTTCAATTGGAGCTGTCCCTCTGGATGTCAAAGCATTTTAGAGAAATACAGTTTACCCAATTTTGCCAACAATATGCTGGTGAAAACCAGAAAGGTGCATCGCATTAAGTGCAGTTACACACGAACACATTTAAAGTTGTGTGCGTGTTTAATTAGGAAATGCAGTTAACATGGTAATTCTGTTTCCTCTGAGGAACATTCAATTTACTGCATAATATGAGGTACAACACATTAGTATCAAGGAATTGTTTTTAATTCATGTCTAAAGGTAGGATTGTTTAGATGTTAAAAGGCACATTTTTGTGTCAGCTCAATTTTTACTGAAACACACATTTTTAAATATGCATGTTTGCTGGGAGCCATACCTTTTTGTATTTAGTAATTGTTAATAAGAAATGTTTCATTTGTGCTTCTCTGTTGATGCATTTTCAGCCAAACGTTACAATCTATGAATTGTAAAACAATGATAGGCCTAAGCCGCTAAGATTTTACTGGGAATTTAAACAAAAAATCCCATTTGATGTAAAATTTGTTAAAGAGAAGAGGATTGAAAATTATTGGCTTTTTGTACTGTACTGCATGTGGTAATGAAACACTTCTGTGTTGATATGGAGTCTTCGTACAGGCCACATTTTCCTCTGTTTTCATGCATTTTATCAAAAATATCAATTTGGGAAAAAGTTTTCCTTTTTGCATTTACCAGAGGTATTTTTTTTTTAATTATGTGTTCTTTAAACTTTATAAAAAAATACATGTCATTTTAGAAAAGCCAGAAACGTCCTGGGTAAGAGTGATGCAAAAAAGCAACCATGGATTTGTTACTTGAATATGGACTAGTCTAAATTCTTATAACAGTGGCCAAGCAGTTCTCTGTGAAGCCAATTCATGATCTAAACTGCAGTGATGGCCATAGAGGGTATTACATATTTCATAACTGAACAGATAGAGAGAAGAAAAATGTCAATAACTGTGAGAGTGATGAGCATCTACCGATGTGCTGCTGGTTTCTGCAGCACCGATAAAGATGATTTCAGCTCAGTATGCTCACCAGTGCAAGAGCTTCCATCAAGCTGGTAGGATCCATTGTCATGGAAACCACTTCTGCATTCACAGTGGTACCAGCCGGGTAGGTTGACACAGCGAGAGCGGTTGTGGCACTCGATCAGGCCCTCTGTACATTCATCTATATCTGAAGACATAAACACATAGCAACATCAGAATCAGTCAAAACATATTTTGTGAGAAGAAAACTTGAAACCTCAACTCATTTGTGTTTTTTGGAATATCTTTTAAAATCTAAGCAGGGTATGCCAGCTCAGGCTGATCTAATCAGAACAAATCACTGCTGCAACTGCAGAGCTGGAGCAGTGGTTGCCCACATCAGACAGCTCCTCTGTCGCGCGTCTACCACAGCAGTAATCAAGTTTGAAGAAATCACATAGTTTTATAGCAGAGATGTTTCTATTTTAAACATTTTCATATAATTTTTTTATTGCTTATTTTAACTTTCTTACTCAGCAGACTATGGCTTGCAACATGCACACACATGCCCAGCCACGAGGTTTAAGGTCTTTGCACAATCCCAGGAGAGTAAATGTGACTCATCCATTATGTATGTTGTTAGCTCTGCTCCTCATCTGCAGCTCTCTCCCTGCTGGCTGTAAAAGCTAACCTGCGTGCACACTTTAGTTAAGGTGTGACTGAAGGTCACACCTTCAATCACGTTAATGCAAAACGGGGCAAACAACAAACCAATGAGAGGGACTCTGCATTGACTTTTGTGTTTTTCCCCAGCAGCTTAACACAAAGAATTTGGTGGTGTATAATTCATACTTAGCACTAAACAATATCGATAATGAGACTTAAATTTATCAAAAAAAAGGTCTTATTTTATCTTTAGTTAGGCCCCAGTCCTTGGCATAGTTTAAATAATAATTAGATTTTTTTGCTTATGCTCAGGGTCTCAGGCAACAGGCAAGAGTAAATGAATCTTTGAGATGAAATGCTAAACTATTCTGTTGTAGATGTTGTTTCTGTTGTAGCTTTTTTGTTTGGGGACAACCAAGCTACAGCTGTAAGACTGGGAGCAAATTAATTATATATACAGGAGTTTGTACACATAAGATTTGGCTGACCAAATGACTGAAAGGTGCTGTGGTCTCATGGCTGCCAAACCCGCCTACGTTTGACATTTGTGCTCTGCAGGCTTGGTCTGACCAAAGCTGATATTGTGCATCATCACAAAAACATGTCTATTTTAAGGAAGGTCCAGACTTTTTGAGGCTTTTGGCCTGATGTAAGTAGTGCAGTTGTTGGACTTGCATTTCTTTAAGCATTGCATGAACTAACTTTAGGTTGTATTTGATAGTAAATTCACTTTGTAAAAACTGGAAACTGTTTACAACTAGCACATTTTTTATTCATTCTATAAAAACATTTTCATAAAGGGTGTTATAACCTCTCAAAGTAGGCAACAGTAATTTCTCTAAGATCACATTTGATCTCTTTCGACTTTAATCAATCTTAGTACAAAACTGAATGCTCCAAAGCGCTAAAATTACTTCTATTAGGCTGCTGCAGCATATTTCACTTAACTATGGAGGCAGTAAGGGTAAACATTTCCCCTCTCAGAGCATCTACATTTAGACATTACTTTTGACTTAAGCAGTGTGTGTTTGAATGTGCATTGCTACTGGTCTGGGGTAGTTAGGTAATAAGATGTGACAGTTGCCTAGAGAGTTGCTCTCTGTCAACCTCTCAGGTCAGAAATGTGGTCAAAGCTACAACAAAATATTCCCTCTTTCAAGGCCCATTGGAAGATATCGGAATTAGAGGTGACTGTTGGATGAGAACAGCTAAGAGCCCAGCTCGGCAGGACAGAGCATGTGAAAACCTCTGAAAAATAGCACATTTCAAAACTGCAGGATGCTGCTCTATGGCTTTCTGTACTCAAATGAATACACACACTATTTCTAAAATAATCACATTTTAACAAACTTATTGATGTTCAACTTGAAAATTTTATAAAGGACAAAATAATTCTTTGCTCAGCCGTAATAAAAATGGCTGATGTTGAAAAATTGTGGTAATCAAATCTGATCTACCGCTAGAAGAAATGATTTAAACTCATTGTTTCATGGACAGACTTGAATTAGCCTCTTAACATAATAGGACCCTTTAGCCTTAAGAAATAGAATTACCATACAGGCTAGGTGTCAATTTGCACCGTACATTAAATTCCATTATGTATACATATACATATATATATGTATACATATACATATATATGTATACATATATGTATATATATATATATATCCCATATACATATATATATATATAATATATACATATATTTTATATATATATATATATATATATATATATTATATATACATATATATATATATATATATATCTATATATATAGATATATATATATATTGTTGTTACCCATGTGGTTCATCTTTACTATATGTTCCATATCTCCACTTGTGTGTTGCTTTTCACAAACTAATTCTTCTTCCTTATGGAGGCATATTTGAAGTTAGAGATAACATTCACTACCTCGATTGCAGTAATACTAAACAGAAAGATGTTTCACACGCAATACGCACACACATTGTAAGATCTTTTTTTCAGTGTAAAATTCCTTTCCACTATTAAGGCATGATGTGTTACATTTGCCAAAAAAAAATTACTGACAGAAAGTAATTTGTCATAGCATTATGTATTATTTTTAATAACAGGTGAAGCAGGACAAAATCATAGTGAAGGTAGGATTATAAACACGTTTTGTTTAAGCAGCTGAGTTCTTATCCAGCTTTGTTCTTCTTAGCTATCAAGCTTGAACAAAACAATTTAAGCTTTTAAATGAGGCTTTACTGTTGGTATGACCATAATGTGAATAAAAATGCATGCTGAAGCACTGCGTCCTCCAACTTGTACCACCATATATCATATTAGAGCTGCTGTCAGCTGGAAGCAGTCTGTGAAGAAAAATGACTGATAAACCTTACCCTCTGAATACAATTCATGGGAATTTTCCTCATATTCTGCCTAAAGTTGTGAAACAGCATATAACCAACAAAAAATTACTTTCGCCTTGTTCTAAATGCATCCATCCACAGTTATCTCATCCCATTCCTGTTTCATGATGAACACATTTAGGAGGATGCTGTGACATCACAACAAAACAGCATGTAATTGTATTAGGCTACACAGTAGGGTTTTTATTGTAGGACATCTTTGCCAAAGCTATCAGGAACATAATCCAGTAGATATAACAAATGAGACGTGGCCACATGAATAAACATGGACCGTTTTCATTTACTTCATGCCAGCCAACAAAACCAAGGAGAGCAATAAGAAGACAGGAGGGGGTCTGGCTGTGTTTGTGAATGATACATGGTGTAACTCTGGGCATTCACCTATCAAAGAGATGCTCTGTAGTAAGTACATTGTGATGCTAGCTGTTACCATGAGGTAATATCTATCGCAGAAATATACACAGGTGTTCATGCTAACGGTATCTGGCCACCTCCACTCCCCATCCCCTGTTCATGCTGCAGAAGCCTGTGATGTCATGTACACTGTTACCAGCAGACTTCAAACAAAGCATCCGCCGGGGCCTTTTTCTACTCTCTGGGGATGTCTCCCTGTCCTCCACTCTCCCCACATTTAGCCAGTATGTTACCTGCTGCACCAGATACAATAAAATGCTGGACTTGAATGAAAACACCAAGGAAGCATACAGCTCATCACCTCTCCCTACCCTCAGGGTGCTCAGATAAAAATCTGGTTCATCTCTAGTCTGTATTTTAAACTTTTTGCACACAGAGAACCAGATGTGACACGCACACTGATGATATCATCATAGGAGACTGAAGAAGCTTTCAGGGACTGTTTTAGATCCACTGTGTGGCAAGAGCTTGTCATGGGGAGGACATCACAGACTGCATCACGGACTACATTAACTTCTGTTTGGAAAACACTGCGCCCCTCATGAAGGTTTGGTGTTTCTCCAATAACAAGCCCTGGAACCACCCTAAAACAAAGGCTTTGTTCAAGGAGAAGAAGAGAGTCTTTAGATCAGGAAACAAGGAGGAGCTGAGAGCTGTGCAAGGTAATGCGCTGGCACCATTCCTGTTTAGTTTCTGCACTGCATACTCCATCAATTCCCCAGGCTGCCATCTACAGAAGTTCTCTGATGACTCTGCCATAGTTGGACTTATCCGAGGTGAGGATGACTCAAAGTACAGACAGTGGAAACAGAAATTTCGACCCACTCGATCCACTGCAGGAGGTGGGCGAAAGAAGAACTCTGGCAAATTTAACTGGATAATGTCTCCCACCCCATGCATGAAGTTGTTGCAGAACTGGAGAGCTCCTTCAGGGACAGACTCCTGTATTCTAAGTGCACAAAGGAGCGTTGTCACAGATCCTTTCTCCCAGCAGCTGTAGGATTTTATAACCATCTCACTGCTTCCCACCTAAAACCATTTTAGGTGACTACCTCATGAAGCTTAAGTGAATGCCAAGATTGTGAAAAGCAGTAATCAAAGCAAAGGGGGCTACTTTGAAGAATCCAAAATGTAAACAATAAGTTATTTCACAATTTTCAAGTTTTTCAGCCACTAGACAGCACCACCTTGTTGACAACATATGCAGTTTAATAGTTAATGTAAGTGATACAGTCACTGTAAAAAGAAAGTTTTTTTTTACAAACTTCTCTAAATAGCTTGTTAATGACATAGTGAAATCAGTGGTGTTTGGCATTAGACATTATTCAAATATTTTTAGAACCTGTTGAAGATCAAATTTTACACTAAAACATACAATTGATAGAAGGCATACTTTCTCTTTGCTTTAACTGCTTTTGCTTTTCATTTAGAAAACTGCAACTTGTACAACCTCAATTACAATAAAGTTTAGATGTTGTGTAAAACCTAAATACAAACAGAATACAATGAGTGGCAAATACTGTCCATCCTATATGCCACTGAATACACTACGAATACAACATATTTAATGTAAACTGATAAACCTTTGTTTAACTTAGCAAACATTCACTCATTTTGGATTTGGTGCTTGCAGCACATTCCAAAAAAGCTGGGGAAGGGCTAACAGAAGACTGGGGAAGTTGAGGAATGCTCAAAAAACACCTGTTTCAAACATTTAACAGGAAAACAGGCTAATTGGAAACATTGGAAACAGCATCCCCAAAAGGCTCAGTCATTCACAAGGATGGGTCAAGGTTCACCACTTGGTGAACAAGTGTGTGAGCAAATAGTCCAACATGTCAACATACAATTGCAAGGAATTTAAGGATTTCATCATCTACAGTCCATAATATCATCATAAGATTTAGAGAATCTGGAGAAATCTCTGGACCTAAGCGGCAAGGCCAAAAGCCAACATTGAATGTCCAGGACATTCAATCCCTCAGGAGGCACTGCAATATAAACTGACATCTTTCTGTAAACCACTGTCAGTTAACACAGTTCATCGCTACATCTACAAGTGCAAGTTAAAACTCTACCAAGTGCCCATGGCATGGATAACCTGCACATCTGTGAAGGCACCAGTAATGCTGAAAGGTGAATGCAGGTTTTGGAGCAACTTATGCTGCTATCCAAGCAACATCTTTTTCAGGCACTCCCTGCTTATTTCAGCAAGATAATGCCAAGCCACATTCTTTATGTGTTACAACTGCGTGGTTTCATAGGAAAAGAGTGCAGGTACCAGACTGGCCTGCCTACTGTCCAGATCTGTCTCCCATTTAAAATGTGAGGTGCATTATGAAACACAAAATATGACAACAGAGATCCCAGACTGGTGAAAATAATTCCACCTACAAAGATTCAACAATTAGTGTCCTCAGGTCCCAAACATTTATTGAATGTTGCTAAAAGGAAAGGTGATGTAACACAGTGGTAAACATGCCTTTTTCCTAGCTTTTTTGGAATGTGTTGCTGGCATCAAATTCAAAATGAGTCAATAATTGCAAAACAACCCCCCAAAAACAATAAAGTTTATTAGTTTGAACGTATCTTGTCTTTGTACTGTATTCAATTGCATATAGGTTGAACAAAATTAACATATCATTGTATTCTGTTTTTATCTATGTTTCACACAACGTCCCAACTTCATTGGAATTGGGGTTGTACGATAAAATCACCTATATGCACAGTTGTTTTATTTTGGATTTTAAGATTGCACTGCATTTTGTAAATTTAAGCAGCATGTTCTATCTACTCTGTATATTTTTTACCTGTTATCAATCATTTTATCAGAGATTTTATGTTGATTACAGAGTGGCTACAAGGAAATATTGAGATGAATCATATCACAAACCTCATTCTCCATAGAGCGTTAATGTTCCCTAAACAATATGTTTAATAAAGATGCATAAATATTTTTTGCCCCAGTGAATGAACTGAAACCTGACACCTCAAATGTTTTGTTTGTTTCATGAAACTAAATGGGAAGTCCTCTTTAAAAACACTTTGTAACTACTGTTATTTAAAGCCCTGTGTATTACACTGCTTACACTGACCTTTCTATTTGGGTTTAGTAAAAATTCATTTTATTTCCACTAAATGAATAACTGATGTTCACTTTTTTTATTTGTGACGGTGCATAAAAGTGCATTTTAATACAATTGCGTTAGTGTATGTACGTGGCCACGCACAGCCTTCTGTTCTCCATGCTTGTGAAAGTGAAGTGGACAGATGACCTTCCTGTGATATGAGGTACAATATGCTAGACTCCACACTCCATCAATCTGGGGCAGAGCCATAAAAGAGAGAAAGCAAGACAGCATTTCCTCATTTCCTTCTGTTTTCCGCTATGACAATACAAACAAGAGCTCTTAGCACTGTTTGGAAGTGGTCCCTTCAGCCTCATCTGTGAATATTGTCAGTGGGAAATAAAGGCTTTCTGACAGCCAGTATTTTGAAGAGCAGTGAAATTTGCCTCACAGGAAAAACTTGGAACTAATCCAAACAAAGCTAAAATAACTCAAAAGCTCTCTGGAGAGCCTTCTACCCAGCTGAGCTTTACATAATTACTCTTATTCCAGCTCTACTAACCTACTGAAACAACTTCCTGAAAAACATCACATGAGCCATTTACAGTGTGAACCTGTAGAATAATCAGAAGCCAGGCAGCATGCTAGATTAAAAGAGCTGCTATAGGTACTAAAGCCAAAGCCAAACCACCATTGCTACCACATATATAATTTAAACCTAATGTTAACGACATATTTTATGTTGCATTTTGGCTGTGACATAACAGAATGGATAAAATCACTACATTGCAACAGTCAATATTTGTTTGGTCTGCAGTGTCTGGTCATCTCATGTCAAAATCTGTGCTCAATTAGGAATTATACTCCTTTTCATTGTTCTTGAAGACATTTCATCCATTATCTAAAAGATATCTTATTGAGTCTGTAGCTCTAACAAGAAAACAAATTTCAAACCTTTAAAACAGGTAAAAAAGGATATATGATCATCGTTTTGCTATAGATGTAAGGCAAGGTAATGTCTTAAATGGGCATTCTAAGGCAGAATAGTATGAACCTCACCTCCAGAAAAGAAAAATTTAGCAGCACACTAAACAGCAAATTTAAGCAAAGTCCTGCTCTTATATTAAGTTCACTCACAAAAAAACAAGCAAGCCACCATCAAAATCGATTATAATTTTTTACAAATGGATGCTAAAAAGTAACATAAGCATACCATAACAGCACTTCAAATCTGTGGATACCTGAAAGTGAACCACAATAAATAAGTTTAGCAAGTTGGGAAATGCCAGAGAGGAAATGTAGAACAGATCAAAATAAAACTTCAATAAGTAGCAGTGTCTGAAACCACTTCAAATACAACAGCCTTGCTCCTTCAACAAAAATCAGCCAAAGGGACCCAAGAAGATGAGTAGTATTGGCTGATGTAAGCTGTCCAGTTTATAATAAATTATGTTATACAGAAGAATCAGATCTTCAGGTAAGGTGTAGCATCTTCACTGGTTACCAATGTCTGCACTGCATTTTCATGTAAAATCCGGTAATGCAGCACTTTAAAGTTCAAGTTGTGTTCTGTGGTGTTCAGTGATGTTACCTGCAGTGACTAAATTTAGGCGGTTGCCCACCATTATTAAAGGGTTCTTTACCAATAAGTGTTTTTTTTTACTAGTTTAAACATGAGTTCAGAGTAATTCCCTTCCGTGTTTCTGTCACCTCGCTTTCTGATTGGCTACGCGTCAAATTCAACAGGCTGCATGCTCGTTTGTCCTCAAGGAACACCCCGCACGGGAGGAAATCAGGGCAAGACAATCCAACATGTTGAATATCCCGATTTGAGGTCGGGGCGGTCCCGATGTCCTCCGAGCAGAATAGATCACTCTTAACACACCACATATGGCAGGATTATTTCATAAGATTATTTTAAGAGCCATCATGATAATCGGGCCATGTCGGAAGGGGAAGGTCGGCTCAAAAATCGGGATAAAAATCCTGTCATGTAAACCAAGCATTACAGGATTCATTGTCCTGCTGGTCTACAGCAATACCCCAATAAATGTGACATAAAACAGTCACATTGCCTTTAGAAAATAATTCAGCAATTATACAAACACACAGTCTTTAGTACATGTTAATTCGGAACCCTTTTACATAGTAGTGGGAAATGTATGAACACAGAATTCATCCATCCATCTGTTTTCTATATCTGCTTATTCTATAAAGAGTCGCAGGGGAGCTGGTGCCTATCTCCAGCAGTCTAAGGGAGTACACCCTGGACAGGTCACCAGTCCATCGCAGAGCAACACAGAGACACACAGGACAAACAACCATGCACACTCCCGATCACACCTAAGGGCAATTGAGAGCGACCAATGAAAGTAACAGTCATGTTTTTCGACTGTGGGAGGAAGCCAGAGTACCCAGAGTGGACCCATGCACGCACAGGGAAAACATGCAAACTCAATGCAGAAATACCCCCGGTCGGGAGTGAAATCCAGGACCTTCTTGATGCAAGGCAACAGTGCTAGCAACTGTACCATGCAGCCCACAAAGAATTCCTTTCACCATAATCTAAACGTGAGAACATAACTATGTAAACCCAGTGGAGAAAAAGAGGAAACCAAGAGTTAAAAAGATTCACACTCCACCCATCAGCTTTTTATGTTTAGGGATACAGAGTATGCTATTGACAGGAAACAAATCTAAGCAGCAGAGTTGGATTTTATTACACTGGAAGGACATAAAATCAGAGCATGGTTAGAAAATGAAAGATACATTATCACAAGGGGGAGCAGACTGAGATGGAGATGCAGCAATGTCACAGACAACATTAAAATATAACTATATGCACATTTCAAAGATGATGCCAAAGGCAAAGCTTTTCAAGAGAAGCTGCACAACACAATCAGCTCTATAATAACATGAAGTAATTCTTCTCTCATTTGCCTCCATTTTTTATTTTTTATTTTTACATGTGTGAATCTATTGTGATGTTTTGGAATAATTAAAGGGAATCTAGAATCTGCAAAGCCATTTTTGTTTAATACAAGAAGGGAAATACATGAACACAAAGCTGTTTAAAAAATATTTTAAGAGTTAAACTTTTATCAAAAAAATATCTATTTAGAAAAGGTACATCTACTTTAAATATTACATTTCTAAACAGTTTATCCTCAGTTGCCACTAAGAAATGTTTAAATTCAGTTATTTTGTAACTTCAGTTAATTATAAATATTTTACATGTGTGGAAAAGTGGTTTGACATTCAGAGACTTTAGGACAGACAGATTTTCCAGTGTAACACATCAATAAAAACCTAAGGCAGCAACCAAAAGGCCACAGGGAGGAGCCTCATTAGCAGGATGTCTACATTTTGGCGTCCTATTAATGGGAACGCTGTGCACAGCAAATTATTATCTACTTTGCATAATGTTTTCCTTCTCTTGCCCTTCTGAGGTTCTTCAAGGAAAACATGCAGGATCATTTCGCAAATGCAATATTGTAGATTTTTGCCCAGTCCGACTCTGCTTCTCATAACAAAACATTCAGTTTAGTGCCATAAAAAATAAGCCAGCACTAAATACAAGAGGAATATAATTATGTTTGTGCATAAAGTTTAATTCTCAGAGAACATCACTGCAGATTTAACTTAAACCATTAGTTTGATGATGTTTATTTGAGTTTAATCACTTCTTGGTTAACAGCATTCAGTAAAATTAAGAGTGATCAACTCTCAAAGTTTCAAATAGTCATTCATTCATCTTCTATGCGGCTTATTCTATAGTGGGTCACGGGGGAGCTGGTGCCTATCTCCAGCAGTCTACGAGCAAGAAGCAGGGCACACCCTGGACAGGTCGCCCATCCATCGCAGGGCAACACGGAGACATACAGAACAAACAACCATGTACACACTCATTCACACCTAAGGGCAATTTAGAGAGACCATTTAACCTGACAGTCATGTTTTTGAACTGTGGGAGGAAGCCGGAGTACCCACACATGCACAGGGAGAGCATGCAAACTCCATGCAGAAAGACCCCTGGCCGGTAGTTGAACCCAGGACCTTCTTGCTGCATAACAACAGTGCTACCAACTGCGCCAGCGTGCAGCCATTTTCAAATATTCATAAGTAAATATGGATTAACCTTATTATTATTGTTTTCACAACAAAACCGTAAGAGTTTTGAAAAAGAAAAATTAAGTACAGCAAAATAAATATTTAAAGGAAACTGAACCTAACAACAGTGGCTTCCAAAGGTACACTGCCCCTTAAACTTCATCACATTGTGCCACATTTCAAATATAAACCTAAACATATTAAGGATCCATTATTCTTTTCTCCAAAAATGGTTTTATTCTTGCATTTGGACTAGTAGTTTCTTGCTGATGAATTGTCCTACTTTGGATTTCTGTAGCCCCTCCTCAGCTACCTTTGTTGTTTAGGCTTTTCCTCAGATTAATACTATACATGCCAAAATGTCAGTTTAGGTTTGTTTCATTGTTCACTAATGTCCTGTAATGAACCTCTGGGGGCTGTGCTCTATTTACTAAATAAGTGAGTTCTTAATGCCATTGGTTGCAACAGATTTTATTTAGGGGTATCAGAGTAAAGGGGGCTGAACACAAATGCAATTCACACTTATCAATTTCTAAAACCATAAATATGTTTCATTTTAATTTTAAGACACACGTCGAACACACTACATCTCTTCATGACATTGTGGAAAAATCAAAGAAGTCAGGTAAGATACCAGAAACAAAAGTGTGGACCTCCACAAGTTAGGCTCATCCTGGGCTATAATCTTTGGACGCTTAATGATCCACAATTAGTTCCTACTTTATGCTGACCTGTTACAAAATATAACATGACAAAATGTAAAAATGTTAAAAGGAAATTAGGCAAAGTAATAAAAACCAATGCATACAGTCAATTGCATACGGACATTTTTCAGTTTAAAAGAAATTAAAAGTCTGAATAAACCTAATTGCTTGGTGCTGGCAGTCTTAGGTGGTTTACAGCGTGCAACACATGAATGCCACTCAAGATATAAATTTAGGTAATTCTTACGCCTTTGAATTTTCCCCTGTTAATTAAGACATGGAATTTTGATTGAGATAAGTAAGGGTTTACGACGGTGGAATAGGGTCCAATGAAGTCCTTATGAAGTTTACTCAGACATTACCATGACTGAGGCCTAAGTGCATGTGGAAATGAGTAGATTTATGACAAAATAAAATGGGGAAACCATTGAAAACATGCTTTAAATAGCTGACCTGTAAATATGTGCTGTCTGAGAGCTGGCTGATCACTTCTGTTAAATTGGACTGCGAAGACTGAAAACTACATAAAAAAGGGAGACCAAACTAGAAGATTTGGATAAAAGAAAAAGTCAGAGATGAATTACCACATACTGACAAAAAGAGGAGGAAACGAATGGACAAATCAGCAAGAAGAAAATTGAGATATATAGAAACAGGAAAAGGAAAATGAGATAAGATAAGGAAAGAATAAAAGAAAGACAGGAAGATGATATAAGGCAGACAGTGTAGGAAATGTTGAAAGGAATGAATGAAAATACAAAAGTGAGCTGAAGAAGGGTGAGCTTGGAAATTGGAATGGAGGATAAGAGCAAGGAAAGTAGAAATTGACAAGATGGAGTGAAAAACAGTGAGATGAAAAGACAAAGAATGACAGAGGAGATAAATGTAAATAGCAGGAGTCACCAAAAAATATAAAAAGGAAGTATGAAAGCAATTTGGGGAAAAAGGAGAAAGACAACCAGGGGCTAAGGCTAAAAAGGAATTAGAAAAAAAGAGGAAACGGCAATAAAATTTCAGATAAAACAGAAATAGGGGGTGTTAAAGATGTAGAGTAAAATAAAGAAAAAGTAAAAAGCAGTAATAAATGCTGAAAAAAGGAAGAAATGGGGGTTATGAAAAAGAAATGAGATACAGAAGAGAAGCTAAAAGGATGTAGAGCAGGAAAAATTAACTGTCCTTTCCAATGGCTCTCATGGGATCCTCAATCTTTGCTGAGTCTAATTTAAATAAAGGGCCTGAAGTTGAAGCATAAATGTGTTTTGTGTGTGTGCATATAGGTATATTTCCCAATGGGTACTTTATCCCAAACCCACACCAACCATTTGTGCTTGGTGTCACAGAAACAAACCCCAACTTCAGCACAGTTCTGTGCATAACTGAGCTATAATGACAACTGTCTTGAATGAGAGCATGTGTAGAAACTGACATTAATGGCAGGTTTTCTTCTCTCCAGCTACATGCAGCTCTGCAATATTTGCAGCTGTGTCAAAAAGCCTTTCTAGAAAAAAAATCTGCACTTAGCCTTCTTAAATGAAATTATAAGCCAGAACGTCACAATTTTTTGAATACTGGATCGCACTTTAATCAAGTTTATGTACCTGTTTCACAGCGGCGCCCAGTAAATCCTGAGGGACAAACACATGTGTTTGGAGACACACAGGTTCCTCCACTCCGGCAACCATCTTCGCAGAAAGCTGGAAAACAAACATCAATGAGTCAGAAAGGTTTCTCAGCATGTCATGGATGTGCTGCCAGCACTTAACCACAAAAGGCTTTGAATTTATACAGTTAGGCATTGTGTGAAGTAGTAAGGCATTTTAAAGTTCACACCCACATACATGACTCGAACTTACACATTATGCCAATCACAAAAAAGTCACTGTAGCAAGAAAGCTGCAAACTAAAATAGGAATCAGTCATCCAAACATAACAGTATAGATCAATCATAACATTTCTAGCCATTCTTGGAGATAACTGACTGTTAGAAATCTGAATTAATTCAGATATGTTTATTCTCTAAGCCCATATGGTTAAATCATGGGACTTCAAACATGATTTTTCAACACTTTTAAAAGGTAACCTGCTTACTGCAAAAGTGTTGTTATTTAAAGATGGCACTACTTAGTGTTTTTAAATCTTTTTCTTAGTAACTGTCTAGTGATAAACCTCCAGGGAGTTAATCAGTGACTTCCTATTTTTTTACTGTTCTGCTCAGTTGCTAACATATCTGTTGCTATGGCTTTTTCATGTTGACCAGAAATTGTCCCAGAAAAATATTTTGTCACTCTGACTTTTTTAGCATAAATCTCTAATGCCAAGTTTCTCTAAACAAATATTTGGAAGTCATGTCATAACCACATGTAGACATCACAACCTTTTATCATTTACTTTCAGCTAGATTCAAATGTTGATAGAAGGCAAATTCTCTTGTCTACATCTTTTTAACAAAATTTTGCCTGGGAGGCATGGATTGCATATCAGATTACAATCCCAGGGATTAATGCAAAACATTACAGAAAGATAATTTGGGTCAAACACTTTCATCGAACTCTTAGTGGAAAAAATCTGCACTGTTTTTGCATTTAGCATCGACAGTCCCTTGTGTTTCCACCAGTGCTGAGGTACCTTGTCTACACAGATAAAATATGACTAAAATGTCAAATAAAAGTAGATAAGAGCTTTACAAAACAGCATAAACACATAGCTGGTTTACTGTATTATACAGGAAATGGGTATATATGGCCTTGACTCTTTTTCTTTTCAGTGCGAGTGCATGTTGCAATACATGAGTATGGCTGAGATAACTGCAGCAATGAGAAAGGCAGGTTGATAGATTCTTTTACAAACAAACAGAGAAAAACGTGAGAGCAGGAATTAGAAGGAGACAAAAAACAGCTAAAAATATATAGTTAGTAAGTGCCTTTCAAAGTGTGAATGATTAAGACAAAAAGAGGGCAGACTTAATTGAGGGAGTTCATTAAACAGAAATTACTTGAGTATTTCTAAGCTTAATTAATGAAATGATTCAGGAGATGAGCCTTAATGGGCTAAAAAATCTATTTAAAGTCACATGAGCAAAATATTTGTGTGTAATCTGTTTGCAGCGGCTTGTCTTGAATTAGTTTATGATACCAAAGAAAGACCATT
The DNA here is from genome assembly GCA_036173005.1 of Crenichthys baileyi. NCBI lineage: Eukaryota > Metazoa > Chordata > Actinopteri > Cyprinodontiformes > Goodeidae > Crenichthys > Crenichthys baileyi. Next base: position 479,475 of record JAHHUM010000022.1, read on the forward strand.
TTTCAGCATTAATTAATGCCACAACTGTTTGGAGGAAATGGGCTAAATATACAAACAACTGTAGAGCAATAAATAAAAGTAGAACCCAGAGTCAAAACCTATTAGAGGTATTAATCTGACTGGTTCCACTATTTAAGAACTTTTATCAGGCCCTCATTAAGAAACGATTGCCTCTGTACTAATAAAACTCACTCTTAAAAATTAATTACACTTATATTGACACAATCTATCTCCTGCTCTAATTATCATTTCAACTTCATTAGCAAAATGCTGATGAGATGGAGGAGCATCACTGTGAGGGTTGGGGCTTTCTAGAGTTAAGAAAATGTAAATATTTCCAATATGCAGTTATCCCAGTATATCCCAGTTTACAACTGCTTTCACTGTCATCAACTGGTGAAGAAATGTCACAGCAAAAATTGAGGTTCTAGGTATAATATAGGTCTCCAGGCAAATTCGGGCATTTCATACCATGGAAATGCCAGTAATGTTATTTCTACTGGTATGTTTAAAGTTTGCAACTTCATTTCTTCACCAGATCCTGTGGAGCTTCCTGAGTTATCAGAAATATTAGCTTCATCTAAACCTTCAACTTGTATGTTAGACCCAATCCCAACCAAATTATTTAAGGAAGTGTTCCCTCTGATTACCAGCCCCATTTTAGATGTGATTAATTTATCTTAAGTAAATGGATATGTACCACAAGCTGTTAAGGTAGCTGTAATTAAACCTTTGCTTAAGAAACCTTCAGTTGATCGTGATGACTTAATAAATTACAGACCGATATCCAATCTTCCATCCTTATCTAAAATTCTTGAGAAAATAGTTACTAATCAAATGTGTGAGCATTTACACAGCAATGACCTGTTTGAAGAGTTTCAGTCAGGTTTCAGAGCTCATCATAGCACTGAAACAGCTCTGCTGAAAGTCACTAATGATATTCTTACTGCCTCAGATAATGGATTTGTGTCTGTACTGGTTCTGTTAGATCTCAGTGCTGCATTTGATACAGTCGATCATAATATTCTCTTAGAAAGGCTGGAATATGCTGTAGGGATCAGGGGAACAGCGCTAGGCTGGTTTAAATCTTATTTGTCTGACAGATTCCAGTTTGTTCATGTAAATGATAAATAATCTTTAAACTCCAGGGTTAATTGTGGAGTACCACAGGGTTCAGTACTTGGGCCAATTCTCTTTACTATATATATGCTTCCAATAGGTAAAATTATCAGGCAGCATAGAATAAATTTTCACTGTTACGCTGATGACACTCAGCTTTACTTATCCATAAATCCTGATGAGCCCAACCAGTTAGATAGACTACAAGCATGTCTTGAAGACATAAAAACTTGGATGACTTTAAATTTTCTGCTTCTAAATTCAGACAAGACAGAAGTTGTCGTCAAGAGTTCTGATAAAAATTAAAAAGAGAGATCATATTTCCCCTACTTTAGCTTCCCTTCATTGGCTCCCTGTTAAATCCAGAATAGAATTTAAAATTCTCCTCCTCACATATAAAGCCCTTAATGATTTAGCTCCATCATACATCAGAGATCTGATTGTTCCATACGTTCCTAACAGAGCACTTCGTTCTCAGACTCCAGGTTTACTGGTGGTTCCTAGAGTCTCTAGAAGTAGAATGGGAGGCAGATCCTTTAGTTATCAGGGTCCTCTCCTGTGGAGACTAAAACTCTCCCAGTTTTAGTCCGTGAGGCGGACACCCTGTCTACTATTAAGGGTAGGCTTAAAACTTTCCTTTTTGATAAAGCTTATAGTTAGAGTGGCTTAGGTTATCCTGAGCTATCTTCCTTATTTTACCTCCGTCTTCTTCTCCCCTTGTTGGATGGAGTAAGGGGGAGTCAGGTTTAGCCTAAACCGGCTCAGTTATGGTTGAGGTGCAAACACACCCTCCATTTCTGCTACCTGTATGACCCCCTCTCTTTTCCAATTGTTATGGTCAATCTGACAGAGAAAGATATCCCAATCATTGTGGTTTTTAGTATAACAATGGCCATCAGTGGGCTCTAGATGGACAAACTGTCTACTTTTAAGGCTAGGTTTAAAACTTTCCTTTTTGATAAATCTTATAGTTAGAGTGGCTTAGGTTATCCTGAGCTATCTCTGTAGTTATGCTGCTATAGGCTTAGGCTGCTGGAGGACATAATGACCACTTTCACCCTCTTCGCTACTTTCTCACACTACTCTTCAATTTTGTATTATTTGCTGTTATTTCAGCTTTTAACTTTGTTCTCTCTATTTTCTCTTCCTAGAAGCTACACCTGGCCTGACTCTGTGTCTACCTGTAACACCTTTCTGGAGAGGGGAATCCTCCAAGCTTCTGCTGGCAACAACTTATTGCTCACCCTCTACCGATGATCCACATGGCCCTGTCTTTCAGTGTTTTTCTCTTCCTAGAAGCTACACCTGGCCTGACTCTGTGTCTACCTGTAACACCTTTCTGGAGAGGGGAATCCTCCAAGCTTCTGCTGGCAACAACTTATTGTTCACCCTCTACCGATGATCCACATGGCCCTGTCTTTCAGTGTTTAGCCCTTTCTCTCTCCTAGACATAGCTACTGACTGAGCTTTTACTGTAACTAACTATATGTGCTCTCTCCAGACTCTAAACTTGAAAACTGGCTCAGAGTTTATCTGTTCCTTCTTTCTAGGTGAAACGACTAAAGGAGCTACATCCATTAACATTTACCTTTTCCTTCCCATAGAAAGGACTCCTGAAACAGTGCTTCTGTGTTCTCTTTGTGTCTCTGCTCTGTTCTCTCTAACCCCCAGTCGGTCGTGGCAGATGGCCGCTCATACTGAGCCTGGTTCTGCTGGAGGTTTCTTCCTGTTAAAAGGAAGTTTTTCCTCTCCACTGTCGTTACATGCATGCTCAGTTTGAGGGATTGCTGCAAAGTCAACGCCAGTGACTGTCCACTGTCTCTACATGCTAATCCGGGAGGAGTGAATGCTGCAAGTCACTGACTGGATGCATTCTGCTGGGTTTCCTTAGACAGAAAAACTCAGTCAGTCAGTCAGTCATCCAATTTGAATAAATAACAGAATCTGACTGCACTGTTCAATGATTAAGATTAATTGGAATGTATGTACCTGACTTTTGTGAAGTGCCTTGAGACCACGTGTTGTGAATTGGCGCTATATAAATAAACTGAATTTAATTGAATTGAATTTTGTTAAATTATAATTAAACCAAAACCTGTAGATTCAAATTAGTTTTTTGTTGCCTTGAAAAAAAAGTTCAATAATGAAAGTTAATATTCCCTCATATTTAATTGATCCAGTATATCCATTTTATTTTATTTCATTGTAGCATCCAAATATCAATATTTAGTCCACAAAACAAAACAAATCAAAGGTTAAACACATTTATCACTACAACATATGAGCAGCAAAAAAACAGTCAGTCAGACATTTTCTACCGCTTCTTCCATAGTGGGTCGTGGGGAAGCTGGTCTATCTCCAGCAGTCAATGGGCAAGAGATGGGGTAAACCCTGGACAGCTCCCCAGTCCATCACAGGGCAACACAGACACACACAGGATAAACAACCACGCACACACGGGCAATTGAAAGAAACCAATTAACCTAACAGTCATGTTTTTGGACTGTGGGAGGAAGCCGGAGTACCCGGAGAGAACCCACACATGCACTTGGAAAACATGCAGCCTCCATGCAGAAAGACCCCCGACTGGGAGTTGAACCCATGACCTTCTTGCTGCAAACAAAACAAATATAATTTTATAGCAATCCATTCACCCATGCATTCATTCATTCATCGTCTCCTACGTATTTGGGATTGGGTCGTGGGTGTGACAGGTTCTGGAGTGAAAATCAGACTCCCTCACCCAAACAACACTGTCCATCTCATTCTGGGGGATCCCAAGGCATTCCCAGGCAACAAGACAAATGTATCCCCTACAGATGTTCTGGGTCTGCCCCGGCTCCTCTTTTCAGTAGGACATGCCCAGAAAACTCCTCAAAGGGAGGTGCCAAGAAGGGATCCTGATCAAATGCCTGAACCACTTCACCTGACTCCTTGTGATGCAGAGGAGCAGATGCTCCACTCTGAGCTTCCCACGGATGACCGAGCTCCTCACCCTCTCTCTACGGCTAAGACATGGTCACGATTCATACCTCAGGACAATTTCAATTCAATTTAGTTTATTTATATAGCGCCAATTCACAACACATGTCGTCTCAAGGCACTTCACAAAAGTCAGGTACATACATTCCAATTAATCCTAATCATTGAACAATGGGTGAAGCTTGGACGAATAAAAAAGTTTTGCTTTTTGGCTCAGCTCTTTTTTCAGCCACAGAAGTGCCTGCATTACTGCCCCAACCTGTCTATCCATCTCCCACTCCATCATTTCTCATGAATAAGACATCAAAACACTTAAACTCCTCAGTGTAAGGCACAGATTTATCGCAACCCAAAGTGAGCAATCTGCCTTTTCCGGTTGAGAACTATGACCTTACAGGAACTGGCTCTCATCCCGGCTGCTTCACAGTTAAATACAATTGCTCCAGTTCGTTTGATAGGTTTATAGTCTCTTTTCTCTTTATAGAGGTTCTTCTGAAACAATATAAAAACAATATGTCAAATCTTTGTTTATTATGTCATTCCACGCATAGAATTGTTTTATATTAAAATGATAAATATGATGTTTTAAAACAGATTTTCCTTAAATATTCTGGAATAAAAAAAGCAAAAAGCAAACAAACAAGAAAATCCATTTAGAATTCCAATTTGAGACTTGATAAACTTACTGTATTTAGCCTGACATCTACCTTCTTCAATATTCTAAAGACTCACATAGTCTAAAACAACATTTGTTTTCAACTTTAAAAAAAAATTGCAAACAACTAAGTACGGCTCATACAGAGGAAAAAAAAAAAACGGGTGTTGTAGTTTTCTTGCCAAATACATTTGTAGGTTTTCAAATCACGGCACTGATTTTCCATTTCCAGGTAGGATTGAAAGGAGCATCATAATGCATTGCTGTGCTTTAACAAACACTGTAAGGAACATGGAGAACAAGTGGTATTTAACATTTGAAAAAAAGCCTGAGAATGGTGTTGTTGAGTTGAATCCTCTCCTATTTCCTTTTTTGTTGTTGACAGTGATGTTTAATACCTGCTCTCTGTCACAAAAAAAACCTGGAGTTTACCATTGATTCCACTAAGTCTTCACAAAAGCTGCTATCTTGACCAGAATATCTCACAAAAAGAAGTCACTCTATGATCTCTCTCCAACATTTTTTGTTCTGGTGTCTTTTTTTAAATTACATTTCCATTTTCTTCTGCAAGTTGCTTTGTCTGTGATGCCCTAACATAACATTACCAAGACCCAAGACACAGGAACAGTTGCACTGTCCTGGACAGCCTTTTTTCAATATAGTTCCATTGACCTCTAACTAAACTATTTCCCTACTTAAGTGAGAAGGTTGCTGACTTGTGACTTTCTGAGACATGCTTATACTCACTGATTTGCTATTTGAGTTCCACATTATATGTCATAGATTGCTTTCCAGTGGGTGGTGAGAATGAAATCACTTCACCCTGAGCCACGGCAAGCCACCACATTCATGGTCGTTGGGCATCTAAGGAGCCATCTCAGAATTAAAAGCAGGAAAGCCACAGAGGAAGGAAGTGAATATTCCACAATTTACAAAGGTATGAAATGATAAAAAGAGTTTAAAACTGGCACAACAGAACCAACGTAATAATTAGCATTCACAGTGGTTTAGCTATCTTCAGTAGGATAGCGCACATTCTAACCTCATCATCATCACATATTTAAGAGGCAATATAAATCTTATGAGGTTAAAGATTTTGAACAATTATTTTCAATTACTCATTTTAAATAACTGCTTTGTGTTTGATGAAAAAATGATCCTGAGGATTTTAGCAAAAAAAAAACCAACAACAATAAGAAAAGCAGAAATTGCCAGTGCCAATTTTAAAGTAGCACTGGTTCACACGGCAGTCAGGTAAGCTTGTTGCTTTCATAACACCCACCTATGATATTGCTATCATAATATATGTTGCAACAGGAACTAACTGCCTCTCTACTAGCCTACAACTACTAGAGTCTGTAGGAGTGCCGAAAAGTAGAATTTAATATTTTTCAGTCCGTTCAGATTTCTCTATCCTCTATTACGTTTTTTGAACTGTTACGTCACAGTATTTGCTGCCGAACAGCTAAACTAGGTCATGGACTTCCGGCTGACCAATTCGCGTATCTGCCTTTTTTTTTTTCCTGCTGCAATTTTGTAGTCCAAGCTTAAGTATGACGACACTGCAAGTTGATAGGTCTACATGTTCAGTTCTTGGGTGTATAAATCCACACATCTCATTACACTGTCCCCCAGCATCAGAACCTCTATAAAGTGCCTGCTTAGATTTTATTTTTCATTGAAATGTTCCCACATTAGTGGCGAAATTCCTATTTCCCCACATCAAGGACGAGTTCTTCATCAACCTCCGCCAATATCAAGAAGGATTTGCTGAAAGACTTCATCTGATTAAGGGGTCAGCTGTTAGATAATTGTATCTAGCAGCTGTTGTCAAACTACCAAAATGGCTGAATGGGTTAAAGTGGAGCACTCTTTGATTTCGAGGGGGGCAGGGTGTGAAGTGCATCAGTATCAATTAAAGAGACCACCCCAAAACGAGTTGCTCTCAGACGCACCTCAGAACAGGAGTAAAAAAGGAGCCTGTGGAGCTACAACAACAAGGAGTTCAACGTACAAAACAGCTGTCGTTTCAGCTTGATACGACGCAAAACTAAATTGATTCACACTGTGGAAACAGGTAAATGATTTAAAAGCTGTGACATGTCCCCTTAACAATAAAAAATATACTGCTTCCAAGCAAAACTTTTATTCTTCAGCAAAACCAAGCCACTAATTTAAAGGACATGTCAAACATGTTCTTGGCATGGTCATTAAATAATGTACTTAGCACCACAACAACTAAATGATTATATTACCTAATTAATGGCAGCAGACCGGTCTAGATGTATTTTGGCTTGATGATAACTGCTCTTGGTAGCAATCAATCATCATGCACTTGACTTTATTAGGTACAACCTGTCCTCAAGCTGCTTTGTTATACGCCAAATATTCTAATCAGCCCAATCACTGGCGCACTCAATGCATTTAGAACCTGTAGACGAATGGTCAAGACGGTCGTTGCTTGCGTACACCCGACCATCAAATGGGGGAAAAAAAGGTGGATTTAAGTCTTTGAAGACTTTGAACTGGCATGGTTGTTGGTGCCACAGACTGGCTGGGTCTGAGTAATTCGAAACCTGCTGATCTACTGGATTTTCACGCACTACCATCTCTAAGGGTTTACAGAGAATGGTCCAAAAAAGAGAAAATAGCGGCAATTTCGTGTTGGCGCAAATCCTTGTTGATGCCAGAGGTCAGGAGGAGAATGCCAGACTAGTTGCGAGCGGATACGAAAGTGCAACAGTAACTCAAATAAACCACTGTCGTACACCCAGGCATGGCCGAGAGCATCTCTGAAATGCACAATCACATCGAACCTTAGAGGTGGATGGGCTCAGCAGGCCAGAGACCACACCGGTGCCACTCCCTTGTCAGCTAAGACAGGAAGCCTGAGGCTACAATTCTCACCAGGCTCAACCAAAAGTGGACACAGAAGTTTGAAAACGTTGGCCTGGGTCGGTGAGTCTCGCTGATTTTCTGTCTGCGACTTCGGATGGTAAGGGTCCAGAATTTGGCAGTCAACACATTGAAGCATGGATCCCCATCTCTGATCTTGTATCAACGGTCAGGTGGTGTGTGGTGTAATGATGTGGGTGATATTTCTTTGGCACACTTTGTGCCCTTTAGTATCCAATTTGCGTTGTGTAAACGCCAACAGCCTACCTGAGTATTGTGTTTGCTTTGTACCATGTCCATCCCTTTTATAGACGCACTGTGTTACCCATCTTCTGATGGTTACTTCCAGCAGGATAACACGCCATGTCATAAAGCACAAATCATCTCAGACTGGTTTGTTGAAAATGACAATGAGTTCACTGTACTCAAATGGCCTCCACAGTCACCAGATCTCAATACAATAGAGCACCTTTGGGACATTAAATATTGATTATATATTTGATTTGATCATCATAATGTTAAAATATACTTGTAAATGATAAAAGCATGTCAGCTTTAAGAAAAAAATATCTAATTTAAAGATTAAAGCAGCTATCATATAATTTGACCAGTGAGAGTAACTGTCCTGATTTACAAACAGCAATTTTTACTATAAATATAATCTGTAGAGTTATGATATATAGAAATAAATATTAAACCAATGAAAGGTCTTGCAAGCATTAACCCAACCTTAACTATAGAAAATAGCAAAACTCATAACTGTGCAACATCAAACCGATGTCACAGAAACGTCCTGTTGAATATAAAGTTGTTTTTGCAGCATGGAGACTTCCAACTGTCTGAGAGCCCTTGCTTAAACTTCTTTCTAACTAAGAAACATATCAATGCGTGCACAGGTCCGGTCTTGCTGCATAAACAGTATGCATGCTGAAATGCCTCTGGCTAATCATTAGTCTGCAGTGTTTCACTCCACTTTTTAGTACTGGGTCTGCTCACCTGAGACATCAAGCAAAGTAGTTAGAAGGATTTGGTTTTTATATTTTCTTTTAAGGAGGGTTGTTTTGTGGAGATTTTAAATCTATGTCTTCTAACAGATGTAGATACCAATGAAAAGCAAGCGAGAAAGCACAATAGAACATGCCATCTCTGGTGAAAACACCATTCATTAGCTCTGAAAGCAGTGAAAGTGTACCTTGATGATAGATGAACACGGCTTCTGCACTCTCATCTACAACCCTAATCTCAGAGGACGAAAGATGCCTCATGCCTCTTTGCTGCAGAGGATGTGTATAATTTTTGCTGAGCTTTCTCGCTAATGAATGCACAACAGCAGGCATAAACACAGACACAGAAATTTACCCTCTGCTGCAAGAGGAGGCTGAAGAGGCCAAAGCAAGTGAGAAAGAAGTATTACCAACCCATTTACTCATACAAATGCCTCACTTCGTTATACATCATGGTAAACGTAGTTCACTTTTAGCAGGACTCTCTGTTGGGCATTTTACCGAACATCACAGATAATGACTGCACTTACAAGACAATAAGAGCCCGGGCCAGGCCATCGGCATGGATTAAAGATGCATTAAAGGTTTTTACTGCCATAATGTATCTGCAGAGTGGTGAAAGGGTGGTTGATCAATACTGCTGACATGACAATTAATTCTGCCAGGTGCTTCCAGAGATTTCTTGCCTTGGAACAAGCTTCCACACATTTTAAACTGCCCCTCAGGGTGGTGTGCTACAAGCAAATATTCAGAATTATATCCTATCTAGACAGAGCGCAATTCGAGGAAGGAGATTATACACTGTTATATCTCTACTGTCCATCAGTTTGATCCAGAAACTTGAGCTGGATTAATCATTTGGTTACTGTAAAATGCAATTTTATTTTATTTTTTTGTTTTGTTTTCTGGGCTTGACTGGAAAGAAATATTGTGACGAACCCACATGATTTTCAATGTTTTGGTATAGTGGTATATAGATTTTGAAATATTTTCATTTCAACTGTCATTTCACAGCTGTGAAATCTTTAATTAAACACAGTGCATCAGACAAAACTTGGCTTTACTGTGAGATGGTCTAAAAAGTTTCTTGCATAAACAGATGGCTTGATCCTGCTTACAATTGCTTGGGATAATATGGACTCTTCAAAATTATGCTGTAATTGCTACTAAACATACAGTATTTAAACAATACAACATGTTTTTTTATCAAATAAGAAATGTAAAAATATGTAAGCCACAAAATACAAGATGCATATTACTGCCTTGAATGTGGACCAGCACATAATTTAGACAGTTGGAAGGAAACATCCCTTCAACAGAGATGGTATAAGAACAACAGTTAGTAAACTTTCATCAAAAACAACACAATGTTGGACCAGTGTTCATTATACAGCTGCAGAAGTCATTTGCTTATTTAGGGGCAACAAAACCTTTGAGGTAAGGCTGGAAGCTGTTATTGATATTGAAATAGGCAGATATTTTTAATCGGATCTTTTGGAGCAGGGTTCTTTTTTAATTTTGGAAATTTTACCTTAAGCTTTCTTTCCATAGAAGAAACTTTACCAAGGAACCAAACTAAACACTTACCATGTCATTCCTCAATTTCTTTCAATTACCCATCTCTTACTACTCTTCATTGCTTGAAGTTTGATTTAGTGTCTGGATATGACTCCTTATAATCTAAATTGATGATTCTCTCTCCTTTAACTGAGTTTCAGAAACTGAAGCTGAAACTCAGATTTTTCTTTCAAATTAAGTCATGCCTTTCTTTTGAGTCTAAGAAAAGACTTGTGTCTTTGCTTGACTATAGAGATGTTATTTACATGAATGTGCTGTCAAAGTGTTTAAACTATCTTGACAGTCTACCACTGAGCCTTAAGATTAATTCGCAAACCTCAATAGTTTGACCCATCATTGTTCTAACTACTCTACTGTTGGTTGATCTGCATTGTCTGTGTGAAGATTTAACTATTGGCATATCCTCATTCATAAAGCTATGCTTAGCCTTATCCCCATATAGGTACCATCTTACATTTTCTAGAAAATTATAGGATCTTACTACATTTGTTCACAAAATCTGTTCATATTGACGTTGCCAAAGGCTTGCAGTGAGTTGGGGAAAAAAAGCATTCAAGGACTTTGCTCCCTATGTATGGAATCAGTTACAGAATGAGCAACATTTAAAGGAACTTGTTTCTCAGAGTGAGTCTAAACAAAATGCTTAACATTTTATTTATTTAATTTAAAGATCTGCATGCAAATTTTGCAGTTTTTTGATCACACAGTTGAATATGTTCTTGGACTTTTTTACTTTTTACTTATATTTTGGAGCACTGTTGCCTTGCAGCAAGAAGGTCCTGGGTTCGATTCCCGGCCGGGGGTCTTCTGCATGGAGTTTGCATGTTCTCCCCGTGCATGTGTGTTTGCTTCAGAACCGGGTACTATCCGGCTTCCTCCCACAGTCCAAAGACATGCCTGTTAGGTTAATTGGTCACTCTATAATCTGTCCTTAGGTGTATGAATTAGTGTGTTCATGGTTCTTGTGTGTTGCCCTGTGATGGACTGGCGACCTGTCCAGGGTGTACCCCGCCTCTCGCCCATAGACTGCTGGAGATAGGCACAAGCTCCCCCGCGACCCACTATGGAATAAGCGGTAGAAAATGACTGACTGACTGACTGACTTATATTTTGGTGATCACTGTTTTATAATTTGTACATTTTTTTGAGCATTTTTTTTGTGGTGTTTTTTCTCCAGCTCACCCTTGTAAATGAAATATAAAATCTCAGTGAGTCTTTCCTGGTTAAATAAAGTAATAACACATGTCCATGGTCTTAGGAAAACACCAACTAGTCCTTTGCATATAAAGTAACTTCAGTGAAATATGATTTAGGACAGATCTCCAACAAAGTCATAGTTAGGTCTTTAAGTATAGGTCTCATGTGAGTCAGTGTTTTAAAAGTATCAATGAATATTAAGGTTTTAATAGTTACTGTTTCAAAACAGAAAACATTTTGTATCATACTGTTTCTACAGTAGCGAGCATAAAAGAAACACAGCACTACCCTTCCCTCACATGTTGCTTTACATCACCAGTCAGCTGACTGAAAAAAACCTCCACACTATTACCTTGCTAACAAGAAGGACAAATACAACTGTTTGGAAATACACTCAGTCATAAAAGTACCAACATTTAGGGAGTGGGAAATAGAAGAGCACCATCCCTCACTCTTATTAGGGTAACTATGTTTTAAAACTACATACATGATATGTGTGTTTGGCAACCAACTGCAGGCTCTACCTAAACAGATGGCTGTAATTATTTAATATCTGCCTCTTATACTCCCAGTGTAACTTTATAAAGAGCAGAATGGCAACAGGCATTCTGCACAACAGGCATATTTAAATGAAAACTGGCATTCATCCTTCATTTATTTTTGAAGACAACACTGGTGTGTTTTTTACAGACTTTTACACATCTCTGGTGCCTCTGGCAAAAACGTAGAGCTCTTTTCGAAAAATATAATTTTTCTCATCATAAAAGAAATGCTAAATTTCTAAGTACTCCCAAGAAGTATTCCATATCAGCTGAATCTACATTAGTAAACTCCATAATATAACATGACACCTTATAACATAATTTTACTTTTTTAAAGGATATTGCTTCCCGGCTAACTTTTATTCCGTGTGTCACACAAGGATTTACTTACTATTCAACCACAGTCTTAGAAGTATTAAAGTAGTTAAATTTTCAGTGTTAGTTTAAGGAAATAAGGTTCCACGAATTACTGGTGTTATAACTAAAACAAGCATTTGGAAAGTCACATTTTTGCAATAAAATAAACAGCTGTCAAAAAGTCCTGAAGCACATTGATACATGTACACCTCTTTGAAATAACATTTTAGGAACTAAGACTTTAGCGGAGTCTCAATCATTTACTTATTTTTTTTCTTTTTAAGACCCAAGGATTAAAGGCATTGAGTGGTTTTGTGATGTGTTTTTACATTGGGGACCCTTTGCAAGTTCAACATAACTATTGCAGTTTTGCTGAAATTTATTTCAGGCTCTAAAACTCCTTTAATCGGATTTTTAAAATCAGCTTTTGTTTTAGCGATGTAAGGGTTACATGTTACAGAATAATAATAAATTATATTATGCCATTTAGTCAAACAGTGTTGATAAAATGCAGACATGCAACATATTTAAATGGTGCTTCTTATTTAAAAGTTGTTTAATCTTCACTAAGAAAATAAATAATTAGATAGCAAAAGAAAGTGTAGTTATACATAACACTGAAGTATTTACTGTATATACACTCAGTTTGTAACAAGTAGGAGAAAATTTAACAGAACAGGAAAGTAATTTCTCTCCATATTTCTTTTCATTTGAAAAATTTCCATATTTGAAAAAAAAAACAAAAACAAAAAAACTGTTGACAAGCAAGCCAACAAATAGAATGTGAATTTCTTTCAGTGCCTGGCTTTCAGCAGCATCAGTGTGTGGCAGACATTAATGAGCTGTTCACGCTAGGTCTGAATAATTTTATCCGTTCTTATCTGTGAAAAGTCACAGGGGCATGAACCCATCAGAGCAGCTAGGGGGAGTAACAGGGACGTCCTTGGCAGCTCGGTGTGAGGAGCTTTCTTAGCAGAGGGTGGTGCAGGATAAGCGACTCCCTCCGTCTGAATCCATTACCGACAAACATACAGGTAGGCAAATGACACCACTGTTTTCTACAAGCTCTGCTGCTGCTCAGCTCTTTGACAAGAATAAGTTTACTGCTGAGAGGCGAGATGTAGTGGCAGAATTGACTATGACCCACGTTGCTGAGATCTGGAGGGGGGATATGCATCATGCAGAGACAGATTTGATTATAAGAAGACGTTTCTGTTTCAGTTGTTTACAGTTCCTGCTACAAGGGAGAATCCCTTATTTATGCTCTTTCAAAACAAGAGAATAATCAAATGACTAAATTCCTCCACCCATCTACAAAAGGGGTTTTTGGAAAGTAGTTTATGATCCTCATCATACAGAAAAAAGTATGTTTTGTTTGTATCAGCGACAAGTTTGTTTTTATCACCGTGTTTGAGAGGCATCTGAGAATCTAAGTAACATGTTTCACTCTAAAGCCTGGTTGGAAAGTGAGGAACTGATTATTAACTAGCTTTCAAATTTTTGTTTTTGTCCTTTTTGTCCACTGCTAGTTTATCCAGCCTCTAATAGCAGTGGATTGTGTCATCATTTTTATTTTATCATCTCATCTTAAAAGCGTAAGGTAAAAATACTTAACCTTATATTGCCCGACAAACACTTGAAGTAGGGTGTAAACATCCATAGAAGAAAATTGGAAAATTAGTGCAATTAGACTGAGACTGAACTGATTTACTATAAAATCGAGACAAGGTTTAAAGATATTCAACGGGCAAATAAAAAAAAAGCACACGGTTTACAGTATGTTTGTTTCTTTCGGTATTGGTGCCTTCCCTTTCTAATTAGCTCTTTAGAAAATGAGAATGAAAGAACCCAATAATAATAATACAAAAAGGGAAATGAAACAATGGCTCTGTCTCCGCACTGACCGATCCACATGCACACAAAAATGCTGGACTGTATAACTACCAAAATGTCTTCAAAACGACTGAGTGGAAAGCCTGTCATCCTGACAGACAGCGCGGGAAAAAGGCGGAGGATGGATGAGCAGCGGGAAACAGACAGGCGATAACAGAAGAAAGACTCATGGTGATTGAAGTGACAACAATGAAATCTGCATTAAGCCAAGCATACAGTTTAGATGCATACTTTTGGCCGTGTGTGTTTGGTCTCATGCCAGTTGAGGTCAGATCAGCAGGAGCAACATCTGGCATTAAAGAATACAGAGGAGAAAATGTCATATCATCAAATCCCTCACAGATAACAGTATTTCTTTCAGTTTTTCTTACAAAAGATCTCTGCATTATTACCAATAGTTATTTTTATCTGACTGCTATTTTAATATAAAATGCCATTGTAATCCACAGGAAAGCATTATTTACTGGTCCAACACTTACATGACTATATTCAAAAATAACTGTTAACTGTTTAGCTGTAACAAGTTGAACAAAATAAAATAATTCAAATTTATTTACATTTTGTAATATTAATACTCTCTTTTGCTCTAAAATTTTTGTTACAAATGATACATGTCTCTTGGCTTTCCAAATGTGAAACCTACAGTTGCAACACCCCAACCTGCTGCTCAATGTTACTGTTTGTTAAGGACTTAAAGTTGCAGTGAAAACTCTCATGGCTTTTCCAGAACATGAAAGCAAAGTTATGTTTCAGAATGGAGCTTTTCAATTTTCTTTTTCTACTAAGTCGTTATTTATGTGTGTGGAGCCTGCAGCCAACCAAAAATCAGTCCAGAAATGAACATCCAAACTAACGTTTTCTGGAGCCTCCAAGGTTTGAGCTTTCGGGCCCCATACGTCTTTGAAGTCTGACTCTTTTTACACCTTTATTCTATTAGAGCAAGCAAACTCCAGTATCATTCATAAAATATTAAAGAGGAATGCATCTGGGCCTGTGCTATATTTGGTTCATTTGAATTTTTAGTCCTGTCCAGGGTGTACCCCGCCTCTCGCCCATAGACTGCTGGAGATAGGCACCAGCTCCCGGTGACCCACTATGGAATAAGCGGCAGAAAATGAATGAATGACTGACTGACTGAATTTTTAGTTAATTGGACAGGGGAGAAGTTATCTGGAGAAATTAAGCCTACAAAAGCTAACATGAACTAGTTATCAACAAATGAACTCATGCATTATTTATCAACAAGATACAATGATGTACTCAAGGTGTCATAAACTGATATTAATGTAAACCAGGATGGAAACCTTATTAAAATCCAGTATTTCTATGGTTTATATAGGTTTCACAAACTCCTTACTCTTTACAATACTGTTTACAGTGGCAATAATTCTGGCACCAGTGATTTTTCTTTTAACAAACAATAATGTGGAGGTTTTCTTCACATCAAAGATTTACTCAAATTCAATTCGGTTTATTTATTTAGCACTCATATATGTTTTCTCAAGTCACTTAAAAGCGAAAAAAAAAAACAACAAAAAACTATGGAATCAAGTTCAGTTCATTATTACAACTGGTTTAAACGTTAATTTTCTAAAGAATTAAAAGAAAAAAAATGAGAGTGTGATTGTGCTGCTGCACATAAATAACTAAGGACTGCGGTTATTCTTATTTTCTTTCATACCATGACGTAATACTGGCAAATATTTTTACCTAATTCTTTTCACTGGTTTATTACTTCAAAATGTCCCCATTATAAGACTGATTGAAGGCAAAATGCAAAACGGACTTGACAGAATGAGGACAGCCTGGTAGAAATTGCATTACAAGAGCGTATCTGTGTATCTGAGCAGAATGCATGAGATGGTTTTTGTCTTACAGCACAGCGGCCACATCTAACAGTGGGACACAAACTAAAAATAATTGCCTCAAATGATAATTGGTACAATGCTCTGAAAAACAAAGTGATACATTCTCTTTTGCATTTGCAATTAATCACAGCTTCAGATAATGTGGTTTCTACCAGTTCAGATGGTTGTAAAAAAATGCCCTTGAGCATAAAAGTACATGGTGGAAGTACCACTAAATGTTTTGTTCCTTTCTGTAAAAAAAGTGAGGGAAGGAATAATTATATAAACAGAAATTTAAATGCTTCCGACTTGTGAAGGCTGAATCCCCCTACCCACAACAAATTCTCTTTTCCCTTCCCTACAGCAACAGCTCCTCTCCCCTTTCTTGCTTGCTGAATGAATTGGAACACATTAATCTCGGTTTCACTGCTATCCGTTAACTGGTTGCAACCAGGTTCCTCTGTGATTATCTCTGATAGAAAATGAGAAAAGCATGAGTCAATGCTTCTGTTCTCACCACTCAAATCCTCTCCATTTAAATTCCCTTTGTCTACACAAACCCGTCCAATGGAATGAAACGGACCATTAACAAGATTAGCTCACTCATTCTGCTGCTGACGAAGGTTCTGCAATAAACCGCTGATCATTAGGCTTGCACCAGGAACAATGCTGATCCTTAATCTTACGCCATATTCTGTCTGAACCACTGTGGCCCATTTATTGTACTCTGAGGGAGCTGACATAATGGTGGACTATTTTTTTGTCCTAAAGACAAGTGCAGCACAAAAGAATGAGGTAAGCTGGTGAGGAGAAAGAATAAGTAAAGGAAGAGGGCTTCTTAACCCATCATTCTTTCCCCATTGCTCTCATTCAAAGTAATAAGCTGGGGTAAAAAATTTCCCTTGAGGTCAAAGCCTTTCTTTGTGTACATGCAACCTGCAAAGTTACAGAGATCGGGACAAAAAGAGTCCAGATAGTATACCCAAATTTCAAGGGATCACATTTCTTACTGTCTCAGTTCCCCTCAAAAAGCTTGACCTGCGTGCTTTATGTGAGGCTACTATTCTCGGAACATAGCAGTGAACACTCAAGACTGGGAAGAATATAGAGAGGTTATAAAGAACTTTAGGTTGGCCTCAAGGAATTTCCTGAAAACTATCTGAGTCTCAAGACATGACAACAGGGACAGAACCAAGTGTTTACTTCTTAGCTTATTCTAAGCGGAGGTTTGACTCCACTGGGGCTTTCCATTATCACTGATCCTGTTTCTGGTGTTCATGTATAGGGCTTCTAAGCGACTGAGAAAGGTGACTGACTTGGATAGCTTAGGGTCTCATCTTTTCTTTTTCAGATGACATGGTTCTGTTGGCATCTTCAGGCCACGATCTTTAGAGTGCATTAGAGTCGTTCACAGGCAAGTGCGAAGCTGCTGGGATGAGAGGCAGATCCTGTAAGTAGGAGGCCTAGGTTTTCAACCAAAAAAAGGTGAACAGCTCCTTCCAGGTCGAAGGAAAAAATCTGCCTCTAACAGAGGAGTTAAAGTATCTTGGTGTCTTTTTCCCTGAGTGGAGTGGAAATAGATAGACAAACTTGGGGCTCACGAGCAGTAACACAGGTGTTGCACTGGTCTAATAAAATGAAGAAACAACTGAGTCACAAAGCAAAGATCACAGTTTATTTTTCTTAATTTCTGACCCTCAATTATGACCATGGGATATGAATAAGAACCCACATACAAGTGACTAAAGGCATTCATTTAGAGATTGTGTGAGATTTTCATATTAGCCCTAATTATAAGCAATAAAACCAACATGAGGTATAATCAACATTCAGTCAACAAAGAAGCAAAACTAGATTGACCACAGTTGCCTGAAAGATTATAGTGAATGTGTCTAGACCCACAGAGACAAAAAGAAAAAATGCAGTCAGAGAAAGAAGGAATCACCCCACTGAGAGCCACACTGTAGACACATTTCAATTGCAGCAGGAACCCATCAGGAGAAGTCTGATAGCTTCACCATGGTAGTAATCTACTGGTTTCCAATAAATGAGAATCAAACTGGGAACATTGGGTTTTATAAAGTGTGGACAAGAACAAAAGAGAAAAGATAAGGTCAAGCAGAACCAAGAGTCCTTTGAAAATTTTCACTTGTGTAAAATAAATATTAGGTATTAAGAATTGTCTATGATATAATGCAGTATCACAAAAAGTGAATACACCCCTCATATTTTTTTATTTTGTTTTTATATCTTTTCATGTCACAACACTGAAGATATGACACAATGATCCCCATTAATCAGTGTATAGTTAGTATTTGTATGGAAATTTGCTGTTCCCCCAAAATAACTCAACACACAACCATTAATGTTTAGACCGCTGGCAACAAAATCAGGTACACCCCTAAGTAAAATGTCCAACTTATGCCCAGCCATTTATCCTCTTTTGTCTGAGCTGTTTGGAGTGTTCTTTTGTCTTCATGTGGAATTTGTATGAGGAATACATTTGAACCAGTAAGTGAGCCTCCATGACAGAACTGGTTTTATACTACAATCACTTGGTAAAGTTAAATTGCCAAGAGTCCATTTTACATTTGTCAGTAACATCTAACCTGTTTTTGTTAACACCAACATAAATGATCACCTGAGGTGATTTATCAACCCTTCAGCATGTTCCTATGGTAACACATAAGCAGCTGTTCTTTTGCTTTCAAACCCATATAATAATTTCACTGGTTAAATGGAGGTATACTTTAAGAAATCTCAAACAAACCAATTTTAGTTTTTACAGAGGATGCTCAATAAAGAGGATGCTCAATAAAGAAAGAGGTCCAGTTGCCTTCTTCGTTTGCACTTAGGATTGTTAATCTACCTCAGCGCATATTAATCCACGTCAAAGTTAACTGAACATATTAAGTGCAATGTTTAAGATAAAGTGGTGATTCACAAAATAAATATACAAACATTAAGACAAATTGTCTATTAATATGCAACTATTTCAAATTTCATTACTCATCCATCTGTGAGGTTTAACAGGGAGTAAGGATTTCCAGAGAGTTATCTTTAAAGATGCAATGAAAACTTGTGGAAGTCATTTTCTATAAGTTGTCCTAAAAGCTTGTGTTCTATCTTTAGAAATAAAATTCATTCTTTCATTCATTCATTTTTTTTAAAAGCAAGTTCAACATTTATACACATGGAATAAAAGATCTTCCCAAGGGCATTCACCAATATTTCTGCCCCTGAAAACAAATTTTGCCCTCCATGTAATGGTGTCTTTTTAAAAAAAAAACTTAACACTTTTGTTTTTCCCTTACTAACATAAGCGATGACAGGCTGAGGAGGAGCATTCACATACACACACACACACACGCACACACACACACACACACACACACAAACACACACACAGAGACTAATTTCTTATCCCAGAGAGGGCAGTGATGATGTATGGGGGAAATGAGATGGGAGTCACAAGTCGATTGGCCAACCCTTTTGCCATCACAAAATAATGAGATCTCAGGAGGAGGGGGAAATCGAGACAGAATACCCCAACTCCTCTCCTCACATAATACTAATTGGACAGCACTGCATGGGCAAGATGCAGCAAGTTTTAATGACATTCTCAGTATTCTCCGATCTGAGTCTGATAAATATCATCAGTGAGTAGGAGTGTCACTGTCATAAGAAGTTGCTGTTTATGGGCTAATTGTCTTTACGGCAGATGCCATAAAAGAGTGTTTTTTAATGTTAAGAAACAGTAATCTTTTTGTCATCTACAATCAAGGAGCTTTTTGAGTGAGCCGTTTCAGTTATTCACTGGCACAACAATTTGTGAAATCTGCTGTCTGCTATTTAAAACTGTAGCCACTAGATGTCACTAGATTTTTCACAACGATGCATTTAAGATAAGCATTGAAGAAAAACATATAATAATAAAAAAATGCGTCAAATTCTGAGTAATTTGGGGCTACTAAATAAGTTCCAAATAACAAAATCACACCAAGTCAGTTTGATTAGTCAATCCTAATTGTTTTAATGCTGTCTTAATTATCTTTTAACGGCTGCACCAACAAACCTAAAGCAAAGTTTATTCCTTACTCAATTTCCATGTGAAATAAACAAATCATAAATCTGTCTGCATAGAGCAAATACTATCAATAAAGCAACTGATAAAACCCCATTGGTTATTTGAATAAACACATCACTGAATATTTCATTGACTGTTTGTAACGTCTTTACGTTATTGATAGAAAGAAAATGTGGGATTGTGCATGGACGGGGGCAGAGGGGGCATGAGCCAGTAAACTTTTTGAATTATTTTCCAGCAAGCCACTTAAATAACTTAATAAGCCTCAAGAGATGCATTGGGGCCAAGTGCACCACTCAATACAAACGTATATTTTACATTTTGAGCAAAGATAATACACTGGAATCAGTAATCCATACCAATGTTTAAATGTTCATTGTTTGTAGATGGTTTTTCAATTTTTGGCAAAACATCTTAGTTTTTCAAAGTAATGTCCATTGTAAGAACCATGTTGTAAATTCTAAGTGTAGTCACATTAGATCATTTCTGTGTTCATATCAATGATTCATATTCTTAACACTGAGGATTATTTCCCCTCAAACTGTCTTAACATGGATAAGAACTAACATTCTAAGAACTTTAATGTTATTTTTCTTTTTACATTTTTACATGTTTGCATGCATGAGTCTGCATGTGCATTTGATTTTATTCTGTATGAGTGTGGACTAAATACAGAAACTTACCTGTAGTGAATTCCAATTGAAAAGGCATTGATCTCTGTCTAGACCTGCTTTCTACCTGCTTCCCATTCTAATATCTGTTTTGCAGGTGAAGCAGGTGAAATAATTTTCTTCCTTTGATAATTTGATGCTTCCGTGTTTGTGTTTTTAATCTGTCTCACGCTCTTCTGTTGGCCATTCTTGTCTTCACCTAAAGATGTACACTTGCTGGAGCATATTACAGGCTCTCATTTACCACTTAACTGGCATGGTAAATGGTAAAATGGCCTGCACTTGTGTAGCACTTTATCAAGTCAAAGGACTCCAAAGCCTTACACTACAATCAGTCATCCACCCATTCATACACACATTTACCAACTGACAGTGGTCACAGAAGTGGGGCTGCCATACAATGGAACCACCATCAGCAAGGCGGTTGAAGTGTCTTGTCCAAGAATACAACGACTAAGATGGAGGGGGGATTCGAACCGGCAACCCACCAGTTACAGAACGAACCAGCTTTGTCTCCTTTCGATAAGTATTGGAATAAACTGTCCAGACTTACATCGTAGCTTTTAACCTGTAACAGTTTTAAAATAGTAGTACGCTGAAAGTAGACTTTTTTAGGTTTAAATGGCTCAACTGATAAACAAGTGGTCGAATTCTTAGATGATGTAGTAGTCATTTGTATTTTTTAAAACATCTTGTTAACCATCAATGAATTAGCAAAAATGAATTGAACAAGAAATTTGAATTGGAACTTCATGGTGGAATTAGTGTCTCTATTTTTATTAATATACATCTTGTTTTTGAATAGATGTCTAAATAGAGACAGGTTTTCCCACTGAGAGACCTTTATCTTTAGCCACTGCTACCCCGTTATAAGTTTTCATGCTGATGATCTGCAGTCCAGATGCTACACAAGGCGTAAGTACTGAGACATTTGTTGAAAGTGTCAAATCTATCCTTGAATGTTTACATGTATTAACCAAATTGAGAGATTGTCAAAATATCTCATAGGACATTTAAGACAAATGGCAATGTCTGTTGATTCACATGTACGTAATGAGGCTTAATAAGATCATGGTTAAGCCGTTCTGAAACCCAAAGCCTCATTAGGTTTAATGATACCCTCATGATCTGGAAAGCTGCCAAGCATATGCACTGAGTTATGAAACTTTCATGAAAGACATTCATGCAAGCTGGTGGGATGTCTTTATTTACAAATTAACGAAATAGAAATAAGAAGGCAGTGTATATTAATTTAGTTATGTACAATGTTTGAAAACTAAGAAACTCTGAAATAATGTATCATTCAAATGTGTTCTAGTTTAAAATACTTGGATATCACAGATATTACATTATTCTGTTTGCAGAGTTAAATAGAATAATGTATTTCTTCATGTAGACATTTAGCTGCAATTGCATGTTGTGAAAAAGAGTGGCACAGAACCAAAATATAGACATCCTATTTAATCTGACATGAAGAACAGATTATAAGACTGCTGTTTGTTCAGTCATGTGGAAAGGTAATGCAGATTTTAAAACTTAACAACTTCTCAAACTAGTACTGCTATTGCTTGACCTTTGTAGACATTATTTCCTCTGTACTCTCACCAAAGTCTATTGCTCTCTAATCTTGTTTGTGTTAGTTTGAATGTAGGATAATGAAAAGCATGGTGACCTTATTTAAAACATTTTCAAACTATTTGTCTGCTTTAACTTTATTAGTTTTAGCATGCCATTGTACTAGCAATATTTACTTAAACCTGAGTACATATTCCTATTCTAATGCTTTTGCAATGTTATGTAGAGGCAGAAATTATATATTTTTTCATTTTGTTTTCTGACAAAAAGGTTTTAGACCTAAGTCACTATTGGACCATGGTAAGTTTTCTTCACAAATGGGTAATTTTGTAAATGTATTTACAAAATCACAAATTTCAATTAACACATCATGTATAAAACACAAGAAGAGAAAAATGGCCCCAAAGCAAAAGGTTTTTCATTTTTCTCATAATAAAAAGCCTATATGACTTTCAAAAGTTATATAGGCTTTTAGTTATATATATATATATATATATACATATATATATTATATATATATATAATTATATATATATATATATATATATATATATATATATATATATATATATATATATATAGTTATATAGACTGCCACAGTCTCCTCAGCATCAAATTCCACTTTTCCAAGAATTCCCTGTGTTCCCTGAAGTTTTTCCACCAACAACAACCTTGCCACTTCCTGCAACAAGCACAGAGACCGTGGTAACCCCACCTACTCCTACAGGGAATGAGAAGCTTCAGCTTCCCCTGCAGCCAGAGTTTGCAGTGATGCTTCAATATCCCTTCCTACCATTCCCTAAATACCCAGAATCTCCACAGGATCAAACTGTGGATGATGCAGAATCCAAACCACAGCACATCAACTCTCAGGTCTTTCAGTATCCATTGTTGTATCCTCCTTTTAATCACCTTTAAAAGGAGGATACAATGTATGAGTCACGAGTCCAGCGTAGAATGTTGCTGTTTTCTACACAAATGGGTAATTTTAACTTTGTTAACATTCTGTGTCTTCTAATTCACTTTGACGGACTGGTGACCTGTCCAGGGTGTACTCCGCCTCACGCACAATGACCACTAGGGATAGGGATCAGCCACTGTTGGGATTATGATTATTGATTATTTAATATTTATCAATAATTATAATTGAAAACCATTATTTGAACAAATTAATTTCTTAACCAAATATCCTTATTTATGAATCGAAATTAGAGATGTCCTCTGGGATTGTAATTGTGGCTCAAAGCCCTTAATAATTACAACCGTTAAATACTCAGTAATAATTGATAACTATTACTAATGTCACTGTTTAATCAACCGTTTCTACGGAAACGTGGGAAACTTTAACCTTATTTTGACTGACAAATCACTCTTGCACAAAATAAACACAAACGCCTTCTCTTTATCTATGTGAATATTTATTAAATCAACAACCCTGGTACAACTCGGCCTTCCGATTCAATAATCTTCACCTAATCAAACATGCAAAGTTCTACACAAAAGGGGTAAAATATCTAACTAAACAAAATAAAACAGCATTGAGTGTGTATGAGATCAAACTAACAGTTATGGCAGTTATGGCAAAATAACAAGAGGAATATAGTGTTGAACGGAGTTTTGGGGAGTGGCCCGCCAGAAAGTGTATCTTAGTTACTGTAACCCATAAAACATCCCCCACAGCTGGGGGGTCCGAGCACACAAAGGGTTGTAAAACTTTTGGCGGCAACTAATGAAACCAGTAAAGTCGAAGACAAAGAAAATGGTGAATTTCACCATGAGGTTATTATAGCAGTTCAGTTTTACGGCGCACCTGAGCTTGCTCTCCACACAGCAAAACACACACAGCTGGGAAGCACAGTGGCTTTCAGATATCCAGCACAGCAAATCAAAGTTTCAATAAAATGTTGCATGCACATACAGTTTAGAACACATTAGACTATAAGTGGCGACTTTAAATCACCTAACGTCCTACTCTATCCCGCCCAGGCTATTTCTAATAAAGAAATAAAAATAAAAAGATGGATTTTACTTGAGGTTGCCTCCTCTGAGCAGAGGGGGGAAGAGAGAGGGGTTGGAGAGTTTCCACGCGTCCGCGGATAACTCAGGGAAACAGTCCGTTTTTGTCCTTTGTGGCCTCCTTGGCAGAAAGGTAAAAAAAATATGACGGACCTTCACTAGTCGACTGGAACAAAAAAAACAAGGAGGGAAAATTGCGTCTCCTTGAAAACTCAGTAGTTTTTTTTGGTTACGTGTTAAACCCATGTCATTGATCGGTAAAGTTGAAAACTTACAACCCTTCTTATTCCTGTAAGCTTAATTCGCTTAGTTTCTCGTTGGCCAACGGGGAGAATGAATGAAAATCGACTTGGGATTTCTTTTCCAGAGGGATGCTTCAGATGCTGGTCCGGTCTCCAACGTGAAAGCAATGGTGGGCTGTTTCATACTCTGTTATATACAGGGGTTGGACAATGAAACTGAAACACCTGGTTTTAGACCACAATAATTTATTAGTATGGTGTAGGGCCTCCTTTTGCGGCCAATACAGCGTCAGTTCGTCTTGGGAATGACATATACAAGTCCTGCACAGTGGTCAAAGGGATTTTAAGCCATTCTTCTTGCAGGATAGTGGCCAGGTCACTACATGATACTGGTGGAGGAAAACGTTTCCTGACTCGCTCCTCCAAAACAATAATAATATTTAGATCTGGTGACTGTGCAGGCTATGGGAGATGTTCAACTTCACTTTCATGTTCATCAAACCAATCTTTCACCAGTCTTGCTGTGTGTATTGGTGCATTGTCATCCTGATACATGGCACCGCCTTCAAGATACAATGTTTGAACCATTGGATGCACATAGTCCTCAAGAATGGTTCGGCAGTCATTGGCAGTGACGCGTCCATCTAGCACAAGTATTGGGCCAAGGGAATGCCATGATATGGCAGCCCAAACCATCACTGATCCACCCCATGCTTCAGTCTGGGCATGCAACAGTCTGGGTGGTATGCTTCTTTGGGGCTTCTCCACACCGTAACTCTCCCGGATGTGGGGAAAACAGTAAAGGTGGACTCATCAGAGAACGATACATGTTTCACATTGTCCATAGCCCAAGATTTGCGCTCCTTGCACCATTGAAACCGACGTTTGGCATTGGCATGAGTGACCAAAGGTTTGGCTATAGCAGCCCGGCCGTGTATATTGACCCTGTGGAGCTCCTGACGGACAGTTCTGGTGAAACAGGAGAGCTGAGGTGCACATTTAATTCTGCCGTGATTTGGGCAGCCGTGGTTTTATGTTTTTTGATACAATCCGGGTTACCACCCAACATCCCTTTCAGACAGCTTCCTCTTGCGTCCACAGTTAATCCTGTTGGATGTGGTTTTGTCCTTCTTGTGGTATGCTGACATTACCCTGGATACTGTGGCTCTTGATACATCACAAAGACTTGCTGTCTTGGTCACAGATGCGCCAGCAAGACGTGCACCAACAATTTGTCCTCTTTTGAATCTGGTATGTCACCCATAATGTTGTGTGCATTTCAGTATTTTGAGCAAAACTGTGCTCTTACCCTGCTAATTGAACCTTCCACCCCTGCTCTTACTGTGAAAGTGGCAATCAATGAAGACTGGCTACCAGGCTAGTCCAATTTAGCCATGAAACCTCCCACACTACAATGACAGGTGTTTCAGTTTCACTGTCCAACCCCTGTAGTTGACTGTGGCATCAGAGCTGCGACGCCCCCCGTCCTACCATCCGCGGTGGCCGCTGGGATTTGTAGTAGTGGATTGTCCTGGCATACAAAATGGCCGATGACGCCGGAAGGCCTGGTGGTGTCCAGCAACGTGCAAATGGTCCAATATTCAGCAAACAAGTGGTCCAACACCACCCAGTGACCCTCTAAAAAATAATTGAGTATTGACAATGGCAGGATGTTCTAATTCCTTTTCTATATGTAATATAATTGTTTTCACAAGCAAACAGCAATAAATATTTTCAGGCAAACTTAAATGTATAAAAGTTAAATATTTGAGTTTTTGGTGCAATTAATGTAGTTTGACAGTCAATAGTGGGAAACTCAGATTACATATTTTAGAGAAAAGGACAATATTGTGCAACAGTGTGAATATACATTTAAGTTTGGATTAATGCATATAAGTGTTATGATTCTGGCCCGTCTGCCTGCTCTGCTCTCAGTCATGCAATTAACTCATCTGCTTCACCTGTCTCCTGCTGCGCTGCTGAGCAATCACCTTCATGCCACATACCTGTGGAGCTGCAGTTATATACAGCCCTCTGACAGGCAGACGGTGCCAGATTTTCGAAAACATTTGCGAGTAGTTATCCAGCGTTCCTTCCTGACTGATCTCGTTCCATGACCTTGCCTTGCCTTACGGATTATTCCCTCTTTTTTGCTCCTTGTCTGACGGATTGGATTTTGGATTTCGACTCTGTTTTCTGCCTCTGGTTTATGTCTCTGCCTGCCCCTTGTCTGACGCCTCTAGCCCTGGAATTTGACCTTGTTTCTGTCCCTGGATTTACGTCTCAGCCTAGCCACTGGTTTATTCAGCCTGAGCCTGCCTGGCTCTCTAGTCTGCCTGGATTTATTGTCAAAAGGACAATCACAGCTCTCTGTGTTCCTGTCACAGCGTCAGCTGGTTCCCCGGAGGATTTGGATCAGTCGGCAATCCGACTTCAGTCTGTTGGACGCTTCCTCATTAACTGTCTGGATCTCTTCCTCCTCTGGATTCTGTGCCTCATCACCAGACTGAGAAGGTTAGTGGCTTTATCTAACTCCTTGCAGATCCTGAGTTTTATTCAGCCACTAACTAGTCTCTCTGTTCTCAGTGGTTCCTGGAAGCTGACTGCTGTTCTTCTGCTCTCTGATCCTGAGTTTCTGAATAAACCATTTTTCTTATCACTTTGTGTTTGGCTGAATTTGGGTTCTCTGTCTCTGGTCGTGATAATAAGTTTCACTAGCTTTTATTAATATCTTGATCTTGTTTAAAATAAAAACATGCACTTTACTGAGGAGATAAAAGTTCTCCAGACTTGGCAGGAGGAGCTTTGGGATCCATACTCAACAAAATGAAAGTATGCCGTGACCTTAGTATTTTTATTTTTTCTGAACTGGTTGGCTTTATGGAATGCCCAGTTTTACTTTATGCAGCAGGGGTGTGGGGTTTTGAGGATGCTCCCAGTAATAATGCTGTCCTCCACAAAGCTATATGGTGTTTTCTCGAGGTGCACAAGTTTACCACTAAGCAAGCTGTAGAGGGAGATATGGGTTGAGAGCCTTGTTTTCTAAAAAAAAGTTGTGAAATGGTGAAGATATGGAATCGCCTTTGTTCACATGCCAGAGGAAAGACTGACCAGGAAGATTTTTAATTGGGACCGAGCTCACAGTTATCCCTGGTCTAACGAGGTTGCTATTAATATAATATTGTGATTTAAACATTCTTTGTTGGAATAATTTATTTTGTGATATGAATATAGTAGGGCTACACGGTGGCGCAGTAGGTAGCACTGTTGCCTTGCAGCAAGAAGGTCCTGGGTTCAATTCCCGGCCGGGGGTCTTCTGCATGGAGTTTGCATGTTCTCCCCGTGCATGTGTGGGTTCTCACCGGGTACTCCGGCTTCCTCCCACAGTCCAAAGACATGCCTGTTAGGTTAATTGGTCACTCTAAATTGTCCTTAGCTGTGTGAATGAGTGTGTGCATGGTTGTTTGTGTGTTGCCCTGCGATGGACTGGCGACCTGTCCAGGGTGTACCCCGCCTCTCGCCCTTAGACTGCTGGAGATGGGCACTAGCTCCCCCGCGAACCACTATGGAATAAGCGGTAGAAAATTACTGACTGATGAATATAGTCAAACTAAGGATGCTTGGGGAGTATAAAAATCAGGGATTCCAGGTAGCCCAAATTCAGAACATATATTCAAATTAGGACGTGTTTCAAACCAAGTTATTTGTAAAGCTAAATATTAAAAGAAGCCAAATGTTCACTGTCTGCTCAGTTAAGAATTGGTACTCCTGCTACTCCTCCAGCAGTTGAAGTGGGCAGGTTTAAAGGGGTTTCTGAAGTTTATGTGAACTTAATGTGGCTGTGGATTAATTCCATTTAATATTTCACTGTCCCCTGCATTATAAACTGATAAATAACTTGTTAAGGATGATGCAACAGAAAAACACTTTTTTTTTTGTGGTTGGCTGAAGCAGATATGTTACATTAGCTATTTAAGGAAGAGACTTTGGTTTTAGCTAAATTTATTGAAAAGGCTTGGCTGCAAAGTCAGAGTTTAGTATTCTCTAAAATGTATGTTTGTTATGTAGTTTAGCTTTTGTGAATGTTTGTCCTGTTTTGTGTTTGGTGGCCATCTTGGTGTTCCTCTTTAGCCTCATGTCTGGTACCTATTTCCAGCGGGCATGAAGCGAGAGGCAGGGTTTCAGTCCTTCCAATAATCTATTTTTGCTATAAATAAAATAAATAACTAAATAAATAAATACAGCTTAAGACAGACAAACAAGAGTAACCTAGAGATCTCTCTTACTGTTGTCTCTAAGGTTGACTGGGTCCAAATTGGACCCAGCACTGTATTGCAAATTGGGTTATTTTTTACCCTGCAGTTTTTAGTCCATATAGACAATGTGGTAAGCAGACTGTAAACACAATTTTAAAAATATACATATTTATACTGCCACCAATGTGTTTCCAGCTTAGTTGATACATTTAAAAGGTAAAGCTGAGAGCATCCTGTGCACACCAAAATGATTTTATGGTTTTCCAAAGTAAACCACTGTAGCATACATAAGGATAAGGCACAAATTAAATATGCTAATGACAAGAAAACTAAAATGAAATGTAAATGAAATGTCTGAATACGGCAATTTGGATCATGTGAAAAAAAAAAAAAAAAACAGCACCCACCACAGAAAATAGGTTCCTAATACTAGCCAGTAAGGTGCAAACCAGGCCATGTCCGGGGGTGTAAACGTTCAATGGGGAGAACAATGCTGGAGAAGCAGAAACTGGTCTAGAATCAATTTTCATCATCTGTGCTGCAGCTGCTACCTGGTTAGGTGATTTAAAGATGGGGGAAACCATGACATATCAAGCTCACAATGAGCTCCTGTCAGATGTGAGGAAGGATTTAGGGTCTTTCTTTGTGCACAGAGGGTTGTCCTAGGGCAGGATCTTACCTCTGCAGATGGTGCCATTCCCCACATAGCCTGGCTTGCAGGTACACAGGTGTCCTCTGATTGTGTTGGTGCAGATGGCGTTCTCATCACAAAAGCTTTGGCCACTGGCACACTCATCATGCTCTGTGGAAGAGGGAAAGAGCAAGTCTACCATTAAAATGGATGGACA